>CM040430.1:109585490-110191131 GCA_022702705.1 Papilionanthe hookeriana x Papilionanthe teres | reverse complement strand
GAAGTTTAGACGTAGAAATCTATCTTTTATTTTTATGAAAATTTATGATACGTTAAAATATTGATGATTTATATATTTGTACCGAGAAAATGAACTGAACTTAGTAGAATACACATATTCTAGTAGAATTTTGTAACATATCCAAGGGATCAGAACAATCTGAGGATTAAGCGAAACTTAATTTTATGAGTTTCTGATTTTTTTTAGACTTAGGCATAAGCATAAAGAGAAATCTTTAATCCCCGGTTTTCAACAATATTGTGGGTTTCATAGGAAAACCTCAAGAAACCACTTTGACTTGTATCTCAGGAGTATGAATCTTCCATATATAAAAAAAATCAAACTATTTTTCCAATCATTTCTGTTTATTGCATGTTTAAAGTTTTTAAGTAACTCTTGAATTTGATCATTTCACTAGACTTAGTGATTCAATAAACTAGGACTTTGCCTGTTAAAAATATTTTTACAATATCATCGTGAGATCAATACATGATACTATTTGATTGCTTTATTACTTGATACTTATACTTACATGATTGACAGAAATACTTCGCGAATAAGTCTTCAGTCATCACTTCATACCTTATACAACCAATACGTCGGACCAATTTTTCTAGTTAAATTGATCAATTAATTCTTGCCTTGAAGCTAATCTGAGACAAGATGGATTTAAAGGAAATGCAAAATTTATCCTGATATTGAAGTCAAATAAGGTTAACAAAGTTTCAAAGTTTAAATCATTAATCAATCAAAATAAAATCATAGTGGTCAATTTAGATATCAATTTGAATACAATAGCATTCTTTTTTAATTAATTAATAAGAGTGCATTCAGCAGCACACAAATTTTATGTATCCTAGGTAAAAAAAAAATTCAGAAAATATAGGCATATTTGATTTAACTTAACAATTTTTTATATAAAATTAATACTTAACTTTCTTACTGTCCCCATTTATTATTACTTTAGAACCTGTTCAATAAAACGGCTTGCCATCACAAAATGGATAATATTTCCATACGAAGAACGCACACAGCTCTACGTGCGTATTTCTAATAACTCTGTAATACCCCCATAATAATCTATGAATAACACTGAAATGAAACCCGCAAAAGTCATTGGAGGTTTATTGGATTATTGAGTTATTAGATTAATACCCAATAACTTGCTAATAACCTTCCAATAACCTCAAAATAGAAATTACTGAAAAATTATAACGCACTGAGAACGTTCACTGTCTGATAAAAAGTAAATAATGTTAACACATCAATATCATAAATTTATGCTTAAAAAAAAGTGCTGAGGTGACAAAAAATCCATAGCGTGAAAACCACAAGAAATCTATAAAAATTAAATCGAAGGAGTGTGAAACAAAATTAGTTGCAATGAATGAAAAGAAAATAAAAACTTTATTATTGTGTGCATAAAATGGAGAGAATGCAAGAACTACAAAAAAACTCAAGATAGAGCCAATTTGTATTTTGGATCTCTCTCATACATATGTACTCAAATTCACCTTACATGATCATAAAACTCCTCAAACAACCATGAAAAAGAAGAAGATAACAAGAAAACAATTCTTGTAAGTAAACCCAAGGAAGATGAAGAGCTCAAAATGATAAATAGTTCCCTCATAATGATAAAAACATGTATTTATATTATTTGAGATATTAAAGGACCAAAATAGGCATAAAATCTCTCCATATTAGAAATTTTTTTTTGAAATTTTGTGCTTTGGCAGGCAGGCATGCATGGGCGTCCTGGATTTGACAAGCCCGATTAAATTCGACAAGTGGGGTTGCGGGTACGTGTAGGTGAAACAACAAGTCCGTGTAAGCCAGGGCAACAGGTTGAGCTCGTACACGGCCCGATTTAAGGTTTGAATTATTTCTTTGATTATGTTAAATCTAGATTAGTAAATTCAGCAAGGTGATGGGTTTAATGAATTTGAATTTATTAAATCCTACTAACACTGAATCCTTCTTGCAGCCAAATACCTTCATAGAGCATGATTTAAACTGGATTTAACCTAAATCTTGCCATGCGATCATTTTGGACAAAATAATAAATCCATATTTCATGGATTTAGACCTTAAATCATGATTTACTAGATCCCATGAATCGGTGGATTTAGTAAATTTGGGATGGAAGAATTGAGTGAAAAAGAAGACTTGAAGTTACCTTCTTCAATGGTTTTTGATAGCAGAAGAGCAGGAGGAGGAGAATAATGGGAGTTATGGGTCTCTACAGTCGTGATATTATCATTACATTCCATTCCCACCTACCATCCTAACTAACTTCAACTGCAACTGTATGGTGAAGGTTTGGCCACAACGGAATTGTATTTGGATGAAATATATAAAGGACGAAGGAAATGTGAGGGTTTTGAGGAGTGAGAAAGAAAATTTTGGGCAAAACTAGGAGCGGGATGGCAACATGCAAAATAAAGGAGGGGATGATGGTTTTGAGTGGGGAGTGTATAATTACGTTATTTACCAATGGCTTATAAATGGCTTAAGAGCCATTAGTTTATAACATTGAAATCGACTACCAAAGCTATCACTTATTTAATACAAATGTAGTTTCTCCCCTGTGAAATGTGGCTCCTTTAATAACCGTCAAACTATGTTTGTTAGTTATCATTCAGTGTCAAACTGATAGTATAAAACATTGGCAACTCCCAAAAACTCGTCAAAATTTTTTTTCCTGTAGAAAAGTAATGAATTAGGATGTTGTTATGTCGTTACAAATTATATAGCTGATATCGTTGCTATGTCATCAGAAATTAACATGATATTTTTTACGCATAAATAGCCGTAAATTTTTCCATCAATTATAACTACTTTTCTTGTAGTGTGGTATCCTTAAATGGTCTGGCAAAGTAATTGTGATTAATGTGTGGTGAGATACATTCTCATAGTTCATGGATACTCATTATGTAGCTATCAGTTACACTTGCAACTGGTATAATGTGTCATAATACAAGCCTCTTAATATGATTTTAAATAGCACTAGTAGACAATCCACTTCCTGAACACGAACATTATCATTTGGACATCCTTGTAAATCATGTTCATAGTTGTAGCAGCATCCAAACTAGAAAATGGTTCCTTCTTTTTCTTTCATCTACTTTTGAGGTTTTAAATAGAATTGTTCTTTCAATAGGACCTGGAGGCCATTCCTTCACAATCTACATATAGAGTGTGTGATCTTTTATTATTCTAGGTCTCTAAAGACTCAAGTAAAAGAGTTGTAGTCCTTCTAGAATATTGACTGGCATTCCTCTCAATCGTTTGAAATGTTCAAATTTTTTCTTTTGCATCTGTTTAAACCTTGCCAATTAATTATTAGGCTCAACCTGAGTAGGTTAAGGGGTAAGCTGCTTTGTTTTCTTTTGTAATGCTTCAACAGAAAGAGTAGGAGGTGTGTAATTAAACCTGGTATCTCAACTATCTTGGACAATTCAACTAAAACATACTCCTTCACAACTGGTGGAGACTGTCTCCATAACCATAGCTTTCTTAGAGAACTTGGTATGCATCCTATTAATTCTCAAATTTGTAATTAAAACTACTATTTCTGACCATCTTGGACAATTCAACTAGCACAGGTTCCTTTACAACTGATGTCTTTGTCTACACAGCCTTGGCTTTCTTAGCCAACTTGGTATGCTTCCTATTAATTCTCAAATTTCTATTTCTTCTCTGATCATAGTTTATAAAGCTTGAAAATGATAGCCTTGAGCCTATTCCTTAGTGGTATCCTGCCGGATTCAGTGCTAACCAGATGGATTGTTGCTTCTTTCATGGAAAATTCTATTAATGGTTCCTTTACAAGTACTTCCTCTGGATCAGGTATTGTGATAGCTGGATTATTACAAAGCATGTTCAAGTCATCAAATACCATGCCAAATTTAATGATTAGGTTATTCATTAAGTAAATCTGATCAACTGTAAGATTGACACTATCCTTAAAGGTAAATATGAGCTTTATGATAAGTACTTTCTTGCAACAAGAATGAAGAGTTAAAGGTAATTTAGAGCTCAATCATGACCTCTAAATCTTTTAAATTTTTATCCTGAATAAGAGAAGAACTTCAATTAAAAATTTTACAAATTAGAATCAAATAATGTTTAGATTAATTTTGATGTTTGTTAGAAAGATTTTAGATGTTTAAATTTGAACAGGTCGAATGAAATTGAATTGATGAGGTTTTGACTAAGTTTAATTGATTTTGAAGTTCAACAAGGAAGATTATTCCATTCGAATTAAATCTTAAATTCAAGATATTGATATTTCAATTTTCTTTTTAGAAACTTAGAGATTCAATAAAGGAGTGACTTTTAATTAAAATCCCAATAAATAGATTTCATTAATTAGAAATTCTGTTTACAACACTATTGATGATATTTCTTCAGTTAACGCCCATTGATGGGTAGCAAGGGACTTTCACCCTTACAGTTGACTAGCTGATAAGAAACACCCTGGTGAACTTTTTTATGAGAAATGGACCTTCCAACATTGGTTCGAACTTACCACCAATTTTTTTGGTGAGCAATGATTGGTCTTTTAAGGACTAAGAACAATTCTCCCACCAAAATAGTTTTATGTCGAACTAATTTACATTGAGCTTGAATCTTGAATCATCCATGCCTTAAACAGTTCAAGATTCTATTGATTTGACAAATGTAATTCTTCTAATCCTTCCATCTCCTTTAATCATTGTTTGATCTTCTATTCCGGAGAGCTATTTTGACATATGACAACCCTTGGTGAAGTAATTTTTACTTCCAAAGAGAATACGGTCTTGAACCCATAAACTAAGGAAAATGGAGTGGATTGAATTGAGGTTTGATATGTGGGTGGATAATTCTCATGTCACTGTCATTTGTTGCTTTCAAGAATTCTTTCACGATTTGTATTAATGTCTTGTTGAACACTTCAGCTAGTCTATTCGCTCTGGGATAATATATGTCAGAAGATTTCCAATCAATGTGTGGCACCTCACAAAATTTATCAACTTGGTACTCACAAACATAAGTTTGTTGTTTGATATAACCCTTCAGGGAACATTGAAATTGTATATATTGTGATTTTGGAAGAAATGTAGCACAAGGTGAGCTTTTACTTCTCTTAAATGAATTGCTTCCACCTACTGCGAGAAATAATCAATCAATGCTCGTATATACCTATGCTCCTTGAATGAAAGAAAGTATTTCCATGATGTTTGTGCCCCAACATTTAAAAGGCCATGAGGCAATCTTTGGGTGTAATACATTTGGTGGCTAATAAAAAACTACACCATAGACTTTACACCGATGACATCGTCATGCAGTTTCTATACAGTCGTTGATCATTGTTGACCAATAATACTCCATTATCTTAATCTTCAATTTCATCTAAAGGGTAGATTGATGATCTCCACATAACTCTATAAGAATCTCCTTAACAATCTTCTAGGCTTCGTGCTTATCTAAGCAGCGTAACCTCATATGATCAAAGGACCTTCAATAGAGTTTCTAAACTTTACTTGGTGAGCTATTGATCTTTCTTAAGGCAATTACCTTCCCGCTGATATTCTAAAAATGGTTCTCTTCCATCAATTGAGTCTTCATCTATGGCTACAAAAATTTGTTCCTCATGTCGATCAAGGTTCTTATCAATTAGAGGGAGAACTTGGCAACCTTGAACTTCAATCAGAACCAATTCCTCTTCCAAGGATATTATGTTGTTAGCCAACTTTGACAAATCATTTGCAATGGTTTTACTACCATAGAGTATTCATGTAAGTGAGTTTAGGAAAATGTTCAAGTAAGGTCATCATGTAGTGATAATATTGATGAAATTAGGGTTTGAAAATATTATTTTGTCTAGCAATTTGATTGATCATTAACTGTTAATCTCCAAAAACTTAAACTTCTTGAATGTCTATTAGAATATTCAGATGTAGACAAGTAGCCAAGGCTTCATACTTCACTTTATTGTTAGTAAATGACTCTGATAAATGGTAGGAGAATCATAGCCTTCATCTTTCAGGGGTTATGAATACAAGTCTCATCTATGTTTTTCTGGGGATAACAACCATTATGTTGGGTTCTTTCTTGATTGATGAAACATCATCAAAATATAACTCCCAATGCACTTTATCTTGATCTTCTAATGTCATGATTGTTTGTCGAGTAAATCATCATTTAGAGGAGCATCGACAGGTAATGGATGTCTTTCTAAGATATTTGCCAAAGCTTGGCCTTTAATAGGACGTAAGGGAATGAATGTTATATTAAATTGTAATAAGATCATCGACCAACAGGCTAGTCTTCCAAATAAAGTTGGGCAGGACATCAATTATTGTAATAGATTATAACTATAGATAAGACTACTTTTATTTGAGAGGATGTAATGCCTTAATTTTTGGACTGTAAAAATCAGAGCTAGATAATGTTTTCTGATAAAAGAATAATTTCATTTGGTTCAGAATAAACCTATGACTTAAGTAATATAATGCATTTTTCTTGCCTTCTTTGTTATTATAAGCTTGGAAGGCACCAAAGGATTCATCTAAAGCAGCAATGTAAAGAATTAACATTTGTCATGGGATAGGGGCCGCTAATATTGGAGATGTCATAAGGGTTGTTTAATACTTTCAAAGGCTTGCTTACCATCATCATTTCAATGAAACTTAACAATCTTCTTAGTTAAAGAAGAAATGATCGGTACCTACCTGAGAGATTGGAAATAAAGTGTGTTAGATATGCCCATCTACCCTGGAAGGGTCAGGATTTAGCTAGAATTTTAGGAGGCAACATTTATAATATCGCTTTCATCTTATCAAGATCTATTTCAACTTCACAGTGTCATATTACAAATCCTAAGAATTTTTCAAAGGCAACACTAAAGGCACATTTCAAATGATTCATCTTCAGGTGATATAGAAGTAGGCATTCAAAAATAATTCTTAAATCATATAAATAGTCTTCTCTCTCTTTACTTTTCACCACCATTTCATCAATGTAACACTCTACTTTCTAGTGGATCAGCTCATTAAATGTCTTTGACTTAGCCCATTGATAAGTAGCACCAATTTCTTCAAGCCAAAGGGTATAATATTGTAATAGTATACTCCAATTAGTTTTCTAAATGTGGTATGTTTCTTATCTTAGAGAACCATCTTGATTTGATTGTATCTCAATGATGTATTGATGAAAGACAAAATACTGTGTGAAGAGGTGATTTTAACCGTCAACTCTAGTGTAAGCAAAGGAAATTCATTTTTTAAGACATGCCTTATTGAAATATCTAAAGTCTATACACACGTGTATTTGTTTATTCTTCCTTTTACTAGGTACCACATTAGCTAGCAAGGAAGGATACTTTCTTCTCGAATGAGGCCAGTGTCAATTAACTTATTCACCTCTGTAATTACTTGTTCTTTAACTTTTATACTCATTCATCGAGGTGCTTTCTTAACAGGTAAAATATTAGGTTGTATTTTCAATTTATAAACTGTCACCTAGGGAACTAGTCATCTCCTCTTGTCATAGCTCCAAGCATAGCAATATTTAAATTCTATTAGTAATTTGAAAATGTCATTAATCTATTATTCATTTAAAAGCAAACTTCTAAAAGTCGACTTAGGGTTCTCATAAGTTCTCAAATTTACTTCTTTTAGTTCATTAATAGTTGACTTAATTTTTTCCTCCAGTTCAAGTGGTGCTTCCAAAATTAAGAGGTCATCTGAATATTTTGAGAGTTCTAAGAAAATATTGCCTCATAAATAGGACTTTGCACTGAAAAGACCTTATTAGATTCTGGATAGTTAGTAATGACCATGCAATATTTTTTTTCATCTATTGGTCCTACACTAGCAAATCCCACACTAGCTTTTGATTTTATTTCATTATGTTTAGGATTCCAAAGATTATTAAAGTGTTGTGTGTTTCCTTCTTAAACCATGTGGGTGGTATTAATCCCAATTTTTTTTATTAGTAACACGTGACAAGAACCAATTTAAAAGAGCATTCTATTAAAATTTATTTAAGATTTCATATTCACATTCTACATCTTTTATAGGCTCAAAGATGAGGGCCCTCTATAAACTTTTTGACTGATAACCACTCAAATGGATTGATACTTTAACTTCTAACCTAGCAATAATATCAAAAGAGAGTGGGGTTAGAGCTGAAGTTTTTGAGTTATTTCTTAATCTTCTCTTACAAGGATGGTTCAACCTTATCTTGATTTGTAGTAACTGCATTTCCTTCTTCATTATTCTCTTCTTTAAGTAAATCCTCCATAGTGTTTTTACATTTGTCGAATCAATAGACCAAACTATAGTGTATTACTCATCCACTGAGCTAGAGTTTAAGTCAATGTACACTATAGGTGCTCCATTATTCAGTTTTGGAAAAGAAACTCTTATAGTTTGTATTTGGTCTTTATCCAGGATTGCTCTAATACTTTTAGTGGTTATGTCTTCTACACATAAATCTAGATAGGTGTAAAAATGTTGGAATACTATTCGAGGTTTTTAACTTTCATCAGATGACATTTCTTCTTTTTCTTCATCATCTGCTTTATCTTTTCCTATTCTCATATCTTTTTTTTTTAATATTTTCATTTTCTTCTTTATTTATTTTATCATTGCATCCTTTTCTGTTTCTTCTTCAATGGCATATATCATTTTCTTTCTTTTCTTTTATAACATCTTTTTCTTCTTTTCCTTTGGAATTTTTAGATATAGGTAGTTCTTTGGAAAAGACCACTTGTTTCATCGACATATAATATGATACACTTCATAGATTCTAATTTCATGAATTGAGAATGCTTATAAGTCACCCTTAATGCAATATTCCATACCATCTAGCCAATATTTGAAGCATTGATGGAAGGAAAAAGGCACCATTCAATGCTAGTGAAGTCAAGGTCACCCCAAAAATGCAATGAAAGATGTCTCTGAATCAATGATATGGAAATTTGCTTCAGTCTGGAAGTCTCCAATATTAAGTAAGAGGGTTATGGAAACTAGAGCTCTTTTAAATTTCTCAATGAATCCATACAATAGCATATGATGGGTATCAATGTTAAGGTAATAGAGGGTTCTCAGATTCATAATGTTAACTAATGCTCCCGGATCAATAGGAACTCTGACAATGAAAATTATTCAACTTTTATAGAAATGTAAATTTGTCAATTATGATTAGTGTCTATAGGCGCCATTATTAGTGAAAGTCAATTTGAGAACATCATTGAAATAGTTTACTTCTTCATGTCGGCATATTTTTAGGTTTTAATTTAAATATATAATTTGGAAAGTAGCATTTGATTTTTTAAAATAATTTTAAGTTTGAAAATTTTAAGATATGAAGTCAAACCGATCTCACATCCCAAATAGTTTATATAAACGAGCACCACACTACAAACCGTGCATCTATTCCGAAGAATAGACACACTGCTTGATGATGGGGCCCGATTAAATAAACTAGAAGATTCGTGACATCCGTTTGGTCTGCGAACCAATTTTATAAGCCGACAAGTTCCCCTGCTTAATATAAAGGAATTAAGCAGGGTTTATATTACTCGGGTTCTTAAAGTTCCCTGTAAGGGCTAGCCCCTATAGTTAATTACATCTTAAATTACGGGAATCATTTAAGAAAACTCTCGATAATGATCAGTGGTTTTGCTCTCAAGAATTTCAAAGTTCGAGGTTTCAAATAAGTTGGATTTTGGAATCTCAATTTGGAATGGATCAAATTTGGAACAGTTTATTTTAGGAGTCCAAAGGAAGAGAAGTAGGGGATGTCACAGACTCGAAGTGAACTTCGGTAACTTCCCGACTATCCTATTGTTTGGCTTGATTTGAGAGTTTATTTAATATTTCAATCCTGCCAATTTTAGTTAATTAGGACTTATATTTGTATGACATGATCACACAAATAGCCTCGAAGATGTGAAGGTTTAGGTTGTACCAAACGACTACCTCGGAGTCCTAAGACTGGTTAGGGCTTAATTTGTATAACACAATTATACAAATGCCTAACGAAAAGTTGAGGATTTATGTTGGACTAGGTAAACTACCTCGAAATCCTATGGCTTGGTTATTTATTTCTAAGAAAGGTTTTGCTGAAGTAGACACAAGTATTGCTCACGAAGATGGTCGTGCTTCCCACTGTGCTCCAAGCTCTTTGTTTTTGCAGAGATTTAGTTTTAGAAAGTGAAAATCAGGAGTCGAGAGAAGTGTTTCGGTTTAGAAGAGTTTTAAGGTTCAAATATCTTAGTGTTTTATTAGGGGAATCTTAAAGTTGATTATAACAACACCGGTTAAGATCCCACGGTTCCATCATTCCGGCATCGTTATTTTTATCGGATTCATTTAGTCCAGATGAATTTGCTATACTCAACTAAATGAGTTCCACACTTTCATTTAAACCATGGGAAATCTCGTTAGCAACACGTGGGTTACATCATCTGAGGTATTCCCGATCATCCAACAAGACGTTTTAATTTAGTTGCAGTTGTAGTTTTGTTGTTCTGTTTGTGATTAAATTTTGAGTTGTCTTATATTTTGAAGTGTTGTGGCGGTGAATTTTATCTTGTTGTGACTTTTAATTTAGTTTTAGGTTTCAGTTTTGTGGTTATCCTAAAGGTTTCAGTTTTCATGCAGGGTGACATTCTTGTTTATCATGCAAGAAAAGTAAAGTACAATGCAGGTAAATAAATTGCAATAAAATAAAAGCGTACTCAGCGAGGTCTTCTCGTCATTCCAAGCTACACTTGAAACACATGTTAGGGCATTTAAATATTTGCAACAAGCACCTAGGTAAAGCTAAAGGGAAGGTTTTGGTTGTCTACCAAAAAATTCTAATCCTATTGCTAGTCAATTCCTATGACATCTAGGTTCTTGTGTTTTGTTAAGGATGATTTTCTTCACCAAAGAACAATTAAGTTCAATTGTTCTTCTAAAATATCTCATCATATTGAGGAAGTGTTTAGGACGGGTCTTAAACATCTTTTCAATACTTGTGGGATTATTTCGAGTCCAAATGAATTTTATTGTACTGGTGAATTAATCATCTCAAAGTTTAGTTGAGTTTTGTCTCTTGCTCAGTGAACTTAGACATTTGATTATCCAGTGAGTGAAGTAACATTTCATTTGATGTCCCATTTAAGAGTTATAATAATGAAAGTCTTTAAGGTGTAATTTGGTTTGTTAAGGAACTTAACCACCCTTAATTAAAATTGAATTGCTGACTTAAGATAATTTAATTTTTAAAATTTAATTTAGTTTCTTCTAAGTGTCTTAAATTACTTAGATTTAAAGGGATGTTTGAGTTGTTTAATTTAAGTTTTGATGATTTAAATTTGATTTTGAATTAATCATATTAATTTAAGTTAATTTTAATTGATTTAATTTTCACATTTCAATTAGAGGTTGTTTTGAGATCATTTAATGTTTTGAATTTGTTTTAGATTTATTATTAGAATGATTCTAGATTAGTTTCAAATATTTTAAGTTTCTTTTAATTTGATTATTAAATGATTTAATGTTTTAAATTTTAATTAATTACTAAATTATTTTAAAGTTTTAAATTTTAATTGATTATTTAAATTGTTTAATGTTTTAAAAAAATTAATTATGGATTATTTATTATTTAATTAATAATTTCAATTATAATTATTAAGAATTGAATGTCATTGTATTAATTCAATTAGGGATTTTAAATCAAAGGATTAGTATCTTCTTAAGTTATATCCCTAATTTTAATAATCCAAAATTTTAATTAATCTTCCAAAATTTAAATGATTTAATTAATTAAGGTTCCATCTTGATATTTTTTTAAGGTGATTGATGGGTTTCTACCCTTTTATTCCCTAAGTTTCAATCATCCAAGGGAAGATTAAAATCAAATATTTTACCCTCCCCTTTTATTAGGCCTAAAATATTAATTAAGGTTAAAATCCTTAATTACCTTTATGCCCCCTTAAGCTTTATTCACTTCATAAATCACTAAATTGAGCTCAAATGAATTTGAAATTTTTGTGTCACTTCACTCACATGTCAATTAAGACATTAGAGGAGAAAATGTGATTTTTCTATTTTTAATTTATTTTATGTAATTATTTTTGTGGAAAATATGGGTTTTTAATGAAAATTCAACAACATGACCAAGGTAAGTTTTCTATCCTTAGGAAAATTATGGGATGTTCCTACTGACCAGAGGACCACTTGGACCAATTTTGGTGATTTTTTGAATTATATTTTATTTATTATAATTATTTCAAATTTTAGAGTATTAATTAATTTTAAAATAAAATTAAAATTTAAAAATGGATTTTATATTTTTCATAAATCTCTCGGACCTTAAGAAACTTAGAGAAATAAATTTTATATTTTTCTAATTTTTCTTTGATTTATTAGAATTAATTTGGTGGGAAAGATTAAAAATTCATTTTTTAATATTAAAAATTACATTAAGCCTTTAAAATTCAATATCTTAACCTAGAGGCTTAGGAAAAATATTTAGTTGGTTCCTAAGTGATTAGGGGACCAAATATGACATTTTTATGAATTTTAATATTTTTGTAATTTTTTTAAATTTTTTAATTATTAAAATATTAAAAATAGGTAAAAATGAAATTTTTTAGAAAAATCCAATTTTAATTTTCCTATAACAGAGAAGTCTCAAAACTAATTTGGTGAATTTTTGAAATGTGTTTTGGGTTTTATGAATTTTTAAAGTTTGAAAATAGCCATGTGATTTAATTAATCCATTTAATGGGTTAAATCATTTTTAATTGGTTCCAAATTTTTATATGGGACTCCTCTGACTCTAAAGATCAATGGAGAATTGATTTCAAGTTATTTTGGTGAATGGTTATTGCAAATTAATTCTATCTTGGTTTTAGGGTTTTGGCCAAATTAAGGTTCATTTGAATGATCTAAGCCAAATCCTAATTATCCTAGGGTCCTCTGGTCATAAGAAACCTTACCTAATTTTTCTGGATTTTATTGATCAACATGCTAATTATTGGAATTAAAACACAAAAACAGGCATATAAATTTAAAAAATCAATAACATTTCATAGAGATGGCCTCTGGCCTTGGAAAATTCAGGGAACGTTCACAATAACAGAGGCTACAAAAGCCCTATGGTCCCATGCCATGGTGAATTGTATGCATGAGTGGAGAATTAAAATACTCAAAACAGTATTAAATTAATTAAAAATAAAAAACTTAACAAAATAATCTAATTCTTTTTCCACATTATCCTCCTCTATTCACTAGCAAGAGGGTATTTTTCTTTTATTTTTATGATTTTTCTATGCAAAGATATCAATTTTTCAAAGTTTCTGGTATTTAAATAAATAAGAAAATCCGGATTTTCCTACTTAAACCAGTCAGCACCAACTCATCCTCGGCGGCTCCGAAGTCCCATGCGGCGCTCCCTGATTCGGCGCCGTCATCTAACTCAGCAGCCATGCGTCGCGCAATTTATGTTCCGTTGCTCCGTCCGACACCATCTGAGCCATCCATTGAAAACACGCGCGATCGAATGATCCATGGTCATAGTCCCAACTGGTTCAACCCGAGAGCCGTCCATCTTCTAAACCTAATATCTCGCTCATTTCTCAACTGATTTTCATGTTCTTGTGCTCTATGGATTCGTCTTGACAAGACAAACACATCCATACAGTTTTAATGCATTGAAATCAAGCCAAACAAAATGAAGAATCGCTGGAATCTCGGGAGGGAGGAGAGGTTAATACCTTTGCTATGAGAAGTGGAGCTTCGATCAGAGAGTTGTGGCACCTTTGATTGAGCCCGAGAAGCTCCGAATGAAGTCTTTGGCTGCGGGAATTGCTTTAAGTATGATTTCGACCAAGCCCGATTTCAAGCTTTGACGCCTTTGGAGAGATTGGGTGGCCTGAAGAGGGGGCTTTTACTTGGGGAACTCTTTCTCTACCTCCGGTGAAGGTGTGAGAGGAGTTAATTTGACTTCTGGGAAGAATTGGGGAGTGTTCTGTTCTGGCCTGAGAATTGAGCTCCAAAATTGAGCTCAACCAGTGGGAATTAGGGCAAGAGAACAGTGGGATGAGCTTCTCTAGGCTAGGGGGAGCTCTGTGAGGAATTTGGTGGAGTTCTGTGAGAGTTGATTTCAGCCAACCCTTTGGCCTTCGGAGATGGCTTGCTTAAATAGCCATGGCCAGGGGCTTCCCAGGGGGGGTTGACGATTGGGAGCAGCTGCTCAGGGGAGGAGAAGAAGAGTTGTGAAGTCCAATTGGAATGGGACAGCTTAGCAAAAGGGTTTTGAATTTTTAAACCAATTTAGACCTCCCAGCCTGGTGTATTCCGGCGACTGTGGTGGCCGGCCGGCCAGGGTCAAGTCAGGTCAGGGTTAGGTGGTGCCAGAGGAGTTGAGTGGTGGCATCAATTTGAACATTTAGAGGTTTTTGGATCGAGATTTTATGGACATTTGGAGTTTGGGTTAAAGGTGGCTAGATTGGGTTTAGCCCTTTGTCCAAAGGCTAGATCTTTTCCCAAAGTGATTAGGGCTGGTCTTAAGGTCCATGGGGAGGTCTAAGGGAAGTTTAGTGGCTGGTTTGGGAATTTGGAGAGGGAGTTGATGGTTTAGAAAAAGGGAAAATGGAAGTGAGAGGGGAAGGAGAAGAGGTCACCTCCCCTTGCCATTTTTGGCAAAGATTGACTTTGGAATGGCTATGGGATGATGCACATGCCATGCCATGCTATGTATGAGCCATTAGAAAGTTTCATGCAAAAGGAATTAAAAGTTTTTTATGAATTTTGGGGATTTTATGCCATCATGCCCAAGTTGGTATAGTGTCATGTATGCATGCACTAGATTGGCCATGATGCCATGGGATGATGATCAAAATGTCATGGAATGATATTAAAAGGGAATTATGACATGTGGGCTCAATTTTGGGCTTTTAAAATTTGATTTTGTGGGCTTTTAAATATGCATATGGGGATGGGCTTTTAACATGCACATGTTGATTTAAAATTTTGGAATTTATTATGGGATGACCAAATTGAATTGGAATTGGTTGACATTAAATTTAAATATGCTGAAACTTGATTGCAAATGGTTTTGGAAATTTAGATTGGTCATGGGGTTCAATTTTAGGAGGATTTGGGCTTATGGGCCAAAATTGGGCCTTTTGGGTTTAAGTTGAAATTGAACTCAAAATTGAACCAAATTGGGCTTGTTTTTGATTGAATTTGGTATTGGGGATATTTAATTGAAGTCTAGAATTGAATTGGATCAAAATTGGGGTTAATTGGGTTGATTTGGTTGGACATTGGGTCTATTTGGGTTAAAAATGGGTCAAATTGGAGATTTTGGTAAAAGTAGGATAAATTGGCTAAATTAGGCTATGGTGTAGTTGAACAAAATGAAATTGGGAATATTTGGGATTTTCTGGAATTTTCTGGGAATTTTTGGAATTTTTGGAATTTTGGGCCAAGAGGGGTATTTAGGGTATTAGGAGGTTATTTGGAGGATATTGGGGTATTTTGGTAGATTTAAAAGGTGGGGATTGTTTTGAAATGAGTCTTGGGAATTTTGGGAAGTTTGGGTAATTTTGGGTAATTTTTGGAGAGTTTTGGGGTAGCCAAGTCTAACCACTTTGGGACCAAGCTTAGCCAAATGGTAACCACTTTATGATCCTTCACATACTGACCTGAGCCATCTTAATCAAAGACCAGTGGCTTTGGTTCGATCATATGAGTTTCTTAAAGGGTAGAAGGGGCAAGGTTCAAGGTTCAGGGTTAAAGGGTAAAATGGGTTAAGTGTGTGTGTGTAAAAGAGAGCTCAAGTCACCCAGGGTAGTCCTAAGGCTTAAGCAACCTTATAGGAGCTCACTATTGGTTGTCCATATGGTGGTTTTAACCTTCCAAGGTGATTTAGAGGTTTGCGACCATCCAAGTGGGGTCCCAAGAGGAGTCGAAGTAGGCCGAATTGCTAAAGGGTGGGTCCCAATTCTAGCCCTCTAGGATAGTCAAGGAGAAGTCCTATGGCTAGATCCTAAGCACTAAGAGAAAGGAAAAGACCTCACCAAAAATGAGGTCAACACTCCATATAAGGGATCTGTTGGCAGTTGGGCATATAGATTTTAGGATCAAGTAAGGCTTTAATTAATGAATGTCTAAAATATTTGGACAAGCTAAGACAGTCATATATATTGAGTTGTGTTGGTAACTTTCTTAAATGGGATAACACATTATATTCAACTTTAAGTAGAGTTTCCACAGACTTATCTTAGGTAGGATCATCTTACAGATGTGTTGCTAGTTGATTAGTACTAATAAGCATAGATTATTTAGGAAGTGTTTTGTGAGTGATAGTACATTGTCACCTCAAAGTTTGATCACCAAAATATCATTTGTGGTAGCCTCCACTAATTATTTCATGTCTCCTTGGATCTCTTCTTGTGATTGTTTGAAATCAAAAGATTCTATCCTAATCTTAATAAGCATGCCCTAAAAATCAAGGATAGGGATTTTGACCTCATTTTTAAGTAAACCACTTTTCTCTATGTTCACACTCGACCGAACTTCACTTGAACCGGATGCTAAGCTAAACCTTGAAACAACCCTAACCCCATAATTACTGTTTTTCTCTCTTGTAATTATTGTATGGCTCATAAGTTCATTTTTAAAGTTGCATAATGCTCGTTGCTGTATTTAAAGATAATAAAAACTAGTTCAATGATCATTTAAAGCATTTTTTATGGGAAATGCTTCAATTGAAAATTTTCATACATGAATATTGCCATGAAACCCTAAAATTATCATTCTTTCCTCACAAGGCGGTCTGGTGATCTAAATCTCATCCTATAAGTTTCATTATCTTCATAATTACAAGTGGGAAGCTTGTAAGCTAGTTTGGTGGTCATTAAACACAATTTTGCATAAAACTGTGCACTTAAGGTTTCTATGCATGAAATGTGGGCCAGCGTAAAAATATTTTAACGACTAACTATTTTTGAAGATGGCCATTGCCATTATGTTTGTTTCATCAAAACATTTTAAACAATTCATTTTATGCCCAAGTCTAACTCTGTTTTGTGCTCTTTTGAGCCGACAATAATATGAAAGGAAAAAATGAAAATTAGGAGAGAGAAAAAAGCTAATTTAGCCAAAACCACTTCAAAATAACATCAAATCAATTTCAAAATTCAACAAAATTTATTTTAAATACAAAAATGCACATTTTTTATTCAAAAAAATCGATTAAAATCCCCGACTAAAAAACCTACCTTTTTTAACTCTCGTAGGGTTTGGGCACGCTTTCACCGATCACCAAGGAACTTGATTCGGTCAAAACCACTTGCACTACTAAAATCCTTATGCTCTCCTCTATCAAATGAATCTAAGTTGACTTTTGAAATAAATTCATGGACCAACTCGGAGCAAAAATAGCTAGCCACTTTAAACAACAATAACTCGAGCTAGAGACCTTCGTTTTTTAAACCATTTAAATTGTTTGATTCCTTGTTCCATCCTCTTAAACATGATATAAAATATTATTTTTTACATATTTGTCATAAATTCTTTGGCTAAGCTTTCAGAAAATCCTTCCAGAAAAGCTCTCAAAACCCTTTTGATGTCCATTAACGATTTCATTCCCCATCCTAGGCTCATGACCTCGCCATCTCCTCAATCCACCTCCAATTTCTTATTGTCCCATCCTTCATACCGAAACCAAAATCCACTCTATTTATTTCCCTTTTTATTTTCCTCCCAAATTAGATCTTAATTGAATTCAAAATTCAAAATTCAAAATCCCTTAATCCTCTCCATCAATCTCTTGAATCATGCCCAAAATCTCTCTCCCCATTTCTCCCCTTTCCATTTGATTCTCCCCCCAAAGTTTTCAAATTTCTATGCCTCTACAAATTTTGGCCAAGCCTCTCCCCATGTTATAAAAACTAAAACCCTCATCTCCTCTTGAGAAGACCTAGCCTAAATCCTCTCAAACTCAAATCTCTCTTCTCCTTTGGCCAATTACTCCTTTCCATGCCCATACTCTAGGAAAAATTTTCTCCAACACCTCTCCCAAAAATGGGAGCCACCAAGGAGAAGCAGCTAAGCATGAACTAAGGGATCGAAGAAACAATGAAAGGTATAATCCCTAACTTGCAAGTTTTTTATTTGCTTTTGGCTTCAAGTTAAGTCCTTTCAACCAAATGCTTATTTCTTCTAGAGATTTCAATATTACTCAAGTGTTCATCAAGCTCATTTTCTACTTTTAAAAACTCTTTCTTGCTTTTCAAAATCCTTCAAAATTTCCCATCTCATTCATGGGGTTTTTCATGACGCATGCTTTATGATGATACCATGAAGGTTTCATCCATGTTTCATGATAAAATTTTAGGATTTCTCACTTTGATTTGTTTTATGTGTCAAATGTTACATATACATGGTAGATTCATAGGGTTTTGCTTAAATCCTATTGTCATATGTTTACATGATATTATTTCATATAATTAGCAAGTTCCCTTCTTCCTTTTATCAAAACCAAAATTGTCTAGGTTTACGAATATCCACCAATTACCTTTTAAAATTGAGATTAAACACTTTAATAAAGTTAATAATCAATGAAATAAATTATAAATCTACTCAACAAACACTCGAATAACTTAATCAATCAAAAAAGCAATTAATTAGACAAATAGCCATCTAATTAAATCATTCATTCCTTAAAATGGAACTTGAATTAAGTGAATTAAATCATGACCATCAAATTAAATAATAAATCATTTGATCAACCTATTAATCAATACAATAAAAACAACAACAACAACAAAACCTTGATCCCACTAAGTGAGGTCGGCTACATGAATCTTTTTTCTCCATTCCGTCTTATTTAGTGTCATTATTTCATTTAATTCTAATAAATTAAGATGATTTTTATATAATATGCTCAAATCTTCCAAGGTCTACCTCTGCCTTTCTTAACATAAGTCAAATCTAAAACATTTAATCTTTTAAGCGGATCATCAGATGGTCGACGTTTAATGTGACTAAACCATCTATGTCAACTCTCTCAATTTTTTTCCATCACTAGAGCCACATGGACCCTACCAAAGATATATTAATTTCACATTTTATCTCTTAGTGTAAAGCCACTCATCTACATAATCAATCTCATCTCAGCAACACTTAACTTAGTTTAACTTAGTTTAATGCTTCTCTTTTAAAGGCTAACATTCAATGCCATAGAGTATTACAGGTCTCGCCACCATCTATCAATCAAGAAAATAAACAAATAATAATTCAATTAGAACATTCAAAATTTAATCAGATTAATGATAATATAATTTAAGCAAATCATTAGACATGTTATTAATTAATTAAATAAAACATTAAATGATCACATTAAAATATTATTTATTGAATTAATCAAATATTTAATCCATTTATTAGAATTTTAATTAAACCATAAATTAATTCCTTAATGATATAACCAAAAATTTGAAAACTTACATTCAACATCTAAAAAATTTAATTTAGTAATGTAACTTGTTAATTAAATAATTCAATAGTTCACAAAAAGTAATTAATTAAGATGTTGAATAAGTGAATTAATAAATATTTGACTCGAGAATTAAATTAATTAAATCATGAAACTTTAAGTGAATATTTTAAAATGATTAATTTAACAACCTTTACGATAAGTAATTTAAAATGATTAATTAAACTCTTAACGTGCTAAATAGCTCATTTAATGCACCAATCCATTGAATAACATGACCTACTAGTTTAATCTTACCCAAACTGAGAGTGTTGATTGATGCGGCGACTTTATATAATTAAAAATGAAGGACTTTATGAATTTAGATTTATATATTTATAATGGTTTAATAAAGTCAAACTTTCAACGCAAGTATACGTATCGTATCAAGTAATACATGGCTCTAATGGAGTCCTGGTTATCGATCCCACAGGGAGGTGAACGTTCTTTAAATCAGATAATATAGCACTAAAATCTAATACCAAATGTAACAATTGCTTAAGTGTACTACAACTAGTTAATGCAAAGTTCAATAATAAAATTACTACAATTACTTCTACGTACTAAACTCTTAACTAACACACGCACCAACTTATGTGATTTATAAGATACTTCTATATGAAAAAGAGTCTTTCTTCCTGCATAAAGACCATGATGTGTGGATGATGAAGAATGTTAATTATCTGTATTGTGCCAAATAGGAGCATATTTGCTTCTTTACCCTTAAAAGAGTACCCACTCTTCTAAGCATGTAAAGAACATTATCATATATTAAGTTTAGTCACTAAGTCTAAGGCTAGGCTGGGAGGATACCGGCTCTCACTGCGGAGCTCCCACTCGCCCTTCACCCGAAGGCTAACCATAGGCTTTAGTTACCAATCTTAAGACAAAATTGGGGATCCCATTCTGTCACCATGAAACCTCCAACTTGAAGTCCATCAAAACTCATTTCCCTATTTATTTGCACTTATTCCCCATGAACTACGCAATTCATTCACGGACATTAAATGATTTCTTCATTCTTATTGTAGAATATTCAATTCTTTTGGAATTAATATTCCTCAACATGTTTTAACAATTCAATTGGCCGGATTGAAAAGTAAATTAAGTTCTAAATGAAAGAAACATCACAACTTTATAATACTTCAAAGGCACATCAATTCCACATCATCACATCATTACTACTTCATGCAAGAAGAAAGGCAAGGGAAACTACTCACAATTCATGGAGAAGATATAAAAACACATGGATTTTATATATAAAAGAAGATTCATACAAACCACAAAAGTAAATACAACTTATCTCTTTCTCTTCCCCAAGCAAATTCTTCAAAGTCCCCTTGATTCCTTTTCTCTTCCTTGCGACACTTGATCTCTCCCTTTGGAATAAAGATGAAGAAGCAATCTCTCACTTTACTCCCTCTTCTCCCCTCCTTAGAGAATAATCTCTCTTAAAATCACAAACCCTAACTCTCTCTTACACTTTCCTCACACTCTCTACAGCAATTCTCTTCTCTTCCTCCTCTCTATTTTCGTCTTGGACACTTAATTTAATGTTAGGAACAAATTTCCCAAGAGTTTCTTCAAGCACCTCTTCAAAAATCCGCCAAAACTTTTGAATTCGAAGTGAACCGACATAGGGCGCCGTCGGCGCCCGATAGTGGCGCCGGCGGTGCCCTATCTTGCCAATAAATTTGAACTCTCTGGAATAGGGCGCCGGCGGCGCCAGAACTATTTTCCTCCAAATTGCTCCATTTTGCTCCAAATTCTTTCATTTTTGCATCTTTTCGCTCCAATCACCTATAATCATCATACCTGCAAAAAATCATGAAAAATACATTCCTTTAAAATGCAATATCACCAAAAATAGGTAAAAACATATAGCTAAAAGAGTATATATTTTTTGTGCATCAAAATCCCCCAAACTTAAACTATTGCTTGTCCTCAAGTAATCCTTTTACTACATAAAATATAACTCTAGGCAATGTATTTTTCAATTGTAAGAGACTAAAATTTTCATCCAAAAGAATATAGTGGTTAGATTTTCAGAAAAAATTTAGCAACTCAGGTCAACATTACAGGTATAAGAATATTCAGTATTTAAGTTTAAGAATTCTAGTCTTCTATTTATTTCAAGATGAACTATAATTTGTTACATTAAGAGTACTTTAAAAGACTATGTGAAAAAGGAGTTCATGTAAACTTTATTAGAATGTAGGCTAGTACTTTAAATATAAATTCAGAAATGAAATCAAGCTCTCCCTTTAAAGTGATTCAAGTGAAGCCAATTTTTGATTAGGCATCTCCTCAAGCTTCTCCTCATAAATATTTTTCTTTTCTTTTCTTTTCTTTTTTTTTTCTTCTGAGGATTACTATATCTGGATGACCTTTAATGATTTTGAACTTCGCTCTCCTCTTTATAAAGTTCAAACTTAAGTCACCTCTTTACTTTATAGTTAAATACAAGCTTTATTATTCATCATAAAGTTACAATCTCTTCTTAACACAATACTTTAAATCCCTTAACATTTCAAAAATACAGTTTTCTTTACTTTAAATAGTTGACTATAATCAAATCCTTTCATACCAAATATCTTACTTCTATAAAATTAACCTTTATCACTAAAAAAATTTTCACCCTTTCCTTCCATAATATTCAACTGAAATAAAAAGTTTTAGTTATCTTATAATGAAGTTCAACTGCCAAAAGTTATGCTAATAATTTTTGAAAATATAATAATTGAGAACAAACAAAAGTTTAGCATTTCTCTACCCTCCCCCAAACTTACATTTTTCAATAAATTTGAAATGGTTGAGAGTAAAAGAAAACTAACATTTCTGTGCTGAGATCTTGAAATCTTTATAATCTATCTGGTATTAATCAAAATTTACAGCTAGCAAGCATAAAACAATTAGTAGCAGTGATATAATAATTTAAATATTTGCATGGGTAAAGAGAAATTAACATTAAACAACTAAATATCCAACATAACACTATAACATGAAACAAACTATCACACTACATAACATTACAACTAACAGTTCAACATGAAAAGTAAATGACATTACATCACACAGTACAACACTGGATTACACATTACATAAAAAGTAAGTATCCACTACATCACATTAATACATCACAACAGACTAAAAACAACATAAATAAAACAAACAAACTATCTACCAGTCTCCATCACCAGGATCATCAGCAGGGTCATCAGCAGGGTCAGAAGTTCCAGGCCTGTACGGTGTATAACTAGGACAACTAGGAAATGTCACATCGGACTCCCCTCTCATAAATCTGACCTGAGCATCATAATAAGCCATATCAAACTCAAGTCTTCTCTATAAATAGTCTTCATTTACATCACTCTGGGCCTCAAATACATCCATCCTATGATGCATCCTATTCATACTATTACTCTGCAATCTCAACTGCTGCATGATATCAGACAGTGTCGGGGGCTCAGAAGTAGATGGAACATCATAGCTCGTAGTAGGAATATCAGTACTCCTACTCTCCTCTCTTGCACCCACATGAGCTTCATAAGTACGGATAATGGCCTTTGTAATCGGCCTCAAAGGTATTGCCACTTCCTCAGAACTACTATACTCCACTCCGGATCGAACACAAAGGGCATGAATCGGGCGGGATGTCCTAATCCACCAGATGGTTTCTCCTTTGGCAATAGAGTGAATGCTCTTAAAAATAATGGCTCCAATATTAATCTTCTTCATATTATGGATACAATAATTCAACATAGCTCGTTCCCTAGTAACTTCACTGTGATGATAAGAAGGTAATAGTCTTGCAGAAATGAAATAATGCCAGACTTTAGAAGCAACATTCAAATTAGAAGCAGGGAAGTTAATCATCTGTCTCCTATTCATCTTCCACTCCCCTCTTCCATCAGTCAGATACATGATTACATTCATCAAATTCCCCTCACTAGTATCAAAATTTTCAAATTCGCAAACAAAAGGTTCCCAAATTTGATAAAATGCATTGATACATTGTGGGGTGAACTCAACAAGTTTTCCTCGGACTAGCACATATTCAGTCTCAGACCAGAGCACATTAGCATAAAATTCTCATACTACTCCTAAAACAACATTAGCAGAAAAGTAACAGAAACGCTCCCAATTCCGCTCAGAAATCAATTGTTCCACAGATCCCCCTGGATTCTCAAACGCTCGATCCTGAATACACTTCTTATTTTGTAATCGAGAGTTGAAGCGAAACTGAGCTTTAATATTAACAAATCTTTCATCGTCCCAATCAAATTTTCGCTTCCCCTTACTCAATTTAGGAGCCATGTGGATTTCTAAATATTGCAAAAATTTACCAACAAATCTCAAATCCACAATTTATTAACTCCAAACATTAATCTAAACAAGTAAGAAAAATTTCTACCATATGAAATCTCACTTTTTCTAAAAAATCTCCAAAAATATCATCCAATCAATGTAAGAGTTTCACCTTAATCCAAAAATTTTAGTTTAAAGTAATGCTCTTACCAAGAGAAGTGCAGATCCGGCTTCAGAAATCCTTGAAATCCTTTCTATTCCGAGATCTAACAAGCCCTAAAGCTTAAAACCGCGAATATGGAGGTAGGAGACGAAAGAAATGGCGGAAAAAATGGGTCCCAGGCAGTTTTCGCGAATTTTTAAGGGTTCCAGGCCTTTTTCGGTATTTGGGAGCCGGCGGCGTAATCCAAGAAAAAAAATACCTATTTTTATGCCTTGATTTTTATTAAATTTTAAGGATATTATGCTTTAATGAAAGGTATTTTTTGTGTTTTTGGATGTAGGTGATACAAAAATGTTCAAGAAGGAGAAAAATATGAAAAAGGAGCAAAAAGGAGCAAAAAGGAGCAAAAAGGAGCAAAAAGGAGCAAAAAGGAGCAAAAAGGAGCAAAAATGCAAAATTGTTTAAATTACTGGCCTGGCGCCTAGGCGCCAGAGTGCGCGCCTAAGCGCCAGCTCGATACAGAAGATTTTTAAGTTTCTTAAGAGTTTTGGCCTGTTATTTTGATGGTGTAAGTGGTTATTGGACCTTTTAGAAGACTGGCAGTTGTTCCTGGCTTATAGGACATGTAATACAATGTATTTGGACGCTTCAAAATGGTTTTAATCGCGAAGCGGTGCTATCCAAAGTGAAGAGGTGCGAAGAACTGGACGCGGTGTCTGGCGCCTAGGCGCCAGGTTCTGTCGCCTAGGCGCCAGATTCCGGCGCCTAGGCGCCAGACACACCTTCTAGAAGATTCATTGAATGTGGACACATTTTGAAGAGGTGCCTTGAGGCAACCCTTGAAGCCTATAAATAGGAGGGTATTCCTTCAGAGAAAAACACCCCATCTAACCCCCTCTATCTAGAGTCCAATCTAGAGAGAGAATTAAAGAGATCATATTAGAGCCACCTTTGTACTTTCCTTCATAAATTAGTGAGTTTATTTTAGAGTTTGTATTTAGAGTTTAAAAGAGTTGGTGCATCTGTAGTTCATTACGCTGTGGAGTCAGTAGGAATCGAAGTTCGATAGGAGAAACATCTAAGATAAGTATTTTTATTTTGATTCAAAGTTTATTTATTATGTTTTGTTATTTAATTTCAATGTGTTACGAGTAGTTACTTTACTTTCTCCTTTCAATTATGAAAAGATAAATAAGATAATACAAAATTCGTCGGAGAATTAAAAATCATATATTTTCAAAACATTGTGATGATATTAATACCGATTCTTAATTTACTATTTAAATTGGCCATTTAAATTGTTAAAACCTGTTGAAGAGCTTTGAGACCTAGAAGGAGATGAATTCTTAACTTGTAGATATCACATGAATCCTTGGGTAGTCGAAGGTCTATTGCGGGTTATTCAAGGTGAAGTGCAAATAAATAGGAAGATGTTATATAATGGGCGTAGAATTGATAAATTTTTAGAGTGACAGACTAAATTATTGTGATTTGGTTTATAGAAAAGGAAATGGTCACTAGTAGGGCCGACCATAGCCACCCTTGGACATCTAGTAGTGTGAGCCTAGATTAACCCATTCTACTAACAATACATCCGGACTTGATCTATAAGCTAGCCAATATTCTTTGCACCTGGATCAAAGGGTAAAGAATATGAATGCTTCTATTTGGCACAATACCATAAATTTATATTCTCCACGAATATTGTCATTATCTTAGAAAATCTTGGATTAATTGAAAGGGAGAAAGTTGCTTTCTTATTGCTATTTACATCAATTATTTTATTTCTGCTTTGTTATTGCATCTAGTAAATTAAAGATATTTTATTTTTGACTATAAAAGAAATACTTTAAAATAAAAATATTTAAAGATATATAACTCTCTCCTCATGGGATCGATACTTGGGTCTTTGTTTCAAAGCCTTATGTTACTTGAAATGACATGTATACTTGCGTAGAACCCCTAGTGTGTAAAATATTTTCCATAAAATTATATTTATATACACTAGCCGCTATTATTATTTATAACATATATTTTTGAAAGCATTAATTAGTACGGCGATCTTCGGAGGACTTCGGGTCAAGTTTTTGGCACCGTTGTCGGGGAAGAAGATTTTAGTACGCATATATTTATATCGGGTCAAGTTTTTGGCGCAGTTGCCAGGGAGAGCAGAGGCAAACTTTTAGATTTTAAGTATTTTTATTTTATTCATTTTTTTTATTATAAAAAAAATAGAAAAAACAAAAAAAAACATATATATAATAATAATATTTATTTTTAATTCTTGCTAATTGACATTTTATGCGTAATTCTGGATCTAAAGGATTATTACCTTCAGATTCTGAATTAGAAAAAACTGTTAGAAGAATTAAAAAAGGAAAACAAATTCAAAAATTTCAAGAAATGACTAATTTACATAACAATTTACAAAATACAATTAAAATTAATGATCAAAATATTTATAAACCATTAAGGGATTACGCTAACCCTACAGTTGATGAACTTCATAGTAGTATTCAAATACCCACTGTAGATGCTAATTCTTTTGAGCTTAAACCGTCTATTATTCAAATGGTTCAAAACAATCAATTTAGTGGAACACCAAATGAGGATCCAAATTTACACCTTGCTAGTTTTTTTGAATTTTGTGCTACCTTTAAATATAACAATGTTTCGATGATGCTTATTAGGCTTAGACTCTTTCCTTTTTCTTTAAGAGATAAAGCAAAGATGTGGTCGAACTCATTAGCAACAGGTTCTATTAAAACATGTGCTTGAAATGACACAAAAATTCCTAGCTAAATATTTTCCTCCTTCTAAAACTGCTAAATTAAGAAATGATATTACTTCATTTAGTCGATTTGATGAGGAGACAATTTATGAAACTTGGGAAAGATTTAAAGAACTATTAAGAAAATGTTCTCATCATGCTTTACTCGATTGGTTAATTATTCAAAGATTTTATAATGGATTAATTGGATCTTTAAAATCAATTATTGATGCTTCTACTTGGAGGTTCTTTAATGTCTAAATCATTTGAAGAAGCTTACACTTTAATTGAAGAAATGGCTAACAATAATTTTCAATGGCATTCTGAAAGGATTAATCCTAAAATAATGGAAAGTATTCATGATAATGTAGCCTTTTCTATTTTAGCTTCACAAGTAGCAGCAATGTCTAAGAAATTAGATAGTTTTGCTATTAATATATCATATAATAACTTTGCTAATATTGAAGATTCTCAAACTATTGAAACTTTACAAGCTATTGCTAGTAAAAATAATCCTTATTCAAATTATTATAATCCTGGATGGAAAAATCATCCTAATTTTAACTGAAATAATTCACAACAATGGGGTAATAATCAATCTCATCCCACTGGAAATTGGAATAATCAAGTTAATTCAAACTATAAACCACCTGAATTTAACAATCAACAGAAAAAGTTATCTATAGAAGAATTAATTTTACAACTAAGTAATCAATTGCAAAATCAAAACACTACTATTCGTAATATTGAGAATCAAATGGGATAAATCGCTAATTTAATTAATTATAGACCCCCAGGAACACTTCCAAGTAATGTTGAAATCAATCCAAAAGAAACTGGAAAAGAACATAAACATGTTGAAGCTGTACAACTTAGAAGTGGGAAGAAATTAAAAGAATGAATGCAGAATGAAATTGAAAATGAGATTGAGGTTGAAGAGATTGAAAAATCTAAAGAAACGCCTTCTCCTAATAAAGATCAAACTGATATTTCTATTAATATGGAAGTTGAAAAACCACCACCACCTTTTCCTCAAAGACTTAAACAGTAGAAGCTTGATCATCAATTTTCTAAGTTCTTTGAAATTTTTAAGAAACTTACTTATAAACATACCTTTTCGTTGAAGCTTTGGAACGGATGCCAACTTATGCAAAATTTATGAAAGATATTTTAAGTAAGAAACGAAGATTTGAAGCTTTTGAAACTATTGCATTAAGTGAAGAATGTAATGCAATAATTCAAAATAAATTACCTCAAAAACTTAAAGATCCTGAAAGTTTTACTATACCTTGTGCTATTGGAGAAAAGTTTTGTGGAAAAGCTTTATGTGATTTAGGAGCAAGTATTAATCTCATGCCATTTTCTATTTTTCGAAGGTTGAATTTAGGAGAGATTACTCCCACCACTGTAACCCTTCAGTTAACTGATAGATCTATCACTTACCCTAAAGGAGTTATAGAGGATGTTCTTGTTAAAGTAGATAAATTTATCTTCCCTGTAGATTTCATTGTACTTGATATGGAAGAAGATAAAGAAATACCTATTATTTTAGGGAGACCTTTCCTAGCGACCGGACGAGCTATGATTGATGTGCAAAAAGGAGAATTAACCATGAGAGTTAATGATCAAGAGATTAAATTTAATGTCCTTAAATCAATGAAGTACCCTGACAAATAAAAATGTTATCGAATGGATATAATTGATTATTTAATTGAGAAACATTATCAAGAAAAATGTAAAGTAACTTCTGAAGAAAATTTTGAATTATTAACCGATGAAGATGAAGAACTAAAAGAAGAAAAAACTCATTATATTAAAGATAATTGAGAAACTTTGGACATAACTCAAAATGATATACATTTACCCTCAATTAAAAAAGCCCCTGAACTGGAATTAAAAATGTTACCTTCACATTTAAAGTATGCATTTCTGGGAAATTCATTAACTTTTCCTGTTATTATTTCTTCTGAGCTAAGTAAAGATCAAGAAGAAAAATTGATATGAGTGTTAAAGAATTATAAGAAAGCATTTGATTGGACAATTGCTGACATAAAAGGAATAAACTCGTCCATTTGTATGCATAGAATTTTAATGGAAGAAAATTTTAAACCTACTATTGAACCGCAAAGAAGATTAAATCCTATCATGAAAGAGGTTGTTAAAAAAGAAATTGTTAAATGGTTAGATGTTGTTATTATTTATCTTATTTTGGATAGCCAATGGGTAAGTCTTATTCATTGTGTTCCAAAGAAAGGAGGAGTAACTGTCATTTTCAATGATAAAAATGAACTAATTCCTACAAGACAAGTTACTGGATGACGAATTTGCATTGATATAGGAGATTAAATGATGCCACTAGAAAGGATCATTTTCCTTTACCTTTCTTAGATCAAATGCTTGATAAATTAGCCGGACACTCATATTTCTGTTTTCTGGATGGATATTCTGGTTATCATCAATTACTCGTCGCTCCTGAGGACCAAGAGAAAACAACATTTACAAGTCCTTATGGAACATTTGCCTTTAGAAGAATGCCTTTTGGTTTATGTAATGCACCTGCAACTTTTCAAAGATGTATGATGTCAATATTTTGTGATTTGATTGATAAAGGAATTGAAATATTCATGAACAATTTTTCAGTTTTTGGAACTTCTTTTGAATCTTGTTTGGAAAATATTTCCAAAATTCTGAAAAGATGTGGAGAAACAAACTTAGTTCTTAACTGGGAAAAATGTCAATTCATGGTCAAAAAAGGCATTGTACTTGGTCACAAGATTTCACAAAAAGGGATGGAAGTAGATCAAGCAAAAGTGAAAATTATTGTTGAATTACAACCACCTACTATCATTATCGATGTGAGAAGTTTTCAGGTCATGCTTGGATTTTATAGAAGATATATAAATGATTTTTCTAAAATTGCTAAACCTCTTTGTCATTTATTGGAAAAAGATGCTAAATTTGAATTTAACAAAGATCGTGTTAATGCTTTTAATATTTTAAAAGAAAAATTAATAACCGCACTCTATCATTGTTGCGCCTAATTGGTATAAATCTTTTGAATTAATGTGTGATGCAAGTGATTTTGCAATTGGAGCCTGTATTGGATAAAAATATGAGAAAATTTTCAAAGTTATATATTATGCTTAGTAAAACTCTTATCGAAAGTCAAAGAAATTACACTACTATCGAGAAAGAGCTTCTAGCTATAGTATATGTCTTTGATAAATTTAGACCTTATCTTCTTGGTACTAAATGCATAGTTCATACTGATCATTCCGCTATTAAATATCTAATGTCAAAAAGGATGCTAAACATAGACTGATAAGATGGGTTTTACTTGTACAAGAATTTGATTTTCAAATAGTGGATAGAAAAGGAACGGACAACCAAATTGCTGATCATTTATCTAAAATTAAGAATGATGTTATTGCTGAAGAAAACATAAATGAGAAATTTCCTGATGAACATTTATATGTTATTCAAGGATACCAAACACCTTGGTATGTAGATATAGTTAACTATTTAGTTAGCAATATTCTACCTTATGGATTGGATGAAAAATTTATTAAGAAATTTAAAAATGATGCTAAATATTATATTTGGGAAGATCCTCATTTATTTAAATTAGGAAGAAATTCTATAATTCGAAGATGCGTACCTTATGAAGAAACTTATGCTATTATTCAAAAATGTCATGATTTTGATTTTGGAGGACACTTTGGAGTAGATAAAACTGCATTTAAAATTTTAAATTCAAGATTTTATTGGCCAAATTTATTCAGACATGTGAGAAATTATGCTAAAACATATAATCGATGTCAAAGGATGGGAAATATATCCAAGAAAGATGAAATGCCTTTAAACTATATATTGGAAGTTGAAATTTTTGATATATGGGGTTTAGACTTTATGGGACCATTTGTACCATCATCTGGAAAAATTTATATTTTATTAGCGGTTGATTATGTTTCAAAGTGGATTGAAGTCTGTAGCTTTGCCTAATCGTGACTCCAAAAGTGTATCTAAATTTTTAAAGAAGATGATTTTTTCAAGATTTGGAATGCCTAAGGTAATTATCATAGATGGTGAAAGTCATTTTAGAAATATAAGAATTCAATCATTACTACAAAATTTTGGAATCAAACATAAAATTATAACTGCATATCTCCCACAAACAAGTGGAATGACTGAAGTATCAAACAGAGAAATTAAAAGAATTTTAGAGAAGACTGTTAATCCTAAAAGAACTGATTGGGTTGATAGACTTGATTCTGCATTATAAACTTATAGAACAGCTTTTAAGACACCCATCGGAATGTCACCTTACCGGTTAGTTTTTGGAAAACACTGTCACTTACCTGTTGAACTTGAACATAAAGCTTATTGGGCGATAAATGAGTTTAATTCTGATTTGAATACTGCAAGAGAAAAATGATTATTGCAATTAAATGAGATGGATGAAATAAGAAATGAATCATATGATAATGCAAAAATTTATAAAGAGAAAATGAAGGTATTACATGATAAAAAGATTTCAGGAAAAATATTTAAGCCTGGACAATAAGTATTACTATTTATTACTCGTCTAAGACTTTTCCTGGAAAATTGAGATCAAAATGGATAGGACCATATATAATTGAAAAAGTATACCAATATGGAGCTGTGGATATTAAAGACCCCAAAACGGGAAAATTTTTTAAAGTTAATGGATTAAGATTAAAACCTTATTTGAGAGACATTAAAAAGATTTATAAAGAGGCTTATGAATTAAGTCAACCTAATTAAAGAATTACTTAGGTCGGGCTGACGACGTTAAACCAAGCGCTTAATGGGAGGCAACCCATAGATTTTATTTTTAGTGTGTTTTTACATTTCTAATGTATGGTTATGCATCAGTCTTGACTAATTTTATATAACTTCAGAAAATTAAAAATTATCTTGAAGTATATAAAGTTTGGACTTTGGATCACTCCATTTCATATGTGAGTAAAAAGGAGATCAAATTAACCTTCATTGAAATTATGTATAATTGTGTTATTGAGACTGTTCCAATCTTATCATTATAATTTACCTATTTTTGGAGAACTAAACCTTGAAATTTGACGTTAGGCGAAACGAAGTCAAACATGGTTCCGGCGCCTAGCCGCCAGAATTCGGCGCCTAAGCGCCAGAATAAGCTGTGTGTCGATGGGACCGGCGCCTAGGTGCCAGATTTGGCGCCTAAGCGTCACGGTTACTGGGTCGTGTAAAAACTGAAAACTTTCAGTTTTTCACATGATTTTCACATTTAAATTAACCCATCTTCGTCCCCAATCCCTATGCAATCATTATTTTGACCCATACACTTCATTCTTGAAAGATTAGAGAGGATTTTTGAAGAAATGGAGAGGAGAAATCTTGGAGAAGAGGCTAGAGACAAAGGTCCAAAAGATCCTCAACCCTACTTCAATGGTTTCATCGCTGTAAGTTTGGAGAAAATTTCTAGTCGTCTTGACAAATTTGAAGCGGATTTCAAAAGCATTGGAGATCGCCTCCATGAGATTTATCATCAAATTGAACATCTCGAATGGCAATCGAAACTCCAATTTGATCATCTAGCGGCTTATCAAGATGCTCAAGTAGAGATGTATGCGAAGAACAATTGGATCGACGAGAAAACGGCTACGGATTTTCCAAGAGCATTAGTGTTCTTCCCAAGTGGGCTGAATAGTTTTCCTTGCCAAGATAATGGAAATTAGATAGTGATTTGGTGAGATCGTGATTTATATAGTGAGTCGTTGTATCAATTTAGTGAATTGATTGTGTTTGTTTGTGTATTTGCTTCCATGTTCAATGTGTGTTGTATTTGTTTTCAATTGTGTTGTTTGATTGTGTATTAGGACTTGAATCATTATATTATACTTATCTGAAGTGTATTGAGCCAATATTAAAGATTATAAATGAAAATTAGAGGAGTTTGATTTAAACCTTGTGTTTGATTGTTGGATTTAATATTTAATTTTTAAAATTTTTTGGAAAATGTTTTGGAAGTTAGAAACTGAAGCCTTACTCAAATATGAGTAATTGGAAGATGAATTTATGAATTTTTGTGGAAAATAAAATTTTTAGAGTGATTTTTGTGAAAGGCGAGTCTGGCGCCTAGGCGCCAGAATTCGGCGCCTAAGCGCCGGTTCGGCCTGCATACCCGAAAAACACCATATAAACCCCATTAGCCATGGATGGAGCCTAAGCTTCATCTCCTTCCCCATTTTCGCGAAAATACACCTCTTAGATCCATTTAGAGGTCAAACCATCAAGTATTTGGGCGCGAAATCACTTGATTTCTTCGTCTTGAGGTTAGATCTACACTCTAATCCATTTATTTTCGATTTTCACCATATTTTTTCCTATGTTTTGCTAAAAACAGAAATTTTGAGAAAAATTTTGATTTTTAGGTATTCTATTTGGATTTTTAAACTTATTTTAAGTTTCTTAAACTTAAAAAGAGTTTAAATATTTGATTCCTAAATTTGTTCTTGTTTTCTTTCACGTTTATATGGCATCGAAATCTAAGCGAGGGAAGGGACGAGAAAATTTTGACAGTAGCAAGTTCGCGACTGCGGCAGTGCATTTTCGATATCACGAATTTGCGACGTCGAGAAAGTTTATCTCGGAGCGAAGCTTTTACAATCCGGGTGAAATGATCGAGAACATAATCGTTGCGCACAACTGATAACGATTCTGTTATTTAACTGTTGTTGCTGTTATTCCAGTCGTTCGCGAATTTTATGCTAACTTTTTAGATGCGGAAGACTACGAAGTCTTCGTTAGAGGTATTGGAGTAGGATTTACTCTAGAGAGGATCAATGTGTTTTATGGACTGCCACCTACCATCGAGTGCCACTATTCTGGATTATCTCCATCTGAGGGAGATCTTGAGATGATTATTGCTTATTTGACTGACGGCACTGGAGCCTGGAAGATCCGGAATGAAAAACGGGTAAACTTCAAATCTTCTAAGCTAAATGGTGTTTCAAAGTCTTGGCATTATTTTATTTCTGCTAGATTTCTACCTTCCAACCACCTAAGTGAAGTTACCAGAGATCAAGCTATCTTAAACTACTGCATTCAGGAGAGAAAGCCGATAGATGTCGGCAGTATTATTTATGATTCTGTGGAGTCTACTACTAGATCCAGCACTTCTGTGGGACTGGGATTCCCATCTTTGATATATTCTTTACGTGTTAGCAATGGAGTCACTGCTAATATTTCTGAGGAGAAGCTGAAGTTTACCAAGCCAATTGGGCAGGAGAGTGTTAGTATATATGATCGTCTTTGAGGGAAGAGATCGACCGCTCCTTCTACTTCTGCACACACTTCAGGTAGACCTTCCACTTCCAGACCTTCTACTTCTACTGCTGAGCCACCATCTAGTTTTTGGGAATCGATGCATGATCAGTTTATAGAGCTGCAGCATGAGTTATTTCAAAGTCACTGCAGAGTTGATTCTATTGATAAGAAAATTGATCATTTATCTGAGTATACCTAGAGGAAGAGTAGTTACGATGCTGAGTATGATGAAGCTCTCGTTAGATTCTTGAAGGGAGAGCATGATGTTCAGTTTCCTACCTTTCCTAGTTTCTCACCATATGTTGATCCTAAAGATGTTGAGTTTTCTTTTGGTGATGATGACGATGCTGAGGCTACAGATAGTGATTAGTGGCCTAATTTACCTCTGAGTTGTGCTAAGTCTGTTGTTAGTTTAGTTTGTTTGCTAGTATTGATTGTTATTTGTTGTTTGCTAGTTTAGATTTGTTTATTTACTTTGTGTGGATTGTTGGGTGTTAAGATTGTTGTTAGAGTATTTTTAATGTATTATGTTTAAGATTGAAATTTGGATAAATTTATGTTTATTTATGTTTCAACCTACTGTTTAGTAGTTAGTATTGTTGTTCTATTTCTGTTATTATAAGTAGTATAGTCATTTAATTTAATTACTAATAAGCCTGCTTACTTTTATACAAGCTTCATTATTTCAGTATTATTCATAAAAGCATGTGTAGAAGTAAATTTTTCTTTCTAGAATGTTTTTTTTACATACTTATAAAAATTCCTTTTTAAAATTATGTTTTTCTTTCTCTCATACTTTAAAAAATTTTCTTTTTCATGATAGACCAAAACTTAAGTTTGGGGAAAAGGAAAATACATTCAAAGTTAAATTTTATTTGTCCTTTAAGAACTAAAATTTTTTTAAAATAAAAATTTTTAACATAACATGAGGAATGAAGAATAGAATTATTCAACTTAAAGAAGAATAAGATTAAGAAATTTTTCTATTCATAGTAGAGATAAATGAATTTTAGAAGTATTAAGAAATTAAAAATTATAACTCGAAAAACAATAGATTGAAATTCTTTTTGAAATCTATTTATGTTATAACAAGTAAGCGAAAATGTATAAGTTTGAAAATATAAGTTAAGGATGGTGAAGTTCAAAACCATTAACAAGCTATCCAGATACAGTAATCCCCTGGATTCTCAAACGCTCGATCCTGAATACACTTCTTGTTTTGTAATCGAGAGTTGAAGCGAAACTGAGCTTTAATATTAACAAATCTTTCATCGTCCCAATCAAATTTTCGCTTCCCCTTACTCAATTTAGGAGCCATGTGGATTTCTAATTTTGCAAAAATTTACCAATAAATCTCAAATCCACAATTTATTAACTCCAAACATTAATCTAAACAAGTAAGAACAATTTCTACCATATGAAATCTCACTTTTTCTAAAAAATCTCCAAAAATATCATCCAATCAATGTGAGAGTTTCACAAGGTGAAAATCCAAAAATTTTAGTTTAAAGTAATGCTCTTACCAAGAAAAGTGCAGATCTAGCTTCAGAAATCCTTGAAATCCTTTCTATTCCGAGATCTAACAAGCCCTAAAGCGTAAAACCGCGAATATGGAGGTAGGAGACGAAAGAAATGGCGAAAAAATGGGTCCCAGGCGGTTTTCACGAATTTTAAGGGTTTCAGGGCTTCTTCAGTATTTGGGCGCTGGCGGCGTGATCCAAGAAAAAAATATCTATTTTTATGCCTTGATTTTTATTAAATTTTAAGGATATTATGCTTTAATGAAAGGTATTTTTGTGTTTTTTGATGTAGGTGATACAAAAATGTTCAAGAAGGAGAAAAATATGAAAAAGAAGCAAAAAAGAGCAAAAATAGAGCCAAAATGCAAAATTGTCAAAATTACTGGCCTGGCGCCTAGGCGCTAGAGTCCAGCGCCTAAGAGCCAGCTCGATACAAAAAACTGTTAAGTTTTTGACGACTTTTGGGAGGTTATTTTGACGGTGTGAGCGGTTATTTGACCTTGTAGAAGACTGGCAGTTGTTCCTGGTTTATAGAACATGTGATACAATGTATTTGGATGCTTCAAAACGGTTTTAATCGCGAAGAGGTGCGATCCAAAGTGAAGAGGTGCGAATAACTGGAAGCGGTGTCGGCCCTTAGGCGCCAGATTCCAGCGCCTATGCGCCAGACACACCTTCTAGAAGATTCATTGAATGTGGACACATTTTGAAGAGGTGCCTTGAGGCAACCCTTGAAGCCTATAAATAGGAGGGTATTCTTTCAGAGAAAAACGCCCCATCTACCCACCTCTATCTAGAGTCCAATCTAGAGAGAGAATTAGAGAGATTATATTAAGGCGCCCGATAGGGCGCCGGCGGTGCTCTATTCAAAATATTAGCCAGGCTCTCTGGATTTGGGCGGCGCGGCGCCAGTCCAAAATTCTATTGGGTTAAAAAATTTTCGTCCCAAACTCAATCGTTTCAACCTCTGCATTCCCATTTAGCACTTTAATAAGCATCTATTTCATCTCATAATACATTAACCAACATCACATCACAAACAACACATCACATCACTTTTATATATAAAATCCATGATACAACGATTACGCACATAAGTTCATCAAATTAAAAGCAACATTCCTTAGATCCTTAGTGTTGCAAGTACACTACAATAAGCAAACATTAAGTCCTAAGTACACATAAGAAATCAAAGCAAAGTCTAATCACACCTACTAAAGCAAAGCAAAACAAACAGCATAGTAATCAAAGCAAACACTTAAACATAATAAAGCAGCATACAGAATCCACTAATTACTCCTCATCAGTCTCAGAAGTCTCATCCTCTCTAATGTCTCCCATTGATTGACGATGAATGAACAGTATGTAGAATGGATGATATGGGAATTCCTCAGATGAATCTTCAGCCACTACAGCATTCTTCTTCAACAGATTAATCAGAAATAACTCAATTCGACCAGTATGATCAAATTGCTCTTTCATTCTCCAATCAATGTGATCAAATAAATCAGAAATATTATTAATAGCATTCATAACATTTTGTACCTCATTTTCCAACTTCTTTAACCTCTTCAATATCATCCTCGAACTTTCGGAATAGTAAGGTTGAATAGGTTGTGAACTCTCGGCGGGCCGATCAGCAAGCAAATCCATGTCTCCTTCATCACCAATCGTTACGTAGTCATAAAGATCATTGGGATCAATAGGTCTCCAGGGTAGAAGAACTTTCTCCCAACTTTCATATGACACCTGTGATCGACTACATAACTGAAATATGGTGGACGGGTGTCAAATCCCATATTTAGATCCATGCACAATCAATCCCAGAACATATTTGATAATGATTGATCCAATATCCACTGGCCTTCCAGTTTGTATACAGAAATTCAGAATAGCACTTTCCTTCGTCACCTTACTTATCTTCATTGTAGGAATTAATTTTTTCGAAATAAAGTAATGCCACTACTTTGATACCGGATTCAAGGATGAAGAAGAGAAACTGACATATCCATTATCCCTGACTTCCCATTCTTCATTCTCATCCGTCAAATAACGATAGATTTCATTCACATCGTTGCTCGTAGCATTGAAATTTGCGTAATGACAAATAGGTACGCTTTCTATCATGAAGAGATCATTAATCCTTGCATGAGTGAATGGTACATACCTTCCTCGTACAAAAACACAACCTTGGTTGATCCCATGCAGATTTGCATAAATTTCCTTCACGACCAGAACAACCACTGCGGCGGTAGTGTAGCATAACACTTCCTAACGTCTTTGCTTCACTATTTCTTTAACTCTTGTCGTCGGACTCTCCAAACCTCGATTCACAAAGTCTCTTTCCTTTATAATCCTTCTTTTCATCATCACTTTATGGAATAGACGCTGCGCCTCAAAATTAATGAACTTCCGTCGGTTGTAGATGCAAGATCTAGGGAGTTCAATGGAGTGGGAATCCATGGGATGTGAATTGGGAAAGGTTGTTTTCATTCTTCTGGTGGTTATGAGTTTAAAATGGAGTTTTTGGGTGTTTTAAGGAAGAAGATCCCACTCAAAACCACCAAAATCTGCATTTTAAAATTTAAAAACTGTCACCCAGAATTTAGGCGCCTGCGGCGCTCAAACTAGAAATTCGGCTGGTATAAAAGAATAGGGCGCCGGCGACGCCATTGACAAAAATTTTCACCAAACTTCGTTTGGCTCGAAGTACTTTGTTTTCTCAATACGATCCAATATATTTTTAATTTTTAACTTATTTAGGGGTAATTAGGATTCTTAAATATCAAACTAGATGCACAAACAACTATAAGCAAGCAAATACAACACACACACAAACATATGGGTTGCCTCCCATAAAGCGCTTGGTTTAACGTCGTTAGTCTGATAAATCATTTAGTTAATCAGGATGACTTATCAATAAAACCTCTTTGAAATCAGGGGAAAACCCTTCAAAGTATAGTTATAAACGATGCCCATTAACCTTGAAAATATTTCCAGTTTTAGGATCCTCGATATCAACAGCTCTGAAAGACTGAACTTTCACTACAGTAAAAGGTCATATCCATCTGGACTTAAGTTTCCCAGGAAATAACTTCAATCTCGTGTTATATAATAAAACTCTTTGTCAGGTTCTAATCATTTTTTCAATATCTTCAAATCATGCCATAATTTCATTTTCTCTTTATAAATTCTATCATTATGATATGATTCATTTCTGATTTATTCCAACTCATTCAATTGCATAAATCTTTTCTCTCCCGCATTTTTCAAATTAAAATTCAACTCCTTAATCGCTCAATATGCTTTATGCTCCAATTCAACTAGCAAATGACAAGTTTTGCCAAATACTAATCTATAAGGAGACATTCCAATATGGGACTTAAAAGCTGTCCTATAAGCTCATAATGTGGTATCTAATCTAGCAGACCAATCTAATTTATGAATATCCACTGTTTTCTCCAAAATTCTTTTAATTTCTCTATTTGATACTTTCTCTAAACCACTAGTCTGGGGATGATAAGCAGTATAGATCTTATGAATAATGTTATATTTTTCAATTAATCTCTTAATTTGATTATTTCTGAAATGGGATCCACCATCAGTTATAATTACTTTCGGCATTCCATATCTTGTAAATATATTTTTCTTTAAAAATTTAGAAACAATCCGAGCATCACATCTTGGTAAAGCAACAACTTCAATCCATTTCAAAACATAATCTACAGCGACCAATATATATAAATTTCCAAATGAAGGTGTAAATGGTCCCATAAAATCTAATCCCCATACATCAAAGATTTCAACTTCCAAATTATAATTCAGAGGCATTTCGTTTCTTCTAGAAATATTACCTACTCTTTGATATCGATCACAAAATTTAACATATTTATAAACATCACGAAAAAGAGTTTGCTAATAAAATCCAGATTGTAAAATCTTATAAGCCGTTTTATCAACACCAAAATGACCTCCAAATTCAGAATCATGACATCTTTGAATGATTGGATTAATTTCTTCATGTGGTACACATCTTCTAATAATCATATCCTTACACTGTTTATATTAATAGGGCTCATCCCAAAAATAAAATTGAGCATCATATTAAATTTTTTTTTTGTTGCCTTGTTAAATCCGATGGTATAATGTCGCTAACAATATAATTCACAATATCAACATACCAAAGCAAATTCTTTTCCATAAGAATATACAATTGTTCATCAGGAAAAGTTTCTGTAACTTCCTTCTCAAATTCAGACAATTTATCATATTCTATTCTTGACAAATGATCAGCTATTTGATTATCAGATCCTTTCCTATCAACTATTTCAAAATCAAATTCTTGCAAAAGGAGTATCTATCTAATCAATCTAGGTTTAGCATCCTTCTTTTGCATTAGATAATTGATAGCTGAGTGATCGGTATGCATCTATACTTTTAGTCCCGATTAAATAAGGTCTAAACTTATCAAAAACAAATACTATAGCTAATAATTCCCTTTCAGTAGTGGTATAATTAATTTGAGCATCATTAAGAGTTCTACTAGCATAGTAAATAACTTTGAAAGTTTTATCATATCTTCCCCCAACGCAACTCCAATAGCATAATCACTAGCATCACACATCAATTCAAAGGTTTTCTCCCAATCAGGTGAAACAATTATAGGAGAAGTGATTAATTTTTCTTTAATTAATTCAAATGCACACAAACATTCTTCATTAAAATCAAACTTCCTATCATTTTCTAGAAGTTGGCATAAGGGTTTAGTAATTTTAGAAAAATCTTTAATATAAAGCCTGTAAAATCCAGCATGTCCTAAGAAACTCCGCACCTCTCTCACAGTAGTGGGTGGTGGTAATCTCTCAATTACTCGAATTTTAGCAGGATCAACCTCCATACCAAATTCAGACATTTTATGCCCAAGCACTATTCCTCCTGCAACCATAAATTGACATTTTTCCCAGTTCATAACTAAATTTGTTTTTTCGCAGAGTTGCAAAACGTTTGTCAAGTTTTCCAAACAAATATCAAATGAAGTTCCAAACATAGAAAAATAATCCATGAAAACTTATATTCCATTATCTATCATACTACTGAAGATAGACATCATACATCTTTAAAAAGTTGTAGGTGCGTTACACAATCCAAAAGGTATTTTTCGAAAAGCAAATGTTCCATAGGGGCTAGTAAACGTTGTCTTTTCTTGATCCTCGGGAGCAATAGGTATTTGATGATAACCAGTATATCCATCCAAAAAGCAATAGTACTTGTAACCAGCAAGTCTATCCAACATTTGATCGAGTAAAGGAAGAGGAAAGTGGTCTTTTCGGGTGGCAGCATTAAGTTTTCTTTAATCAATACAAATTCGCCATCCATTAACTTGTCTAGTAGGTAAAATTTCATTCTTTTCATCCACTTCCACGATCACTCCACCTTTCTTCGGTACACAATGAATTGGACTTACCCAAGAACTATCGGAAATAGGATAAATAATTCTAGCATCTAGCCATTTTAAAATTTCCTTCTTAACTACTTCTTTCATTATAAGATTTAATCTCCTTTGTGAATCAATTTTAGGTTTATGTTCTTCATTTAATGAAATTCTATGCATACAGATCAAAGGACTGATTCCTTTGATATCTGCCAAAGTCCATCCAAAAGCTTTTTTGTATCTTTTTAAGATTTCCAATAATTTTTGTTCTTGATATTCGATTAACTCCGAAGATACAATAGCTGGTAGGGTAGATGATTCTCCTAAGAACATATACTTTAAACGCTTAGGGAGAATTTTCATCTCAAGTTCGGGAGGTTTATCGATAGATGAAATTAGACTTTTATCTCCACCTTCCATGGTATCTAACACTTCAAATTTCTCCTAAATATACTTCAATTCCTTATTCTTCTCATTATCTGAATCTGTTTCATTTTCAGTTTCATCTTCAATTATATCTTCATACTCCATATTCTTTTCAAACATCTCTTTAAAATAATCATTTCTCAAATATTCGCAGACTTCCATCCTAAAACATTCATTATCTTTTGCAACTGAGGGATACTTCATAGATTTCAAAATATTAAAGGTCACCTCTTGATCATTAACTCTCATAGTTAATTCCCCTTTTTGAACATCAATTACCGCTCTTCCAGTAGCTAGGAATGGTCTTCCTAAAATAATTGGAATATCTTTATCTTCCTCTATATCAAGCACAATAAAATCCACAGGAAAGATAAATTTATCCACTTTCACTAACACATCTTCTACCACTCCCTTAGGATAAGTAATAGAACGATCAGCTAATTGAAGAATTACAGATGTAGGAGAAATTTCTCCAATTCCTAATCTTTTGAAAGTTGATAAAGGCATAAGGTTAATACTAGTTCTCAGATCACATAAGGCTCTTCCAAAAAACTTTTCACCAATAGCACACGGGATAGTGAAACTACCAGGATCTTTAAGTTTTTCAGGAAGTTTTTTCTGAATTATTGCACTACACTCTCCGCTAAGTGCAACAGTCTCATGATCCGTGAACTTTCTCTTCTTTTTAAGAATATCCTTCATAAATTTTGCATAATCGAGCATCCGTTCTAATGCTTCGACAAAAGGTTTATTTATTTTTAACTTCTTAAGGATTTCCAAAAATTTTCCAAATCTATTATCCCTATTTTTACGCTTGATCTTTGAGGAAATGGAGGAGGTGGATTTTCGATAGTAATCTTCATAGGTTCGAGAGGATATTCCGGATACGGATAAATCTTATTTGAACCTTTTTCAATATTCACCTTCTCCTTCCCTTCTTGACTTCTTTACGCACTCTAGTTTCTAATTCTTTTCCACTCCTTAATTGAATAGCCTTAAGTTGCTCCTTGTTTTGATCTTTCGGATTGATCTCCACATTACTAGGAAGCGTTCCTGAAGGTCTATTATTAAGCGCAGTGAAAATATGTCTCAATTGATTTTTCAATATTTTTTATCGCAACACCTTGAATTTGAAATTGATTACCCATATTCAAAATCATTTCATCTGTAGACAACTTCTTATCCTTAAACTGTGGGTTATTATTAAATCCAAGAGGATAAGATGGTCTAAAGTTAGTATTTCCTTGGTTGTTTGAATTTCCAACTAGGTTTATAGAATTGTGTCTCCATTGTGGGTTCACATTAGCATTACTATTATTCCAATTGAAATTTGGGTGATTTTCCAACCAGAGTTATAATAATTTGAATAAGGGTTGTTAGGTCTATTAATTGCGTTTAAAGTTTCATAAGGTGTTTGAGATTTCGTTATTTGCCCAAATGAATTTTCCTCAAACACTGGGGATGGTTGAGAATAATTCTTTCCATATTGATCTATTTTCTTAGAAAGTGCTGCTATTTGAGAAACTATCATAGTCATCATATCAGAATCATGAATACTAGCTACCCTCTTAGGATTTACCCTTTCAGAGGGCCATTGAAAATTATTAGTAGCCATCTTTCAATTAATGAATATGCTTCATCAAAAGGTTTTGGCATTAACGATCCACCAGTAGCAGCATCAATAATTGATCTTAATGATCCCACTAATCCGTTATAAAAAGTTTGAATTATTAACCAATCTGGAAAAGCATGATGTGGACACTTCCTAAGAAGATCTTTATACCTCTCCCAAGCTTCATATATTGACTCTTCTTCAAACTGACCAAAATATGTGATATCATTTCTTAATTTAGCAGTTTTTGATGGAGGGAAATATTTTGATAGAAACTTTTGAGAAAGTCCTCCCCATGTTCGAATAGATCCAGGTGCTAACGAGTTTAGCCATGCCTTAGCTTTATCCCTTAAGGAAAAAGGAAAAATTCTAAGTCTGACAACATCATTTGACACTCCGTCATACTTAAAAATAGCACACAGTTCTAAAAAACTAGCGAGATGTAAATTTGGGTCTTCATTAGGTGTTCCTCTGAATTAATTCTTTTGTACCATTTGGATAATATCAGGTTTAAGTTCAAACGAATTAGCAGCAACATCAGGATTTTAAATAGTTACATGAATTTCATCTGCTGTTGGGTTAGCATAATCTCTTAAAGGTCTTGGCAAATTTCCAACATTAATATTCTGATTCTCTTGATTATTCGCCATTTCACAGTAATTTTCAGTTTGTTTTTGTTTTTTTTTTAATTTTTCTAATAGTATGCTCTAACTCTGAATCGTAGGGTATCAAACCTACAGATCCACTACTACACATATAAAATCACACTACTAAGTAAATAAACACACAAATATACTACAAAATAAAGGTTTTCAGTTACTACAATATCTATAAATAAGTACCGTTTATCTACCTCCCCAGCAATGGCACCAAAAACTTGATGTGGTGACTTTATATACTTAAAAATGCAGGACTTTATAAATTTAGATTTATATATTTATAATGGTTTAATAAAGTCACACTTTCAACGCAAGTATATGTATCGTATCAAGTAATACAGGGCTCTAATGGAGTCCTGGTTGTCGATCCCACAGGGAGGTGAACGTTTTTTAAATCAGATAATATGGCACTAAAATCCAATACCAAATGTAACAATTGCTTAAGTGTACTACAACTATTTAAAGCAAAGTTCAATAATAAAATTACTACAATTACTTCTACGTACTAAACTCTTAACTAACACACGCACTAACTTATGTGATTTATAAGATACTTCTATATGAAAAAGTGTCTTTCTTCCTGCATAAAGATCATGATGTGTGGATGATGAAGAATGTTAATTATCTGTATTGTGCCAAATAGGAGCATATTTGCTTCTTTACCCTTAAAAGAGTACCCCCTCTTCTAAGAATATAAAGAACATTGCCATATCTTAAGTTTAGTCACTAAGTCTAAGGCTAGGCTGGGAGGATACCGGCTCTCACTACGGAGCTTCCACTCACCCTTCACCCGAAGGCTAACCATAGGCTTTAGTTATCAATCTTAAGACCAAATTGGGGATCCCATTCTGTCATCATGAAACCTCCAATTTGAAGTCCATTAAAACTCATTTACATATTTATTTGCACTTAATCCCCATGAACTACGCAATTCATTCATGGACATTAAATGATTTCTTCATTCTTATTGTAGAATATTCAATTCTGAAGTCCATCAAAACTTATTTCCCTATTTATTTGCACTTAATCCTCATGAACTACGCAATTCATTCACGGACATTAAATGATTTCTTCATTCTTGTTGTAGAATATTCAATTCTTTTAGAATTAATATTCCTCAACATGTTTTAACAATTCAATTGGCCGGATTGAAAAGTAAATTAAGTTCTAAATGAAAGAAACATCACAACTTTATAATACTTTAAGGGCACATCAATTCCACATCATCACATCATCACTACTTCATGCAAGAAGAAAGGCAAGGGTAACTACTCACAATTCATGGAGAAGATATAAAAACACATGGATTTTATATATAAAAGAAGAGTCATACAAACCACAAAAGTAAATACAACTTATCTCTTTCTCTTCCCCAAGCAAATTCTTAAAAGTCCCCTTGATTTCTTTTCTCTTCCTTGCAACACTTGATTTCTCCCTTTGGAACAAAGATGAAGAAGCAATCTCTCACTTTACTCCCTCTTCTCCCCTCCTTAGAGAAAAATCTCTCTTAAAATCACAAACCCTAACTCTCTCTTACACTTTCCTCACACTCTCTACAGCAATTCTCTTCTCTTCCTCCTCTCTATTTTCGTCTTGGACACTTAATTTAATGTTAGGAAAGAATTCCCCAAGAGTTTCTTCAAGCACATTTTCAAAAATCCGCCAAAACTTTTGAATTCTAAGTGAACCGACATAGGGGGCCGGCTGCGCCCTATCATGCCAGGGCGCCGGCGGCGCCCATTCTGGCGTCGGCGGCGCCAAAACTGTTTTCCTCCAAATTGCTCTATTTTTCTCCAAATTCGTTCCTTTTGCATCTGTTCGCTCCAATCACCTATAATCATCATACCTGCAACAAATCATGAAAAATACCTTCCTTTAAAATGCAATATCACCAAAAATAGGTAAAAACATATAGCTAAAAGAGTATATATTTTTGGTGCATCATTGATCCACTTAAAAAACTACCCATTTTTATGCCTTATTTATGATTTAATTCTTAAAGATATTATGCTTTAATGAAAGGTATTTTCATGTTTTTGGATGTAGATGATTAAAAAGAGCCCAAGAAGGAAAAAAAGAGCAAAAAGGAGAAAAAATGGAGCTTATGGAGCAATTTTTGGAATTATTGGCCTGGCGCCTAGGTGCCAGAGTCCGGCGCCTAAACACCAGTTCGATACAGACGCTGTTAAGTTTTTTCTATGACTTTGGACAGTTATTTTGACGGTGTTAAGCGGTTATTGGAGCTTCTAGAAGACTGGAAGTTACTCTTAATATATAGGACATGTGATACCATGTATTTGGACACAAGGAAACGGTCTGGATCGCGAAGAGGTGTGACCCAAAGTGAAGAGGTGCGAACTACCTGGTCACGGAGTCCGGCGCCAGGCGCCGAATCCGGTGCCTAGGCGCGAAGGTTACCTTCTAGAAGATACATTCGATTTGGATGAATTTTAAAGAGGTGCCTTAAGCAACCCTTGGTCAAATTTAGAGCTCTATAAATATGAGCCTATTCTACAGAGAAAATCGCACCAAACCCCCCCTCTTAGTACACATACCCATTTAGCTTATTCTAGTTTAATTTAGTCTCTTCAATACTTACGGTGCCACTTTATTTTGTATCTAGTGAGTTTATTTTTTAGTGTTTATTGTGTGTAATTGTTGTTGCAGTATTTCATCATTATGTTGGAGTCAGTAGAAGTCAGCGGAGCTCTTGAAGGAACACTTCAGATAAGTATTTGTACTTTGGTTCAAAGTTTTATAAATATGTTTTGTTGTGTTATTTTAATGAGTTATGAGTAGTTAGTTATCTTTCTCCTTTCAACTATGAAAAGATTATAAATTAATTAAATTTCGTAGGAGAATTAAATATAAAATATTTTAAAATATTGTGATGATATTAATACCTGATCTTAGTTTACTTTTTAAATTGGCCATTTAATTTGTTAAAACCTGTTGAAGATTTTTGAGACCTATCTAGAGATAAATTCTTAACTAGTAGATATCTCATGAATCATCAAGGTAATCAAAGGCTTTACGCGGATTATTTAAGGTGAAGTGCAAATAAATAGAAATATATTATTTATTGGGCATAGAATTAATTAGTTTTTAGAGTGACAGACTAAATTCTAATAATTTGGTTTATAGAAAGGTAACGGGTCACTGGTAGGGCCGACCATAGCCACCCTTGGACATCTAGTAGTGTGGCCCTAGAATAACCCATTCTACTAATAACATATCCTGAGCCTAACTATAAATTAGCAATGTTCTTTGCACCTGGACCAAAGGGTAAAGAATAGGAATGCTTCTATTTGGCACAATACTATAATCTTAATTTCCTACAAAAGATGAATAATCTATAATTTTTGGATTAGTTGAAAAAGGAGAAAGTCGTTTTTATAATTGCATTAAATTACTGCTTACTTTACTTTCCTGCTTATTGCTTACTTTCTTTTAGTAAAAGTTATTAGTTAATTAAATTTGAATATATTTATATAAAAAAAAGTATATATAATTTGTTTGAGAAAATTTCAAAATATTTTTTTTATATATTTTTACTTTTTGTTTTTATTATCTCTATGGGATCGATAACTAGGACTCCACTAGAGCCCTGTATTACTTAAACGATACGTATACTTGGTTTTAGAATTGTGACTTTTACAATAATTAAATCTAATAAAATTATAAATGTAATCCTCGTACATCAAAATTTTGAACCATTTGCCATAAATTAAATCTTCTAAAAGTGGTATCAAAATCTTGTATTTTAAAGCTTAATTAAAGTCGCATCGCATCAAGTGTCCATAAAAACTAGCCCAACTCAAACCCTAACTCACCCTGCCCACTAACACGACATGGCTTAAACCCTAACCCACTAAACCTACCTAGTGGAAACCCTTAGCCACCTACAAGTCCAAACCAAGAAATAAAACTACCCAAACACATTAAACATGGTCTAAACCCATTCTACTAAGGAAGTTTTATTTCATAAAAAAAAAATTATTATTAAAAGATGGTGGCCAACAGTTCTACTAAAACCCCCAACACTACAACTCACATAAGAAATGAAAAGCCTAAGAACTGTTAGCCATAGAATAACTCATGCAACAAAAAAAAACTAATAGAATAAAAAAAATTAATTTGGATAAAGAGAATACGTAAACTCCCCTTTAAGCAATCGAGAAAGCTCCAACGGAACCTTGTTAGTAAAATTAAAACTTTGGAACTCCAAGCCTTTTCTTGCATCCCAATTGGCACATTGATTACCTTCACGTTGAATAAATGACCACCGAACCTGCACTAAATTTATAAAAACAAAAATTCTTTTCAACTCAAAAATAAGAAATCACGGATAATCTCTTCTCCTGCAATAGTAATTCCACATATCAAGTGAATCTGTTTCAATAATGATATTATCCCAACCATAACTAACTACAATTTCTAATGCAATAATAATAGCTTCTACCTCAACAATAATAGGAGATAAGGCTAAAACAGGAGTAGAAAACTATAAAATGCATTCGCCAGAATAATTCATGCAAATATCTTCAATTCCAACAGCTGATTGATTCCAACTGCCATCAGTATTAAACTTCAGTATGCCTCTAACTTGTATTTTCCACAAAATCAAATAAATCGCGGGTTTATTCTTCACAGAAACTGTAATATTGAATTTATGAAAATCCTTCAGCACATCCATATTAACAGCTTTCTGAAATCTGTCAAGCTTCAACATCTTAAACACAAAACTTTTAATGTAATTAAAACAAGGGAATTTAGAAATCATACAACCATAATGCTCGCTTTCATTGCTAGTAGTCCAAATGAACCAAAAGACTACGATAAGAATCGAAGCAATAAACATATCACTTACCTTTCTCCAACCATTAATCATTCCTTCAATAAATTGACACACCATCCAATTTCACTTCCTGTTAAAAAGAGAGAAAAGTAAATTCCACAACTCAATAGTAAAAAAACTTACATAATGACAAGCCTAAAATATATACACTTTTTGATATATCATTTTACTCATTTTTTATGATATTACACTTTAAAGGAAGGTATTTTGTATGTTTTTTTGGTTTTAGGTACAAGAAATGATGATTGGAGCAAAAGGAAGCAAAAACGGTGTAATTTGTAGCAAAAACGAGCAAGAAATGAAATTCTGCCCTGACACCTTTCGATAAGTCTTTTGATGTTTAATCTCTTTTACAATTCTTGCATATTTTTGAATGAGATTACACTTTAAAGAAAGGTTGTTTTTATGCTTATTTTGTAGGGCTATCTGTTACGAACGCAACGCAACTGAAACGGGGCGAATCGGAGCTAAAACGGAGCCAAACGGAGCAAAACAGTGGAGCTGCGCAGCAGTCATCTCGCCGACGGCGACCTTGATCTCGCCGATGGCGAGATTTTCCCGAGACCACCGAAAAATGGCCGAAAAGCTCTCCGACAGCAAGCTCAAACCCGTCGACGGCGGCCGGGAAGGTTCTAGACCAATTTTTGGTGGTTTTAGACCGAAATTCGACGTATTTGGATGTTTTTTCAAAGGGGTACTTAAGGAAACTCTTAGAAATTCATCCACACTCTTTAAAAATAGCAAATTTATGTTAGAAAAAGAAAAAAATAATAGAAGAAAGGAGAGAAAATTTTAGAGGAATGTTTAGGATTCTTAGATTAAGAGTAGAAATGTAGATTTCTACCCTTTTGGAGAAATTGGAGAGGAGATTTTGAGAGAATTTGTAAGGGATTTTTGCTAACATTGCATGGATCGACGGGAGACTTTATGGGAGAGATCTTCGTCTTTCTTTCAAAGGAAAAAAGCTAAGTATTGTTCTTCATTATCTTATGATTTTGTAAACATTTGCGTAGTAGATTTGTTTTGGTTAAATGAAGTTTCCTTTGTGTTTTCTTCATGCTTTGTGACGTATCTCTCTTACTTTTTCTTCTTTTTTGAAAATAGTGGCATAAGAAGATTATGTCATTGTTTTCCTTTTACTTTTCTTTTGCAATGAGTAAAAATCATGTTTAGGATTTTGTGATGCATGTAGAAGTAAATTTAATTACAAATGTGATGGTTTTTACATGCATTTCATTTACATTGCAATAAGGGCCCATTGTAGTGTTATAATTTGTTGTAATTGTATTGACCCGAAAGGGCGGTGTAATTCTCAACAAAGTGGAACCATATTCAAATTCCATGGATGGTGAAGTTCGTGGAAGTTGAATGCAAATAAATAGGGAAATAATATTAATCGGGCGTAGAATTGAAGATTTTAGAGTGACAGACTAAAATCTTCAATTCGATCATAACGTTTGGGTCCTGAAGGTAAATTGTTAGCCCTCAGGCGAGGGGAACGTGAGAGCTCCGAAGTGAGAGCCGGTATCCTCCCAGCCTAGCCACAGATTCAGTAACTAAGCATAAGATTAGTCAATGTTCTTTATGTTTGGACCAAAGGGTAAATAATAGGATTGCTCCTATTTGGCACATACAATTTTTGATGCATCTCATTCCTATACATTATCTATTTCATTACATAAGAATTGTAGTTTTTAGTATCTCAAAATTCTCCAAACCAACTCATCCAAAAAGGGTTATCTTTAGAATTATTATTTGCACTTAGTTGTAGTTACTATCTTTACATTTAACACTTGCATTTAGGAGTAGTTGCTAGATAAGACACAATTTTAATCGACATTCCAAACTAAAGACTATTAGTAGACTAAAATTTGACTAAAGACCTCTTACTTCACTACCTCGTGGGATCGATACTGGGGTTTTTAAAGAAAACTCTATATTACTTGAAATGATACGTATAATTGCGTAGTACCCCTAGTGTGTAAAATATTTTCTAATTTTTATATCATTTAAGATTTTGCACACTAGCCACTATTTATAAATTGGGTCAAGTTTTTGGCCTTCTTTTGGAAGTTAATTTACTGCGTAATAGCGGGTCGGGTCAAGTTTTTGGCGCCGTTGCCGGGGAAGCTTCAGTAAGAACTTTAGGAGAATTTTAGTTGAAGTAATTAGGCTTAGACTTGAAAAATTGTAGTGTTGTAAAAACTATTTTTGCGTGAAAAGTGTTTTTATATGAAAAAGGTATTATTAAAAAAGAAAAAAAATTGTTTGTGTGAAAAATATGGTGTTCGTTAAAATGTTTGGTTGTGTTGAATATATTTCATTTATTATTTGTTTAATTGTTAATGTATTGTTTGTTATGTTGCGTATGCGAAACAAAGGATACGTGGGACTTGTACCTTATGATCCCGAGTTTGAAAAAAATAAAAAATAATAAAAATACAGAAAGGACTCGAAAAACTAGAAATGGAAATGGAAAACTTTCAAGATAATAACTTGGAAAATCATCATACTTCATTGAGGGATTACCTAAATCCTACGGCAGATGAAATTCACTCTAGTATACAAAACCCTATCGTAGAAGCTGACTCATTTGAAATAAATCCAGAGATTATCCTATTGGTGCAGAACAATCAGTTTGGGGGAACTCCTTCGGAGGATCCCTATTTACACTTATCAAATTTTCTAGAACTTTGTGCTACATTTCGTTATAATGGCATGTCAGACGATGCTGTTAACCTAAGGCTTTTTCCTTTCTCACTAAGGGATAAGGCTAAAATGTGGTTATATTATTTAGCACCTGGTTCTATTAAAAATTGGGAGGAGTTAACTCAGAAATTCCTAGCTAAGTATTTTCCACCTTCAAGGACTACTAAACTTAGAAACGATATTATCTCATTTTCTCAATATAAAGGGGAATCAATATACGAAGCCTAGGAAAGATTTAAGGAACTCCTAAGAAAGTGTCCACATCATGCTCTGCCCGATTGGTTAATCATTCAAACTTTTTATAATGGGTTAGTAGGATCCCTTAAGTCTATAATTGATGTCGCCTCTAGTGGATCATTAATGTCAAAATCATTTGATGAAGCATATGCATTAATTGAAGAAATGGATACAAATGAATTTCAATGGCCCTCTGCAAGGGTAAATCATGAAAATGTAGCTAGTATTCATGATACGAATACGATTTCAATTCTTGCATCTCAGATTGCTGCAATATCAAGGAAGTTGGACCAATTTGGAATGAACCAACCTCAATTTACTCCTGCAAGTGAGGAAAGTTCATTAGGGCCTATAATTGATTCTAAATTATCATATGAGACTTTAAATAACATAAACAACCCGTACTCTAACTTTTACAACCCAGATTGAGAGGACCATCCTAAATTTAACTAGAATCATACTACTGAAGGTGGAAACCTAAAATGGGAAAGTAATTATACAAATCCTAATGGAAGTTGGAATAATCAGGGGAACATAAACTATAGACCTTCATATCCACCGGACTCTAACAATGATCAACAATTTGAGGATAAGAAGATGTTTATGGAAGAAGTGGTATTGCAAATGGGAAACCGATTGCAAAGTCAAAATGCTGCGATTAGAAACATAGAGAATCAACTGGGACAAATTGCTAATTCATTTAGCAATAGACACCAAGGAACACTTCCTAGCAACAATGAGATCAACCTTAAAGAGAACCTAATGAACAAATAGAAGCTGTCCAATTAAAAATTGTAAGAGATATAGAGGATGTGGTTAGAAAAGAGAAAGTTGTTGTGAGAGAAACAAAGGAAATTAAAAGACCTGAAGAACATGTTTCTAAGGATTTGGAAAAATTAATATCTCCAACTAAAATAAATTTGGAAGGACCACACCCTCCATTTCCTCAAAGACTTAGACAGCATGAGTTGGATAAAAAATTTTCAAAGTTTATTAAAGTACTTAAGAAGTTAACGATAAATATTCCTTTCACTGAAGCTTTGGAACAGATGTCAAGTTATGTAAAGTTTATAAAGGATATATTAAACAAGAAAAGGAAATTTGGGGATTATGAGACGAGTTGCACTTAAGTGAGGAGTGCGAGTGTCATACTTCGAAAAAGTTTTCCTCGGAAACTTAAAGATCCTTGTAGCTTTACAATTTCTTGTGCAATTGGAGAAAAATTATGTGGAAAAGCTTTATGTGATTCATGAGTGAGCATTAATGTGATGCCTCTATCTATATTTAGAAGGTTAGGTTTAATCGATATTTCTCCCACTATCGTAACCCTTCATTAGTCGATCAATCAATCATTTATCCAAAAGGAGTTATAGAAGATGTGCTTGTTAAAGTGGATAAATTTATCTTTCCTTTGGACTTTATTGTATTAGATATGGAGGAAGATAAAGAAATTCTAATTATTTTAGGGAGACCTTTCCTTGTTACTGGACAAGTTATGATAGATGTGCAAAAAGGAGAGTTTGCTATAAATATTAATGATCAGGAAGTTACTTTTGATGTATTAAAGACCGAAGTATCCAGCTGAGAGAAAAGTTGATGATTGTTTTTTGATGGATGAAATTGATTATCTAAGTAAAGACCATTTCCAAGAAATTTTTGAGAGTAAGTTAAAAGATGAGATTGAAATAGATTTTCATGATGATTCGAAAGCATTACTTAAAGAAGACTGTATGTATGTTCAGGAGAGGTGTGAAATGATGGACGCTACCAAAAATAGTAAACTTTTAATTCCATTTATTGAAAAATCTCATGAACTTAAGATGGATATACCCCATACAATTTTAAGGCCTATCTATTTAGGGAATTCATCTACACAACCAGTCTTTATATCTTTAGGTATGACTCAATCACAAGAAGAACCTGAATTAAATGATGAACAAGATAAAATTATTGAACTAGGACTTGTAAGAGAATTTGAGGATAAATTTCAAAAGAACTTTGAGTTGAGAAAAGAGGATAAAGATATTGGAAGACCATTGGAAGAAATTCCTAAGGAATTAGAAAAACCTATTTCCTCAACTAAGATAGATCCTCCATCATTTAATAATTATAAAGGGGAAGAATTGGAAGATAACTTGAATCATAAGAGTGACATAGAAGAATTTGATCTAGAATCTGAATTATCTAAAGAGAATCTGATCAAAAATTTGAGAGATATTGAAGTATCTTATAAAGATCCATTTCTTATAAATTTCAAGGATGATATTAATATGCAATTTCAAAAAATCAATAGAAGAATATTGGATCTAGAAAGAAATATGGGGAACAATGATATAAATCCATTTAAAAATGAAGAGCTGAATGAAAAATTAAAATTTTAGGATTTTATAGGAATCCATGGATCTGAAAACGATTGGGCGATTGATCGAGGATTACTTAATTGGAATTTTGATCCAGGAGGAATCATTTGTCGGGCTGACGACGTTAAACCAAGCACTTTATGGGAGGCAACCCATAGTTATCAGTGTGCTTTGATTTAGTGCGCTTGAGAGTCATGATTGTTAGTGTTGTATTGTGTTTGATTTAGAATGGATAGACTTGATCTTTATGTGTCATTATAAATTGATCAGTTTAATTGATGATTGGTATATTTTTAATTATTAGTAGTTTGATTTGATCTTTGTGTGTCATGAGGGAGGTGATTCCTTAACTTCTTACTGTGGTTAGACTTTATGTTCTCTTATAGTAGTTGGATTGGCGATTTCACTACAACTCGGGTCTCACCTGGACTTGAGTTTTACAAGAGATACCATGAATTTAAATTGTAACATATCTATCTCAATTTTGATACTTCTTTTCTCTAACTTTACTTTCATTAGGTAGGAGTCATGAACCTATTTGATGAATATCTTGTGGATGATCTTACACTATCTTTATAACTGTTAAAGGTGATTAATTATAAGGATTAGGTGATGCCTGAGATTGGTGCCTAGGAGCCAATATATTAGGGGTAATCTTATCCTTGGGATTATAATCTATAAAATCATTTTAAAGTACCGAATTTACTAGTGTAGTGATTCTGTTAGCAATTGGAAGTAAATTAGTGTGATGTGATGAGTTAAAGGATGAATTAACCTCATTTATCATATGTGTGTTTATGTTTGTGTTACAACTTTATTTAGGTTTTGAAGAACATTTTTATATTCTCATGCTGATATATGTTATGCTAGTTATACTTTGGTTTAGTTAATTTCATTCTGGCATGATTAGTTTAGATTTACTTTTTGTTGTATATTGTTCTATCCTAATGAATACTTGCAAATGATTTTGATAGACATTTGTGGTAGATAGAATTTCTAAATTGTTTTCTTTCTGCTTATATTTTCTGTACTGAATGCTATATATGTTAAAAATTAAGTTTGGGGGCAGGAAGAAAAGTAAAATTTTAACATGAAAATACTTCCTTTTAGTGTAATTTTATTACAAGCATGTTTTAGGCTAGATTTACTTTCTCCTACAGTCTTTCTATCCTGATTATGCATGTATATGAATTTGATAGGATGTTGTAGTAGCAAGTAGATTCAACCTTTACTTTTTCTTCCTGCTACATTTTATGGAATTAATTGCAAAATATTTTTGAAATTTAAGTTTGGGGGGAAGAAAAATATTAACTCTTATTTGTTCTCAATTATTATATTTTCAAAAATTATTAGCATAACTTCTGGCAATTGAACCTCGCTTGAGATAACTAAAACTTTTTAATTTAGTTGAATATTATGGAAGGATTGGATGAAAGTTTTTAGTAATAAAAATTAATTTTATAAGAATAAGATATTTGGTATGAAAGAATTTGATTATAGTTAACTATTTAAAGTAAAGAAAACTGTATTTTTGAAATGTTAAGAGACTTAAAGTATTGTGTGTTAAGAAGAGATTGTGACTTTATGATGAATAATAAAGCTCGTACCTAATTATAAAGTAAGGATGTGTTTCAAGTTTGAACTTTAGAAAGAGGAGAGTGAAGTTCAAAATCATTACAGACTCTCTAGATATAGTAATCCTCATTAAAAAAAAAGAAAGAAAAAAAGAAGAGAGAAAAAGAAAATATAGTGAAAAAAAAGGGGATTGAAAATGATCCCGAAAGAAAAAAAAGAAAAAGACAAATATTTATGAGGAGAAGCTTGAGGAGATGGCTAATCAAAAATTGGCTTTACTTGAGTCACCCTAAAGGGAGAACTTGATTTCATTTCTGAATTTATATTTAAAGTATTGGCCTATATTCTGATGAAGTTTGCATGAACTCCATTATCACATAATCTTTCAGGGCATTCTTAATGTAACAAATTATGGTTTATCTTGAAATAAATAGAAGACTAGAACCCTTAGACTTGATTCGTTGAATATTCTTATACCTGTAGCGTTAACCTAAGTTACTGAATTTCTTTCTAAAAATCTAACCAATATATTCTTTTGAATGAGAAATTTTAGTGCATTACAGGTGAAAAGTACATTGCCCTGAGTTATATTTTTATGTAGTAAAAGTGTTACTTGAGGACAAGTAATAGTTAAGTTTGGAGGATTTTGACATGCCTAAAATATATATGCTTTTTGCTATATCATTTTACTCATTTTTGATGATATTACACTTTAAAGGAATGTATTTTATATGTTTTTTGGTTTTAGGTACAAGAAATGGTGATTGGAGCAAAAGGAAGCAAAAACGGTGCAATTTGGAGCAAAAACGAGCAAGAAATGAAATTCTGCCCTGACACCTTTCGATAAGTCTTTTAATGCTTAATCTCTTTTACACTTCTTGTATATTTTTGAATAAGATTACACTTTAAAGAAAGGTTGTTTCTATGCTTATTTTTTAGGGTTATTTGTTACGAACGCAACGCAACTGAAACGGGGCTAATCGGAGCTATAACGGAGCCAAACGGAGCAAAACGGTGGAGTTGCGCAGCAGTCATCTCGCCGACGGCGACCTCGATCTCGCCAAAGGCGAGATTTTCCCGAGACCACCGAAAAATGGCTGAAAAGCTCGCCGACAGCGAGCTCGAACCCGCCGACGGCAGCCGGGAAGGTTCTAGACCAATTTTTGGCTGTTTTAGGCCGATATTCGACGTAATTGGACGCTTTTTCGAAGGGGTGATTAAGGAAACTCTTAGAAATTCGTCCACACTCTTTAAAAATAGCAAATTTATGTTAGAAAAAGAAAAAAACAATAGAGGAATGGAAAGAAAAACTTAGAGGAATGTTTAAGATTCTTAGATTAAGAATAGAAATGTAGATTTCTACCTTTTTGGAGAAATAGGAGAGGAGATTTTGAGAGAATTTGTAACGGATTTTTGCTAGCATTGCATGGATCGCCGGGAGACTTTATGGGAGAGATTTTCGTCTTTTTTTCAAAGGGAAAAAGCTAAGTGTTGTTCTTTATTATCTTATGATTTTGTAAACATTTGTGTAGTGGATTTGCTTTGGTTAAATGAAGTTTCCTTTGTGTTTTCTTCATGCTTGGTGACGTATCTCTCTTACTCTTTCTTCTTCTTTGAAAATAGTGGCATAAGAAGATTATGCCATTGTTTTCCTTTTACTTTTCTTTTGCAATGAGTAGAAATCATGTTTAGGATTTTGAGATGCATGGTAGAAGTAAATTTAATTACAAATGTGATGATTTTTACATGCACTTCATTTACATTGCAATAAGGGCACATTGTAGTGTTAAAATTTGTTATAATTGTATTGACCCGAAAGGGCGGTGTAATTCTCAACAAAGTGGAACCACATTCAAATTCCATGGATGGTGAAGTTCATGGAAGTTGAATGCAAATAAATAGGGAAATAATATTAATCGGGCGTAGAATTGAAGATTTTAGAGTGACAGACTAAAATCCTCAATTTTATTCTATCGTTTGAGTGCTGAAGTGTAGATTGTTAGTCTTCAGGCAAGGGGAACGTGGGAGCTCCGAAGTGAGAGCCGGTATCCTCCCAGCTTAGCCACAGATTTAGTAACCAAGCATAGGATTAGTCAATGTTCTTTATGCCTGGACCAAAGGGTAAATAATAAGATTGCTCCTATTTGGCACATACAATATTTAATGCATCTCATTCCTATACATTATCTATTTCATTACATAAGAATTGTAGTTTTTAGTATCTCAAAATTCTCCAAACCAACTCATCCAAAAAGGGTTATCTTTAGAATTATTATTTGCACTTAGTTGTAGTTACTATCTTTACATTTAACACTTGCATTTAGGAGTAGTTGCTAGATAAAACACAATTTTAATCGACATTCCAAACTAAGGACTATTAGTAGTAGACTAAAATTTGACTAAAGACCTCTTACTTCACTTCCTCGTGGGATCGATACTGAGGTTTTTAACGAAAACTCTATATTACTTGAAACGATATGTATACTTGCGTAGTACCCCTAGTGTGTAAAATATTTTCTAATTTTTATATCATTTAAGATTTTGCACACTAGCCGCTATTTATAAATCGGGTCAAGTTTTTGGCCATCTTTTGGAAGTTAATTTACTGCGTAATTGCGGGTCGGGTCACATAACAATTGATCCACCTCTTTTTCATGCATCTTACATAAAGGACATCTACAGGGTAGTTGAATACCCTTCAAATCATCAGAAGGAATAATATTTTGGAGTAGCCTCCAAAAGAAAAAAGATTGAGAGGCTTTCACAAATGAATTCCAAACCCACCTAAGATCAAAACCACTTAAAGGAACAAAGGAATTAGCAAATGTATTAGAAATAGACTTGCCAAAGATACTATTAACTATAACTCCATCCATCCCACATTTAATTGGAATTTTAGAAATCATAACAAAATCCTCTTTACTCACTAATTCAGTAACTTTAAGAAGATCCCAATCATTATTAGAATAAACATCATTCACCGGCAAATTAACCTCAAAAAGACACCCTTAAGAAACAGCTAGAGGTCCATTACCAAGTCAATTATTGTACCAAAAGCTACATAAACCCTCCCCACTTTCCCAACAAAAAGATTTTCAATACTATTAGCAACCTTTAACATTTTCAAACAAACTAATCTAAAGAATTAATGATAATAGCCAAAGGATGATCTAATCCACAACATTTTTTTCCTCATCATACAAGCCCAATGAGATTTACCCTCTCTAAAATGCATCCACAACTTCATAAAACTGATTTTCATAGAATCAGTGAGAGATTTAAACTCAAGACCTCTATGACTAGTAGACTTACACGTTTTAGACGAACTCATCGAATGGATCTTAAGATACTTACCAGCCCACAAAGATTTATTGAAGATACTCTCCATTCTTTTACAATTGGATAACAACATTTTCATAAAGAATAAAGTATAGAGAGAAATAGAAGTAAGAATACTCTTAAGTAAAGCCACTTTGCCACCATAAGATAAAAAAAGATTATCCCAAGGCATAATCCTCTTCTTAACCTATAAATAATACATCAAAAAGATGTTTTTTTCTCTTGCCTTTATCCCAATTAAAACCCAAACAAACAATTAGAAGATCCTTTTTGGCATAACCAGTAAAATCCTAGATCCAATTTTTCTTTCAATAGAAATCCACTTTAACAATAAACATTTTCATTTGTTAGGATTAAACATTAACCATGAAGCAGCGTTAATATGCTCCAATGCCTTCCATAATCGTTTAATAGATCCTTTATTAGCATTAGTGGAAATAATGAGGTCATAAGCATAAGCAAGATGATTAATTCCAGATTTCCCCTTATCAGTATAATGCATGCTAGGATATCTATTAAAAAGCATATTGAGATATCTAGAAAGATAATCAAAATCCAGAATGAAAATAAAAGGAGAAAGAGGATCTCCTTGCTTAGTTCTCCTAGAAGATTTGAAGAAGCCACATTTATTGTCATTTATAAATAAAGAATAATAATTGTTCTCCAAAATCCTCATGATAATAGCATAGGAAGCCTAATTAAAGCCTTTGGCATGAAGAAACTTCAAAATGAATTCCCATCTAAGTGTATCATAAGCGTTTTTTAATGTCCATCTTAGAAATAGTATTACCATGTTTGCCTTTTATCCAAATCAAGAATTAATTTTTGAGCAATAAGAGCATTTTCCTAATAAATCTGGCCTTAATAAAAGCTAATTGATGTTCAGTAATCAGCTTATTAAGAAAAGCTTTTAGTCTACCCACCACAACTTTGGAAACCATTTTAGAAATAACGGTGTTGAGGCTAATAGGTCTAAAAGCATCCCATTTTAAACCTTCATTATCTTTAAGAATAAGAACCAGATTAGAAGATTTAAAATACTTGGGTAAATCAATTCCTCTGAAGACATCTTGCACAACACTAACAACATTCATCTCAATCACCTCCCAAAAAACCTTGTAAAGATCAATAGAAAAACCACCTACTCCAGTAGATTTATTACCATCAATACTATTTAAAGCATTTTTTTTTAGTTTCAATAGGAATAACAACAAGCTCAATATTTTTAGTATAAGAAAAATCATCAGCAAAAAGACTTATATCAATATTGTCAAGATCAATGTTATCGCTCTTAAAAAATTTATAATAATAATTAACCTCATCGGCCTCATTGAATCAGAATAAAAAGGCAAATCACCATTGTCTTGCTTAATTTTGCTGATAGTGTTAACCATTCTTCTTTTTTTTTAATAAAGGCATGGAACTAGGCAGAATTCATATCCCCATCCACAAAAAGATGACCCAGAGCTTTCTGCTTATAAAATGCCTCCTCCAAATTAATAATGGAAACAAGCCTTTTATAGCCATCCAGAAATGATTGATAATCAACTAAATCATTTCTAATTGTATGTTGTTGCTCATTGTGTATCATCATTGCGTATCAGTCAATCGCCATCAATTATTAACATTTGAAGTCCATGAGCTATGTGTAAATAACATGTTCTTTAGTATCAAAACTAAGTTCCATCAATTACACATAAAGAAGTACTATTTCCAAGGATATCATAGCTCAAGGGGTTGCAACCCTTATAGTTCAGGATCTGGTTGGTAGTTGAATGGTACTTTAGCTTCATACATCTTCCTGAAAATAATTGAGAACCTTTGATAGGGAACCGCTGTAATGAAGCCCTTCACAATATCTACTACATTTCGATTTAATACATAATTGATCCTATCGGCCAGTTGACTGGCTTGCTAAAAAGGGTGTTTCATCTAAGAACGTTACTTGTAGTACTTCTCCTTTTTTTTTTTGGCTTTTTTTGTTACATGGATACACTATTAAGCTCCCTCATTTAAGAGCTCCATTCTTTCTGTAGCCTCCTCACTGTTTTAATGAAACTTTGCATCTTCCAAAAAACAAAAAAAAAAACAGCATAACGTTAAACATGTAATTGTATGCAATAAGAATAGTATGCGTACATTTAAATTAAATGTAATGGAAAGTATAATCACCAATATGTTTAAATTTTTGTAAGGATTTGTATTGATGATAGGAGAGGATAATGATTAAGATTTAAGAAGATGAGTAAGATTGTAGAATGATGATATAATTAACGATGAGAAATGAGAGAAAACAATAAACTATAATTATGAGTGTACTTAAGATCCATTAATTAATGAGAGTGGGAGAAATTTTGAATTAACGTGTTATAACCACAACCTTTTTATTTATGTTAAATTGAGAGTGCTAGAGTTTTTCAAATTATGCTTCGAGCTATGATCTTGTATTGACTTGTTGCTTTAACATTAGTATTTTTTTTTATTATTATTATCTCATTCTTTCATCAATTTAATAGCTTAATTTTGAAGCTTATATATCTCTGTGTACCTCTTTCATGGAAAGAAAATACATCAATATTCAATACAAAAATTTCAAACCTTAGGTGATACTAACCAATTCATTCAAGCATATATTAAATCAACCTCCAAAAAGATTAAACAAAGAAATCAATATACTAAAAAGCTACATAATTCTACTAGAATGATAAGATTCCAAAGAAATCTTATAATCAATTCTTTAAAAAGTTTAAAACTCAAATTTTTGTTGAGGCTAAGCTAAGTGCACTAAAAGATGGCATGAATCTACTAAAGCTAAGGACTATACTAACAGTTGAGTTTTGAGTGTACTAAAAGCTATCTTAGGAAAATAGAATAAGATTTATCTTGGTTAAATTAAATATAATTATTGATACGTATATTTTTTTCATCAACATAAATATCATTAACATTTTTCACACTCCTTTACCAAGTTAAGGTCCAATCAATAAGCATAAGTAGAGCAGGTATAAATGGTTGAAGCTGACTCATGAGCCGGCTCAAGTTCAACTCGATAAGTAGCTCACGAATTGAGCTCAATGAGCTAACAAGCCAAGCTCAAGATAGCCCCAACTCAACTCATGAGCCTGATAGTTTATATGTTAGTATAAAATATATTCAAAACATATTTAATTTTTAAGGCTTTGTCTTAAAAAAAAATTAAAAATATTTAAAAAAATTATATTTTATATCCGGACAAAAGCCACTCCCTCCCTCCCTCAACTGCTCCCTCCCTCCCTGGCGTGAGGGCCTTACATCTCTAAAGGTGTGGCGGCTTCAGTCATTCAATGTTTGGGCTAGCATAGAGTAAACAAGTTAGTTCGCATGTATTTTACAAATAAAAACATCGAAACAAGTTAGTTGCTAAGTAACTAGTTCCTATTAAGATAATTATAAGAAAAAGACCTTTTACTCATTAATTTAAATGGCAAACTGCCTTGAATAAGTTTGCGACCCTAACATCTTCTTTGCCTTCGTTAAAGTTAAAAGGCTGAGAAAGAAATTGGCAAAAATAACTTATATTTGATATGTGATAAACCAACAAAAAATTTTGCTTCTAATTTCAATTAAAGTTTGAATCAAGCCAAAACAATAAATAATAATCCAATTTATAACTAATTTCTAGCCAAATTTCTTAATTATAATTTTTTTTCTCAATTGCTAAATGAGATTATCAATATAGGCACATATCTGTCTGGTTTTGTATACGTGCAAATATTGATTTGCTCATTCACATGTTTCTGGTTGATTTGAATTTGAGTCAACTATCCTTGTGCTATTCAAAATTAGTATCAATTTCAAATCAATTAGCACATTTACTATTATCAAGTTTCAAGTTTCAAATATAATTTCTGCCCTAAAAGAGAGCCTTATTGAAAGTAGACAACATAATTTAAAAGTTCACAGAAATCATATTACCAACCCCAACCCCAACCCTAAACTACATATTACAATTATCATTTGAACTTTCTCATCATTTCACGAACCCTTTGGTACTTAACTTTCGCCTCAAGTTCGCAGCAAAATAAGATTAAAAATAAAGTCCAAGTAATAAATTCATATATATCTTCAGGTAATGAAATGAAGAGAGCATTACAATTCAATAATTGCTCTTAATTTTTCAATCCCTTTGTTTCTAGCTTGGTGTTCGAGGTTTCATCAATAAAAAAGAAATTATCTTTAGATTGGCCAAAAATTCTGGCAAAAAAATTCACTGTAATTTCAGACCAAAAATAAAATTCATGTAAATTTTACTTGGGTTCAGCAATTACATTAATCGTCAAAAGACAATTTATCAAAAACAAAAGAGATGCTAGGCGGTGCAAACCTGAAAAATCACAAGTTTGTTTACATAAATCCCAATAGTTACAGGTCGACGTCTAAAATCAGCCTTCTACATGAAAACTGAAAAAGCAAAGCTGAGATGGCAGTCATTTCTTATGTTCATTCAACAAAGGATCGGGGCAAAGTGCTATTTTGAACAGTAAGAAGAAAGTTTTCAGAGCTTCAATGGAGCCAGACCAAGAGAAGCACGAAGCCGGTTGGCCTCTGCAATCTCTGGGTCCGGGTGGTCAGTTCCATCACTCTTTTTCACCTTTTCCTTCTTCTTGGATTCATCCTGGAAATTTCCATCATCTGCAGGCTGTCTACGAGGACTGATACTGCCACGAACGCGCCTTCTACGATAGTCTCCATCCTCACGGTCACGTTCTCTGCGATCTCTGCTCCTGCTCCTGCTCCTCGAGCGACTTCTTCGTTTTCCACGATCACGGTCTCTCCTATCACGTTCTCTTCCTTCCCTTTCTCTTTCACGATCTCTATCTCGACCATAGTCCTTCTCATCTCTAAGACGATGACGATCCCTCTCCCTATCCCGTTCTCTTTCTCTATCTCGGTCTCTATCCCTCTCCCGATCTCTTTCACGACCCCTATCATAGTCCCGATCATAATCCCTCCCCCTATCATAGTCCCGTTCCCTGTCAACCAGAACAAGAAAATAGTAAACAAGTATACCTTGATAAAGGATAAGAAGATAAGGACCTTGATCCCCTGATAATGAAAAATATTAGCAATGAACTAAATACAATAAATAAGAGGAGCGAAATTAATCAATAGATTCATTCCGTCTCCCATCATTCACAATGATATTTGATAAATATGATCCGAGTCCAATAAAAACTACTCAAACTACAGGATTCATCAAAAAGTATACAGGAATAATATATTACGTAATCTTATACATTAAAAGCAATGAACTAATCTTGAAATGGATGTATGATAACAAATAAAATTGACAATATATAATTGGAACGATGCATAAGGAGTGATGACTTTAGAAGTTGATAAGCAACATTGCTCGGAATTCTTATTTAATTGTAGCCTCTCAACTGTTACAGAGAAATGAACACAGAACAGATTAAGTTGCTTCTTCAGAAAAGCAAACTAAACTGGATAATACTTTTGTAAAATTATGTCATAAGAAAATCACAATTTAAAATACATAAAACTTCTTAAAGATAGATCAACCATGCAAAACATAGTTCAATAGAAAATTCCTTACATTTTTAGTATATACAAGGGTTCACTACAAGTATTTTAATTCAGCTTATCCAACCTAATCGAGTACTGTAATCAAACTATTAACCCAAAAGTTTGATACATACTTCTCACTGCATACAAGCAATGCAGCGAAGCTTCAGTCATCTTGCATTAGTTTAAATAGCAGTTCAATCTACTAACCAAGACACCAGAAAAGTTTATGTTCCACGGAAGTAAATAACATAACAGAATAGTGAAGTTTAACAATCAATGCTTCCAATAGGATTATCCAATTCGATTATTAATAACATGGTGGATATAGAACATAGAGAAATTAAGTTCATGATTCTGTTAGAAGAACTTAATCAAATAAGACAAACTCAAATCAATGGAAATTTTGGACCAATAAAGAGTACTCACAAAAGCAACATCCTTATTAGAGAAAAGATAGGATAGGGACAAGTAGGACTAAACCATTTCTTAAAGCAATAATGTACTACTCCATTCATACCCAGTTATTTTAAAGACATGAATTATATATAGTTAAATGCTATATATTTTTTTGCCCGATGGGGTTTCTTGGAGCTAGGGTGAGCGTTTCTTGTTTCCATCTTTTAGGTCACTAATCTTTGAAGTTTGGTGGTATTTCCTTCAGCGGCGTTGATTTCCTCTAGTTCTTCTTTGATGGCTTCTTCTCCTGCTCAAGAAGTTGGTTCTTGTCATGATATTGTTGCGGGCAGTCCAATGATTCGGTCAATGTTCTTTTCCCTTACAGCTTTAAAAAGCAATTGGCAGATTTCTCATCTGCTGGACTCTTAAAAAAAGCAACCAGGAAAAATGGTAAGCTGGCTTTAATTTTCCTTTGTGAGAATACTAATCTTCTTGCGGAACCGCTAAGATTTACTATAGTGGGTAAGTTTGCTTTTGCTCATCCTATAATGGAAGTTATTAGAAGGTTTTTTGTGAATTTGAAGCTTGTTGATAGCTAGAATATTGGCTTAATTGATGGTAGATATTTGATGATTAAGCTTGAGAAAAAAGATTATTATGCTGCTATTTTTTCTATAAATGTTTTGTTGATTGAAAAGTCTTATATGAAGATTTTAAATGGACTCCCGACTTTAATCCTAAGGAGGAACCACCAATTGATCCGGTTTGGATAAGGTTCACTGGATTGAGGTTACATCTTTATAATCTGAAGGTTTTATATTCGTTGGGATCTATTTTGGTACTCCTTTGAAAGGTGATATTGCTACTTCTAATTGCACTAGATCTTCTGTGGCCAGAATATTAGTTGAGATGATCCTGCGGTTTTTAACGATCTTATATGGCTTGGGAATTCTAATAATGGTTATTGGCAAAATATTGAAATGAAATTTGTTCCACATTATTGCACTAAATGTAAGATGTTTGGGCAAATTCAGGCTACTTGTTATGTTGCACATCCTAAATTAATGAAGGAGAAAATTTCTAGATCTCATGTTTTAAATGTTAGAAATAAAGGTTTCATTTCTGAGAAACCTCATACTCGGGCTGAAAATGGCTTTGTTCAGCAAGAAAATTTTTCTTATGCTATACAACAAAAGGAGAATGCGAAGTTTGTTCATGTGGAGAAAAAACAAGAAAATGCTCTTCAAAATAATGGTGCTAGAATTTCTCAAAAAACCTTAATTAATAATGAGGTTGTGAGAAATCTTGATACTGGTACTTCTAGTTTAGGGGAGAATAATTCTCATGTTTTGCTTGATATCAGTAATAACTGTTTTGTTGACAGGGTTCAATGTGTTAATGCTGTTGAAAATGCTATTGATAATGATATTAATGGGAATGTGGATATGGTTGACGAGGCAATTTCACACCTCGTCCTGAATAACCATGCCAAGCCCAGCTGCATAGGAGGGGAGAAGAGCTCCAGTCACATTTACCTTTAGTCAACCAGGAGGGGAAGAGATTTTAGGACGGCCCATGAGGCTCAACAGTGTCCAGTTGCTCCCAAATTGGGAAGAGGTCAGAGTGAGAGCAAGCCTCCAAAACAGTGGCTACAATGATGGCACGAGTGCCACAGGGCTTACCCTGCTTTCTATTGTTCCTTGCCCTCCAACATTTGTAAATAGTATTGCATTTTACACGATTAAGCGCAAAATCTGCTTCATCAGCAGACGCAAGAGACTGGATAACATCCTCCCATTGATGTTGCACCTGAAAATTAAAAAACCCCATTTCAAGAGAGCAGCCACAACCGCCAAGACCACTTCACATTTGAAGCAGATATGTGATCTACCCTTGAGCTAATTACAGCTCAAAGAGCAATTTTGATCATCACCAATTCCCCTGCTAGTGATTGCCCTCCATCCAGCGAGTTATATGATGCAACTGGATAGCCAACATTTATGTCATCACCGGTATCATAATAATGTTGTCTACTGCTTTCAAATTGCACTAACGTGTAAAATTGTCAGGCTTCTATGCTAAAAGTATTAATGGCAAGCATCAGTTCACAGTATCTCTCTTGTCACTATCATAATCGGTGGTGGAATAATAATGTACAAGAAAAGAAAAAATATATAAAATTATGTTGTAAAAGTTTGCTTAAATGTAAAAACCTAGAAAACTGGAAAAATATAAGATAGCCCATTGGGACTTAAGAGAACAATGCGTTATGTCAAGAATTATACTTTTAGTGAACTTTATGATAGATTAAATACAAAAGAAGGTGAAAGATAATATGTATAAACTAGCAAAACAAAGAGAAAAGAAAAGTAAAGATTTAATTCAAGTAAAGTGTACTAAAAATGAAATCAAAAAGTGTTTTTTTTATATACAACATAGGCAGGTGAGATATTTTGATATACTTTTCAATGAAGTTTTAGAAAATATGATCAATCTTAGTGATCTTAATATCATTAATAATAATAATTTTTTTTTATCATTTGCATTAGTAAAAAGGATGTTAATGATGCTTTAAAGAAAACCAAGAGAGGAAAATTAGGACCTGATGATATCCCAATAGAAGTGGAAATATATAGGAGATGTGAGAGTTTCTTAGCTTAATAAATTTTTTAATATTATTTTAAAAACTAAAAAGATGGCTGAAGAGTGAAGGAAGTGTATTTTGGTCACCATTTTTAAGAAAAAAGGTAATGCACAATAGTATGCAAAAAATAAAGAAATTAAATTAATGTGATAAATTAAATTTTTGGGAGAGATTAATTGAACATAGGTTAAGACGTGATACAAAGATTTCTCATAATCAGTTTGGATTTATGTTAGGCAAGTTTACTATGGAAGCTATACATTTATTGAGAGGTTTCATGAAGAAGTAAATAGAGCACGGAGGACCTACATATGATTCTTATTGATTTAGAAAACCCTATAATAATGTTCCTAGAGAAGTTCTTTGGAGAGTTATAAATAAGAAAGGCGCTGATATGACTAATATTCAAATCATTAAAGATATGTATGCTATAGCTGTTACTTGTGTTCGAACAAAGGAAGGATTAACCAAGTATTATTTTATTTCAGTTGGATTACATTAGAGATCAACTTTAAGCCCATATCTTTTTGTTTTAGTTATGGATGCTCTTACTGGACATTTACAGGAGAATGTACCTTGGTGTATACTTTTCGCTGATGATATCCTTCTTGTGGATAAGACTAAAGAAAAGTTCGGGGAAAACTTGAATTATAGAGGCCTGCATTAGAGTCTAAAGGCCTTCATTTGAGTAGATCTAAAATTACATACATGAAATATAATTTTAGTAGTAGTAGAACTAGTAACACAGTTGTAATAATGGGTGATCGAATCAATAAAAGAAACAATTATTTTAGATATCTCTGATGTATTGTTCAATGTGATAGTGATATAGATGGGAATGTTATTATTAGAATTTAAGTTAGATGGTTGAAGTGAAGGAATGCAATAGACCTATTGTGTGATAAAAAAGAATCGCTTAGACTTAAAGGAAAATTTCATAAGCTAGTAGTGAGACCTGCAATGCTTTAGGGGAAAAAATGTTGGCCTATAAAAGAGAAGCATTAAACAAAGTTATGTGTTGTTGACATGACAAATATTAACTCGATTAGTGGCTTGACACTTAGATAGAATATGCAAAACGACTGTATCTGTGAAAGGGTTGGTGTAGCTCCAGTAGTAGACAAGATTAGAGAGAGTCGTCTTAGATTGTTTAAGTCACATTAAACGTCGGTCATCTGATAATCCAGTTATGAGAGTAGATGTTTTAGCTTCATCTTATGTTAAGAAAGGCAAAGATGGACCTAAAAATGCTTTGGTATGTTGTCTAAAAAATGATTTAAATTTATGAGAATTAAATGAAAATATGACACTCAACAAGCCATAATGGAGAAAAAGGATTGATGTAGCCGACCCACTTAGAGGAGAAAGGCTTCTTATTGTTGTTGAAGTTGTCTCTCATCACTATCATAGAATGGTTGGAATTAATCTTTCATTTGAACTATTCTCACTTGATATAATTAAGTAATAAATCATGCATGAAAAAAAATCGTGTTCAATTGGGCATTATCTAACCATTAAAAGGCTGCTAGCCAATTCAAATCTTATTCCTTCTTTAAAAATTTAGCTTTATAAGTAAAAAATTTTAAATAGGATTATGTCACTAAAAATTACAACTATATCTGAATGTGAAACCCTTTAAGCACCACACAGATGAGAAATTCTCGCATTAAATTATTGTGGTTTTGAATTTGTTGTACTTGCATCATTACTAGTATCCAGCTTTTGAGATCTCTACCTTCTATTGAGACAAACTTCTGTTGATATCATTGTTATCTTGAGTTGGAATGCAAAGAATATTTTAATATAGATCACGAATGATTTATGTAGAGGGATATTTATAGGCCAAGGTCTACAAAAGAAGGGACTAAGAGTTACAGGCCAATGTTGAAGTGGCAAACCATATTACTATTGGCTAAAGTGACATATCAAACCAATGAATGCACCTGAAAAAAAAAATTTCAATGTTGACTATTAAGATTAATGTAATCAATATAGAATATACAATGATTGATTTAGTATAATAAGTCATTATCCACTAATAATGACATTTCATTTTGATCTTGTCACTTTTAACAAGTACAAATATGATGCCTCACAGCGTACCACTCATTATTATGTAGTCACGTCGTCCACTGGTGGCTAAAGTAATCAATACACCTTGAGAGGAATCCATCATTTGATTATTAGAGCAAATGCTAATTAATATGGGATGATATTATGAATAATTACATAATATGATAAATTCACTAATAGTGACAGATAATCTTAATCATATCCCTATTAAAGGGTACAGCCTTGAGGCTCCACTGGCGTGCCACTTATCCTTGTGTGGTCCCTCATCCATTAGTGATTAAGTCAGTTTAGGCCAATAAATATATTTACCATGTAAAATATCTATCAACTTACTTTATGATTAATTTTGCTAAATATGTAATTAATATTATTATCACATTATTTTTTCTAACTTGTGCTTTAGAGAGCTGATAGATGCATTTGGAGATTAAACAATATAATTAAAAGAATTTAGAATTAGAATCCTAAGTTTAACATGCTTAGCTTAAGTAAGGAATGAAAATAGGATGCGGTCAACTAAGTGCATAAAAATTGAAGAAATTATTTGGCTATGGTTATAAAGAATAAATTGGTTAATGTCATCTACAACAAAAATTTAAAAAATATAAACGACAAAATAACTTCACAAAAAGATAATGAAGATCAAATAATTATTTAAGACTCATAAATATATCATAAATAGGTGCTTATCCAAAATGAGAAAAAGAAATGAAGAAAGTGCTATAATATTGATATTTATGTTACTAATGTAATAAAAGTAAGCAGAAGCTTGCAAAGATCCACCAAATGCAAGATAGGTCAAACATTGAATACCTCAAAAAGTTAGAAAAGCATATTCATTATGAAATTTGTAAAAAATTATTGTTTAATATTTATTATAAGTGTATATATTAAAATAATAATGATGCAAAAAAGATGAAAGTGATGGGGTTGGTTGAGGGAGAAGATGAATGGAATCACTCACATAAAAGTGATGGGGAGAACAATGAAGTTATTAGCTATCATGATGATTCGTTAAACAATCCTATGGGTGAAAATAATAATAATGATATTAAAAATCAACTTCTATCGTATATTAGTGATTGTTTATATTTTTAGAACTCAAAACTTCTATTTGACTTTATGAAGTCGGTATGCTTTCTTATAATACATCTTTCATGAATTGAAGTTATCTTTTTAATGAACATTACGAATTTTCTAACTACACAAAATTTTGCACATTTTCAATGTTTTTAATTCGAAATACCTCAATTTGATTGAAAACCTATGTTTCAATTCAATTGAGAATATTACCACACCAAAAAAAAAATTTAGAGGTTCTATGCGAGCTAAAAAGTAGGAAGTTTTTCGCTCAAAGAATAAGAAAAAATAATGAATCATAAAAATCACATGTAATTTGAACATCAAAAAGTTGAATGGTAAACAAAAAATTTAAGATCCAAAACATGGGAGGAGGGTAGGGTGGTTGACTATGTATGACTTACCTATACTTGAAATTGTCACGCTTTCTATCTCTATCTCTTTCCCTTGTTGGACTTCGTCCACGATAAAAATCCTTTCAAAAAACGAGGGCAGACAGGCTATGAATAAAAGTAAGAAGAAATTTGAACTTTTTAATTAAAAGACTAGTCGACTTCAACCTTTTCATGGGTGCTAGCATCAACATCCATAGCTTGTTCATCATCTTCTTTTTCTTCTTCCTCCTCAAAATCATCTTCTAAAGCACTCCTCCTAGGTTCCAAAATTCCAGAAGCCTCAAGGGTCCATCTGTTGTTGTTACAATGATAGGCATGAATATAATACGTTCATAATCCACATAAGCAAAAAAGAAAACTTTAAAATAATGGAATAAAAATATATAAAAAACACTAAATTCAGGGAGAAAGGTTCATTGAAACAGCAGAGTTTCATTCATATGGTAAATTTCATCAGAAACTTCTAAATAAAACAGCATTTTTTCCTACAGTTTATGTATCATTGAAACATATTTAAAAATTTTGTGAACATTGAGTTGCATATTCTAGATAAACATGTTAATAAGCAGCATATGGTAAGTTAGATAAAGCTTGATTTACATTAGCAAATCGTCTAGTTCATCAGTTTGTCCTTAGCAATCAAAAAAGAACGAACCGCGCACATAGCCTGGCCAAAGGTACGCAATCTCTGAAACTACTTTAAGGAAAACTTAGGAAATTGCTCTAAAGGGATTATCTGATAGATAGCCTAACCAAGTGAAAGAGAAGAGAAAAACAAAGCCTTAAGAATGCAGAACAACAGAAATAACATGCATCGTATTCATCGAGGAATCATCAAACGGCTGAATTAAATAATAAAAAGCTCAGAATTTCAAGAATATAAATAATAATAAGTGGAATACTGCGAAGTCCATTAAATAATAAGAAGCTCAGAATTTAAGGATATAAATAAAAATAAGTGGAATATTGGGAAGTCCATTACTATCGTTCAATTAGAGAAAACATTTTAATAAAAGCCATTTTATGCCAATGCATGAACTTTCAGGAAACAATTCGTTCTAATAAATTAGAATAGAATATAAAGATGTATATGCAATGAACACTGCATTTGCTTGATATCATCTTTTAAGGATAAAGCTTAAAATAGGCAAATACAAACAAAGTATTCAGTAAATATGTAATGCTATTAATAACAAGTTGGGCACAATACCTGATGAAGGCTACACTACAACATTTTAAAAGAAACTGCAGACAGAAAAGCTGGAAAATCTAACTTCTTGATAATGTAACACCATTCAAAGTATAGAGGAATTGAACTTCCTAAAATTGTGATCATTTTCTTTTAAATATTCACAGGATATAGCAAATAAAAATGTGACTCATTAGATGTAGCAACTAGATATTAAGGTAGAATATGAGAAGAATGGCAGCATGACAAAGCAAAATTACTGTGCAAAGTAAACAAGTGCAACGCAATACCGTCTTTAGTGAGATTATAGGTATAACTTTAACTAGTAAAAATGTACTTGGCAAAAGCGAAGAGACAGTGTTGCTTGTCAACTAATATGAAAATCATTTAGGATATTACAGAACACAAAGTACAGTTAAATAACCAAACACCAGTAACTCTCGGGTTTAGAACATGGTACTTGGCATGAAAAAAACACATGAAGGTTAGCAGGTTTATAGGATTTTTCACAACCCAAACTGATGTATGTATAACCATTGGAAGCCATGAGCTCTAAGATCCTCTAAAATTTACCAATGTATTGCATTTGCAAACAGTGAATTGGCATGAAATGTCATTTTTTGTCTCCTTCGGTGTTAATGGAAGGCTAGTGTTCGGCTCAGTCATTTTGGCACTTGTTATTATTCTAATTGCAGTAAAATCCATATTTAGAGGCAAGCTCAGGAAGGGATCCAAAAATCATATTACAAGGATGAAGTAGCATATTATTTTAGTTCTACAACTTATAAACTGAAACACAGATGCTTTCAATTGTTAATACCATAAATTGAAGTAGTCAAGAATGCAAGTTGAAAAATAAACTCATGTCTTGATATCAGGGAGAAAATTGACCTTTTCTGGATGCGAGGAAGGGCAATATCACATGAGTAATCTGTTTTGAGAAGCTGATCAATCACTTCATCCACATGAGTCAAAGCAAAATCTGAATTCACGAGAATAAGAATAGCTTAAAAGATAATATGATAGTTACAAGAGAGAGTTGAAAATTTTATAGAATAAAACCTTACTTCCATCCGAAAGTTTCTGTCGTAGCTTCCGGTAATCATTATAGAGCGGCTCCAGGTATTGGTACACATCCGTCACTGACCCCGTAAGCCGCAAGTAGAAAGCACCCAGAATGCGGACATACCTGAATTCAACAGAGAAAAGTGTAATCATATTCAGCCAAAAAAAGAATAAAGGAGAACAGGCAAGAAAGATAGACAAGAAAAGCAACAAATAAGAAAAACGATTGGATGGGAGAATTAAGGAACTTGTAATCCTCGTTCTTGATGAATTCAACAACAATCTCCTTCTCGGGCTGTATCTGAAGCATCTTCATGACGAGACAAATGAAAGGGGTCGGCTTGCGGTTGCCTCCGAAGGTGCCGCCGAGGTGGTCAAGTTCCATGGCTTTGTCAACAAGCGTCTCGGCTGTAAGCCCGAAGCACTGTTCTTTCCAATAGGTATTCTGGTAGATCTTCGAGCGAACGATCTTTTCAACGAGGTTCTGCGGATTCGTTCCATGAATGCTTTTTGCAGTCGGGTCCGTCCGGTTCGCCATTGGACAAACCCTAAGCTCCCCAACGGAGCTATAAAAAGGCAAGAACCCTGTTATGGAAAATCAATTTTAATTGTGGTTTTTGTGTCACTGTCCAATACATGAATATTTCCTCCCCCGCTTCCTCCCGATAGCTTGCGGACGGCAGCTTCGCCGGAGATGTGCCGGGGCAACTCGAGATATTGAAGATGCGGCGACGAAAGAAAAAATTGTGGGGCTGGCGAGGGAAAAATTCTGTGCGGACTGAGAGCTACTACTCTCGTATTAAATATTTCCACTTGTCCTGCAGGAGGCTATAGGCTATCTCATAATGTATTTGTAGAGGTTATTAAGATTATTTGAGGTTAGAGCTCAGAAGTTATTGGGGTTTATTGCAGATTAATTATTGTCAGGATTATTGGAAGTTATCATGAGGGTTATCAAAATGGAATCGTGGAAGTTATTAAGGGATTATTGTCGGATTATTGCGGAGGTTATTGGAGTTAATATCTCAATAAAACCAAAATAACTCCAAAAAAATCCAGCAATAACTTCCGTAGTTTTTCACTCCAATAGAATCGCAGAGATTATTGGGAGGCTATTTACGGGTTATTACGGGGTTATTGGAGTTAATACCCAATAAAATCGAAATAACATCCGCGGTTCCACTCCAAAAACCTCCGGTGGTCCTGTGTCAACCACGTGATAATATTTGATAGAACTTCGAACGTAGAGCTACGTCCGGAGGCTGGACAGAAAGCTCATAGGTAGTTTGTTTGTTAATTATTGATCAAGTAAATGAGTCAAAAAAGAATCAAATACTTTTAATTTTTTTAAGCTCCAGTTATAAATAAATCAAACATAATTTCTTTTTTTTTTTATGATCCTCAGCTCGGTTTAACTCAAAATAAAAAATTTTATTTGTTATTTCTATAAAACATATTATATATATTATTTATATAATAATATATTATATCTATTTAAATTTATTGTTAAATCATAAGAGTTTGTGTAGTCATGTGGTTTTGTATTTTCTATTATGCAAAGTTGTGTAGGTTTGAAGACAACATATTAGATCTATTTTTAATTAATTTAAATGAGTAAATTTCGAGCTGAACACAAACAATAATATACAAAATCGAGCCGAGCAAACACATTATTCACAAGCGATTTTGAACACAAGCCAAATTTGAATGAGAGTGTTTTTTCATTCTTTTTAAAACTCAGAGTTGTCAACTCATCTATTTATCATCCTATAATTCTCTTTTTCATATAACTCTCTTTCTTAAATTGTCGGAATGAATTAGAGAAGATGAATGATTGAAAAACGAGAATATATGGTGATACTTAAACAATAAATTTAAAAAAAGAACATGGATAACTTATGTATTGTAAACTTCATGCGATATGTTATGAATGTATGTCCCAAAATGAAATCAAACCAAAACAAGTTGAAACACATATCCACGAAGAGAAGTTCTTACGTAAGCAACTCACAATCAAAGAAACAAATTTTACTCTTTGTTCGGGCATTAAGAGGAATTCCCAAAGGAACGTGCCCCTTTATACTCACGATAATAAGAATCATGCTTACATTATTTGTGAATACTATACTAGTCAAAGGAGCATATCAAAAGGATGTGGTTATCTCAAATATGATTATATCGGTGCTTCAAAGCATATACCGAGTCATATGGGCAAAGGGTAAGTCCCTCACATCCCAAGAGGACAACGGCTAATCGATGAGCGAGGCCAATGAAATAACTAGGTCTCCTCGAGTAGAATCATCCCTATGCTTTGAAGCCTATACCGGGGCATAAGAGTAGTGTGTGAATCACATATCCTAAATAAGCTATCTCTTGTCAGCAGATAGGGGCCACAGTATGACATCAACAATATATCAATGGACATAAAGGGTTCAAAGAGTTATATCAAGAAATTAGAAGGAAATCCTAAACAAGTAGAGATGGTCGAGTTAGAATTCTATGGATCAATCATCCCAAGCTAAGATAGGAGAGATTTCACCTAAGATAGGAGAGATTTCAAGCAGGTGGGATCCATTTTTATGGGCATTTTTTTCTCAGTTAAATTTTTCATCTTATCAACCTAAATGCACTTCGTATGAAGTCTCTTATTCTTATTCCTTCATTGAGTCTTGGTTAACATGGAACTTGTTTGATGGGGTTTTACAAACCTCATTCAATATTACAGCTTATTTCTCATCTTTCATTTTAGAATACTTAAGGGTTTCAAAGACTTCAATGACTTGGCTAATTTTGTTCTTCCCCTAAATATTTTGAATCAAATTGATGGCAGTAGAAACAACAATCACAACTAGAACTTTTACTAACTTTCTTCTTCAAGGTCGTGAAACCTTCTTTAGTATTAAGCTTGAATTCCATCAGGATTTCTTTTTTATCAACAACTTAGGGGTCTACCTTACAAAAACTAAGATCACCACTGGTCATCCTGAAGTAATCAATGTCCATTCCAAATTTGATGTTGGACCAACCATTGAGATGAATTTGATTGGGTGATAGCTTTCTCTCTTTTTAAAATGAAAAGAAAAGGCTTAGGGGATGACAACCTATCTGTAACAGGGATATGATGAAGGATGCTAATAGGGAGTATACGCTCGAATCTCTAACTTTAGTTAATTTTAGAATGAACTTATTTAAAAGAGAACTCAAACAAAGCATTGAATTCAATCAAAGAAGGTCCTAAAGAAACACATTAAACAAGGTTCAAGTGAGAAGTTAAGGGACCCAAAGCTTGATGGTTGGACGCATTTCATAACTTATAAATAGAAAATCCAATAGAAAGAAATTAGTATTCTGAGTCATTAAGAGATGCAGATATATTACTGATGAGAAATAACATAATTCAACACTAGATATGGAGAGAAGAACCATCCCCATTGGATTCAATAGAAAAATCATGGTTGGAGATATTTTCTGGTAATAGGTTGGATTTCCACCATATATCTTATAAGATTTCTATTTAAATGATCGGATGCATCATTTGAAAAATAATATACTAATTTGAGGTATAAAAATATTATATTAAATGTATCTAATCACTCAGATGAGAAAAATCTTCATGATTTATGGGTCTGTGGAACGAGGAATTTTTTACATACTTTATATTCTGTGATCTAGAATCCCTATAAGGTTAAATCATCAAAATTAATTACATCATAGGAGTTGTAGCTTTCAAGAATACTCTCGATTAATGTATTGGCTTATATTTGACATTATTATGCAGTAATTGTTTGCGAGATTGATGTTTTAGGATCACAAATTGATGGATGGGTTTGAATGAATTTGAGTGGAACTGAAGGTTTAGGACTTATAGTTTAATGATTATTTGTTATAGAAAGGCCAAGCAAAAGGATTAGGCAACTCGAAGAATATGACGTACAAGATGATTGAAATTTATGAATTCATAAATATTTTAATTTTTTATTTGAAGGATTAGATTTAGTTTGAAAGAGGTTGATTTAAATTGATTCACTGTAGCTGAAAACTTAAGTTTATTGGACTTGATTTAATTTGACAAGCTTGGGTTAAATTATTATTAGTTTGAGTGGTTAAGGTAAAGGAGATTCGTTTTGAGTATTGAAGGTTATTAAAGTTTATTTGAAGTTTGTTTAAAATTTATTTAAAGGTTTTAAAAATGTGAATTTTGTAAAATTTTGTTGAAGTCTAATTATTTTAATTGAGGTTTATTTAAGGCATGTTGAAATTTACTAAAATTTATTTGAAATTTGTTTGAAGTTGGTTGAAGTTTATTAAAAATTTATTTCAATTTTTTTTGAGATTATTAAAGTTCATTTAAAGGTATCTAATGTAATTTTGAAGTTTATTTGAAGATTTGTTTAAAGTTTATTAAAGTTTATTAAAATTTATTAAAGTCTGTTAAAGTTGGTAAAAAATTTATTAAAGTTTGTTAAGTTTGTTAATGTTGGTTAAATTTTGCTAAATTTGTTAAAGTTTGATAAATTTGCTAAAGTTTGTTAAGTTTTGTTAAATTTTGATAAATTTGTTAAAGTTTTTTATAGTTATTTGGAATGACTTGAAACTTTCGCGAAAGGGAAGTTAGGACTTTCTTAAAGTTTAAAAGCTAAGTTTTAAGGTTTGAAATAGCTTGAGTTGTTGGTTTCATTGGTTTTAATGAAAGATGGATTAGATGGTTTTGGTTTTTTATTGGGGTTGAAGATTTAAATGAAGTTTAAATTTTGATTGATTAGAGTTTGACCTTAGACTAAAAGGGGTTAGGAATAGGCTAAAAGGATTTCTAGATGGAAGTGAAGCTTTAACCCTAAAATAAATCTAGATTCTACAAGGTGGATAAATGGGTGGACTAACCTAATTTTTTGAAATAACACCACTGGTCAAGATGCTTAAGGCTTTCCATCATCTAGAGTGCATTAGTATCCTTAAACTATTAACCAATTGGGTAGTACGGGATACACCAAAAATATATACTCTTTTAGCTATATGTTTTTACCTATTTTTGGTGATATTGCACTTTAAAGGAATGTGTTTTTCATGATTTGTTGCAAGTATGATGATTATAGGTGATTAGAGAGAAAAGATGCAAAAAGGAACGAATTTGGAGCAAAATGGAGCAATTTGGAGGAAAACAGTTCTGGCGCCACCGACGCCCTATTCCAGAGAGTTCAAACTTATTGGCACGATAGGGCGCCGCCGGCGCCACTATCGGGCGCCGCCGGCGCCCTATGTCGGTTCACTTCAAATTCAAAAGTTTTGGAGGATTTTTGAAGAGGTGCTTGAAAAAACTCTTGGGGAACATTAAATTAAGTGTACAAGACGAAAATAGAGAGGAGGAAGAGAAGAGAATTGCTGTAGAGAGTGTGAGAAAAGTGTAAGAGAGAGTTAGGGTTTGTGATTTTAAGAGAGATTTTTCTCTAAGGAGGGGAGAAGAGGGAGTAAAGTGAGAGATTGCTTTTTCATCTTTGTTCCAAAGGGAGAAATCAAGTGTTGCAAGGAAGAGAAAAGGAATCAAGGGGACTTTGAAGAATTTGCTTGGGGAAGAGAAAGAGATAAGTTGTATTTACTTTTGTGGTTTGTATGATTCTTCTTTTACATATAAAATCCATGTGTTTTTATATCTTCTCCATGAATTTTGAGTAGTTTCCCTTGTCTTTCTTCTTGCATGAAGTAGTGATGATGTGATGTTGTGGAATTGATGTGCCCTTAAAGTATTATAAAGTTGTGATGTTTCTTTCATTTAGAACTTAATTTACTTTTCAATCCGACCAATTGAATTGTTAAAACATGTTGAGGAATATTAATTCCAAAAGAATTGAATATTCTACAATAAGAATGAAGAAATTATTTAATGTCCGTGAATGAATTGTGTAGTTTATGGGGATTAAGTGCAAATAAATAGGGAAATGAGTTTTGATGGACTTCAAATTGGAGGTTTCATGGTGACAGAATGGGATCCCCAATTTGGTCTTAAGATTGGTAACTAAAGCCTATGGTTAGCCTTCGGGTGAAGGGTGAGTGGGAGCTCCATAGTGAGAGCCGGTATCCTCCCAGCCTAGCCTTAAACTTAGTAACTAAACTTAAGATATGGCAATGTTCTTTACATGCTTAGAAGAGGGGGTACTCTTTTAAGGGTAAAGAAGCAAATATGCTCTTATTTGGCACAATGCAGATAATTAACATTCTTCATCATCCACACATCATGATCTTTATGCAGGAAGAAAGATACTTTTTCATATAGAATTATCTTATAAATCACATAAGTTAGTGCGTGCGTTAGTTAAGAGTTTAGTACGTAGAAGTAATTGTAGTAATTTTATTTTTGAACTTTGCATTAACTAGTTGTAGTACACTTAAACAATTGTTACATTTGGTATTGGATTTTAGTGCTATATTATCTGATTTAAAGAACGTTCACCTCCCTGTGGGATCGATAACCAGGACTCCATTAGAGCCCTGTATTACTTGATACAATACGAATACTTGCGTTGAAAGTGTGACTTTTTTAAACCATTATAAATATATAAATCTAAATTCATAAAGTTCTGCATTTTTAAGTATATAAAGTCGCCGCATCAGTACGTGGTCTTCACTGTTATCATAGTGACGGAGAACATATACCTTCTTTCTATTAGATGGTTAGAGATGCTTTTGTAAGAAACCATTGGTTATTCATTTTATGGCACCTACATAATGTTACGGAGTAAGGCTCTTTATTGTATATGTCCTAGTTCTTAATACTAACTAAAGGTGCCTAGTAAGCTAACCCATGCTTCTAGACTGGATTATTCTAGGGCATGTATGATCCTTAATTTTGTTTCTAGGTTGGTTAATTTAAGGTTCAAAATCGATCAGCCTCGCGATGGTTTCCATGATTTAAGTTAGTGAATTTTAAATTTATTATGGGTTTAATATTTAATTCATGATTTGTTTTAACTCTTAGTTTATTGATCATTATGAAAATTAGTGTCTTTTAAGTTCAAGTTTTGATAGTTGATTTTCTATCCTAAGTGTTTTTCATTGGTCCTCCCACTAAAAATTGACTTTTATAGTTTAGTTTACAATTCTATTTTGAACTTATATGCCATTAAAAGTCTCATTCAAGCCTTTCAAAATTATTCTTTTTTTACTTAGGTTTTATTTATTTCTTACATTTCAAAATTTTTACTCATATGAAAAAGTTATTTTATAAAGTATTTTTGTCATATTTTCAGCATGTGAATGAATCTCTATGAGGGAATATGTAAAAAATAGAATTTCCCGGAAGTTATATGCTTAAGGGTTAAGCTTATAAATCACATATTCCTATAAGAGAACATATTTATTTATGAGTAAAACCTACAAATATGTACAGGTCTTGCATAAGCCAGCGATTTAGGAGGATTTATAAAGTTACATTAATCTTATATGAGAACTTATACAATTGGTGAGCTCACAAGGAAATTATCTTTCTTGAAAGAGTTTTCCTTTTTAGGTTTCTCTTATAAAAAGGTTAGAGTTTGCTGTGGAAAAAGTTTAACTTGAGTTTTAAAAAATGATTTTTACTTTTCATTAGTTTTGTTTAAATTTCTCCTTCAATTTTTTTTAATTTGTATTGTAAAAAGATTTTTAATTCAATTTCTTTTTTCCTTAAAAAAAGGTTTGTTTTAAGTTGTACTTTAAAATGTGTTTTATTTAAATTTCTTTTTGAAAATGGTTTGTTCATTGACTTCAAGGACTTAACTTAGAGTAATCTAAAGTTTAAATTAAGTTTATGGAATGAACAGAAGCTTCAGCATACATAGAATTATCTTTCTTTTTCTCTCTCTTTTAAACCTCACTTAAATAAGATAATCATTTTTAGTGCTCATTTGATTTATATAAATTTTCATAAAAATAATTACTTTTAAACACATTGAATTTATATAAACTTTTTATAAAAACAAATCACTTTCAACAACCGTTAATTTATAGATTACTTTACAACATATTTAATATATATAGTTTTTAGAAAAATAATTACTTTTTTTGTAGATTATCATAGTGATGCACCAAAAATATATATAGTTTTTGCTATATGATTTTACTCATTTTTGGTGATATTACACTTTAAAAGAAAGGTATTTTGTATGTTTTTTGGGTTTAGGTACAAGAAATGGTGATTGGAGCAAAATGAAGCAAAAATGGTGCAATTTGGAGGAAAAACGAGCAAGAAAGCAAATTTTGACTTGACACCTTTCGATAAGTATTTCTATGTTTAATCTCTTTTACACTTCTTGAATATTTTTGAATGAGATTACACTTTAAATAAATGTTTTTTATGCTTATTTTGTAGGGCTATCTGTTAGGAACGCAACGCAACTGAAACGGGGCGAATCGGAGCTGAAATGGAGCCAAACAGAGCAAAATTGTGGAGCTGCGTAGGATGGGCGTCGAGGGCGCCCAAACACGCGCCGGCGGAGCCAGAAACCCGAGGGAACGAAAATAGGGCGTCGGCAGCGCCCTATTCAACGACGGCGGCGCTCCAGACGGATGGGATGCGATATTGGGCGGTTTTTGGCCATATACATTGAATCTGGACGCTTATTGGAAGGTTTCTTCATGCACCTCTTGGGAAATTCATCCCTACACTATTTTAAACCAAATTTGTAGCCAAAAAATGAAGGAGAAGATAGGAAAAACTTGGAGAATGCTTAGAGATCTTAAAATAGGAGTAGAAATATAGATTTTTACCTTTTTGGAGAGATTGGTAAGGAGATGTTTGAGAGAATTTGTAAGGAGATGTTCTAGCATTGCATAGATCGGCGGGAAACTTTGTGGGAGAGATTTTCATCTTTCTATCAAGGGAAAAAAGTTAAGTATTGTGTTCTTCATTGTATTATGATTTTGTAAACACTTATTTTTTTAATTTACTTTGAAATGAAGTTTTTCGTTGTGTTTTCTTCGTGCTTTATGATGTCTTTCTCTTACTCTTCATTCTTATTTGGAAATAGTGGCATAAGAAGTTTATGTCATTGTTTTCACTCTACTTTTCTTTTGAAATGAGTAGGATTCATGTTTAGGATATTGGGATGCTTGCTAAAAGATGTTTTAATTATAAATGTGATGGTTTTTACTTGCTCTTTATTTACATTACAAAAAGGGCCCGTTGTATTGTTAAAATTTGTTGTAATTATATTGTCCCAAAAAGGCAGTGTAATTCTCAACAAAGTGGAACCACATTCAATGTCCATGAATGAGTTACGTAGTTAATGGGGATTGAATGCAAATAAACAGGGAAATATGGTTTCATGGGCGTTGAATTGGAGGTTTCAAGGTGACAGGCTGAGATCTCCAATTTAGTCCTAAAGTTTGGTAAATAAAGCTAGGGTTAGCCTTCAGGTGAAGGCAAGTGGGAGCTCTGAAGTGGCAGCCAGTATCCTCCCACCCTAACCATGGATTTAGGGACTAAACCTAGGATTTGCCAATATTCTTTATAACACTCTGAAGAGGGAGTACTCGGAAGAGGGTAAAGAATATGATTGCTCCTATTTGGCACATACAATATTTAATGCATCTCATTCCTAAACTTTATCCAATTCATTACATAAGAATAGTTGATTTTATTATCTCAAAATTCACCAAACCAATTTATCCATAAAGGGTTATCTTTAGAAGTAATATTTGCATTTAGGAATAGTTATTATTCTTACATATAATCGTCTGCATTTGGGAGTAGTTGTTAAAAAAATCACTTATATCACCATTTTAAACTAAGGCTGTTAGTAGTAGACTAGAATTTGACTAAGGACCTCTTACCTCGCTTCCCTGTGGGATTGATAAACGGGACTTCATTAGAGCTCTGTATTACTTGATATGATATGTATACTTGCGTTTGAAATTGTGCCTTTACAAAATCATTATAAATATATAAATCTGAGGTCATAAATTTTTACATATAAAAAAGTCGCATCACATAGCATAATATAAGAGCTTTGCAAATCACTCCCTTGAATTCCTAAATCTTAAAAATAAGTAGCCTAAGCATATAAGCACACCTTATACACATGTATATTTCTTATATATTTTCTTGGCTATCCCAAACATGATTTTCATTTAAATCCATAAAGCCACAACTTTCAAAGTGCATGAAAGGTATAGAGCCACAACTTGCATAGATAGTTTTATGAAAGGAATGATGTCACAACTTGCATAGATATTTATATTAAAAAATAAGGCTACAACTTGCATAGGTATTTTCATGAAAGATATAAAGCCTCAACTTGCATAGGAATTTTAATGAATAAAGAAAAAGTCACTAGTATTTGCATATGTATTTGCTTGAATAAACATAAAGCCACAACTTGCATAAGTATTTGCATGAAAAAACATAAATTCGCGAGTAATTGCATGAATAAACATATAGTCACAAGTATTTGCATGAATAAACATAAGGCCATAACGTGCATTGGTATTTCCACGATTAAACATAAAGCCACAAGTATTTGCATGCATAAACACAAATCCATGATTATTTGCATGAATAAACATAAGGCCACAACTTGCATAAGTATTTGCATGAATAAATAGAGCCAAAAACATTTGCATGAATAAACACAAAGCCACAAGTATTTGCACGGGTATTTGCATGAATAAATATAAGGCCACAACTTACATAGCTATTTGTATGAATAAACATAAGGCTACAAGCATGATTATTTGCATAGCACATAAGCACAAAATTAAAAAACATGAATTTTTTTAGAATGAATCATAATCCTCAATCACATAACATATAGGAACTTGCATGGAACACAAAACCACATAACATGTATATCTTGCATAACCTTTAGCATGAATAATAAGCACATAACACATTGCATATAAGAACTTGCTTGGAATAACATATGGAGTTCCTAACATAAAGTATAAATCACATGAAGTTCATAACCCATCCCTCCTTCTCTCTCTCTTATTTTCAGGTATGGAGTTTAGGAAGGAAGATTGAGGGCTTTGGGTGTGGAGAACTTAGTTCTAGTATTGAAGGAGGAATTGTGAGAAAATGATAGTGAAAGGAGGCATGGTCCAGATATGATGAGAAAAATGATAGTGAAAGGAGGCATGGTCCAGATATGATGAGAAAAAGGGTAGGGATATGAAATAAGGCTTGGGTATGGTGAAAATAAAACAGAAGGGAGAGTAGGTAATACCCAAGTAAGGTGAGAAAATGGGTAGGGAGAGGAGGAAATGCTCAATTATTGTAAGAAAAAGGGTAAGGAGAGCATGGTAAGTGAAGTATGTGTTACAAAGTTTTGGTTAGGGCTAAAAATAGAGGGATAAGGGGAATATGTTAGCTGGTTCAGGTAATAAAAGAAGAGGAGGAGGCAAAAAGGTGAAAGGTCATATTTTAGGGCATGGAAGAAATACAAAGGGGTAAGGAAGGAGGGCTCTACTATTGGGGAAACAAAGAAGAGAGTAAATGAAAACACATGAAAGAAATGAAAGGAAAAAAAAAAGAATGTTCACAAAAGTTTCACAAGTTTATTAACACAAAAATTGCATTAAGAAGGAGAGATTGTTTTATACCTTACTTGGAGGATTGACCTTGTTTACTTGTTTGGATGTGCCTTCCTTACGTTAGATGAGGTTTCCTTATTTTGGTTTTGGATGAGAAGGGAAGAAGGGATTCAATTTTGGAGAGGAGAGGAGAGGGGAAGGAGATAAGGGAAGAGGGAGAGGCTTGGCTAGATGAGGATGGGAGGAGAAGGGTTGGCTTCGAGTATGAGAGGAAATGAGAGGGAGATGAGGAATTCGTTTAGGATGAGGGGTTTAAGTGGGAGAGGTGATTCCTGAAGCTGTTGTGAGGAAAGTCAATCAATCGCATAAGTATACATGTCAATTAAGTAATATATAGAAATGAGTTCACGTATCGATCCCAAAAGAAAACTGTCAAAATATTCCTAATAGACGAAGTTCTAGTTCAGTAAGTCGCTAAGCCAAGTCTGAAGATCAAATTTTAGATACAAAAAAGTTCTAAATCTTAAAGCATAAAGAAGAAAGTAAACTATGTTTTATGAGATTTTCCAGATATGAAAGGTTCATGCTCTTATGGCTCTGTTCAAATGATTTCTTGAAGTTTTTTCACGGAACCCACACTAATTCTGACAACTCGAGATAAAAGTTTCTCCTTAGCCTATGCCTAGTGACCCACTTTTTTGTATGTATGTAATTTATGTTATAGCCACGGAACCAAAAACTTGATCCCGCTTTAAATATAGGAATATGATTTAATGTATAATGTGGATTCTACGCAAGTATACGTATCGTATCAAGTAATACAGGGCTCTAGTGGAGTCCTGGTTATCGATCCCACGGGAAGTTTTTAACGGATTGTTATCGACTAAATTTAAAGGAATTACTTAATAAAGTGAACGAAATTCTAAGTAACTATAATAAACTAAAGTAAACTAATGCTTGAAATAAGTTGATTTAATTAATTCAGAAAAAGTATCCTTCTCCTTGTTTTTAGAAAATTAAGTGAAATGATTAATTTAAATAGAATTTTTAAATTGTATTGTGACAAATAGGAGCATTCCTATTCTTTACCCTTTGGTCCGAGTGCAAATATCATTGACTAATCCTATGTTTGATTGCGAATCCGCGGCTAGCTCGGGAGGATACCGTGCTGCCACTTCGTAGCTCCAACGTTCCCCTCACCCGAGGGCTAACATCTACACTTCGGCTCTCGAACAAGTAGGATCGAATTGAGTATTTTAGTCTCGTCACACTAAAATATCCAATTCTACGCCCGATAATTAATATTTCCTATTTATTTGCACCCGCCTTCCAAGGTTTTTGACTTCCCTGAATATTGGATGTAATTTTTACTATAGTTGATAATTCAACATATTTTAACTACTCAATTGGCCAGATTGAAAGTAAATTAAGTTTAAAGTAAAAATTATCACAATTTATTTATATTATATTAAGTGCCTTTATTTAATTTCATCAAACCACATAATTTTCATAAACAAGGAGAAAGACTAAGAAAACTACTCAGAATGCATGAGAATAAAACAAAACATGGATTTCATTTAAAGTTAAAAACAATAAACAAAAATACTTATCTTAATTTCCTTCCCAAGCAGACTCCTTGAAGTTCCTTTGACTTTTCCTTCTAGTACAGCAACTAAATATCACTCAATTAAACTAATAAACTCACTAAACTCACTCAAACTACACTTAAGACACTAGAAATAGACTCACAGAAGACTCAAAAGACACACAAAAGACACTAGAATTCGGCCTCTATTTATAGAGGTAAGCAAAGGTCCAAGGGGTGCTTAAACACCTCTTCAAAAAGTGTCCAGGTTCAATGTATATGCATTTTGAACTAGCTCGCCGTCGGCGGGAAACGACCTCGCCGTCAGCGGGGCTTCTAGAAGGTCTTCAAACCGCGCGATCTCGCTGTCGGCGGGGTCGAGCTCGCTGTCAGCGAGGTAGTTATAATTCCTTCAGAAATTTCTCCTCATGATCTCGCCGTCGGCGGCCTCGATCTCGCTGTCGGCGAAGTAGTTATATTTGCATGAATTTCATCCTTTTTGATCCAAATTTGCTCCATTTCATGCATTTTGCTTCTATCACCAATAAATCTTCATTCCTGCAATAAAATAAAGAAAATACATTTCTTTAAAGTGCAATTTTATCAAAAATAGGTATGAATTTCTTAACATATTTTTCTGTGATCAAAATCCCCCAAACTTAATTATTACTTGTCCTCAAGTAATTTTAATACTAAATAAAAATAATGATTTCTATAATAGAATTTTTCAACTCAAATAATATATGAATTAATTTTAAATAACATTATAATAAAGTTAAATAGAAATATTTCTAAGTAATTTCAATTAATTTTATAGAGATAAGATTATTTAGTTATTAGGTCTAAGATTTCTAGCTTTTTATTTATTTCGGGAATGATTATATTAAAAATAGTAAATTACTTAAGATATTTAGATGATAGGAAATTCAGAAAACTCTATTTAGTAAAATACCAATCCACAAATATAAGTTTAGAAATATAGTTAAGTTTTACCCTTAGGTTGAATCCATTGAAGCCAATTTTTGATAAGACATCTCCTCAAGCTTCTCCTCACTTATATTTTTCTTTTCTTTTCTTTCTTTTCTTTTCTTTTCTTTTCTTTTCTTTTCTTTTCTTTTTCTTTTTCAAATGAGGATTACTGTATCTGGAAAGCCTGTTAATAATTTTGAACTTCAATTTCTCTTCCTAAATTTGAAACTTAAAATACTTCTTTGCTTATATATATTTCATAATTTTTACTTCATTAAGTTTCTATCCTTTCTTTTTCATCTATATACTTAAGAATTTCCAATTTTTAGAATATAGTTTCCCTTACTTTAAATAGTCAACTATATTCTTATTCCTTTTAACCAAATATCTTCTTCTATTAATTTAATTGAGTTATGAGAAGTATTTTCTTTAACTTTATATAATAATTAAATAAAGCAACTCATATTTATTGAATTGAAAATTACTATAGAAAATCATTTAATAATTTTTGAAAATAGAATTTGAGAACAATTTAATAATTAAATTTGTATTTTTTTACCTTCCCCCAAACTTAAATTTTTCTATATATACTACATAGTGAAAAAGGGAAAGTATATAAATAAAATTCATCATACCTTTGAGCTTTAGGTATTTCTTTTCTTTGAAATTTTTGCGAGCTTTTTCATTACTTACGTAACACTGTATCGTTAGTATTCTTCCATATATAATATTTAAAAAGAAAGTGCAAGGATGGAAATTTTTAAAATAAGTATCAAACATAACATAGAAAACTTAATCTATTACTACACATACATTTAAAATTTAAACAATATATTAAAGAAAGACTAACATCCTATATAAAAAATTTTCAACTAATTTAACAGACTTAAGAAATTTAACATTACTGCTCAAGAAAACAAACAACATATCAAGTCCAAAGTCCACAGAAAGTACTAAAAATATTACACACAGAAATAATAAAGTTTGCAAATCAACAAATCTAAACAAATCAAACAAACTAAACAAAGATTCTAATCTTCGGCATTAAAATCCCAAGTTATGTCGTCTCCCTGATCTCCAGGCTGAGAAGACTGAGTAGGCTGGTACTGTATATATCGGGGGCACTCAGGAAAGACAACATCTAAATCACCACTACTATAACGACGCTCAGCTTCATAGTATGCAATCTCGTATTCCGAATGTCGCTGGAGATATTCGCTATCATAATCTTGTCTTCTCTCCAAGCCTCCAATTCTTTGATCTATATGCTCAAATCTTCTTTCCATATTTTCTCCAAATGACTCAAAACTTTTTCTACTCAGGGTTAACTCATTCATCAGATCTTGAAGGGTAGGAGTAGTGTGTCGAGGGGGGTTCATAACTAGTAGAGGGTATATCTCTACTTGAAGAAGTTACATAATCCTTGTCCCGGATCTCCATCCTTCGTGGGATTCATATTTTTTTATATTAGCCCGAGTTAGGGGTTTCATAGGCTCTATCCATTCCTCATCATCTCTTGCCTCTACCCCAGATAATTGGCAAAGTGCATAGATAAGACCAGGATGTCCTAGTCCTCCTCCACTTTCATTTCTAGCAGTGGCTAATATGTTTTTATATATAACATTTCCCACATTAATACTCTTCTGGTTCTGAATACAGAAATTTAGAACTGCTCTATCTCTTGTTACCTCACTATGGTGGTAGGTAGGTAACAAAGTAGAGCAAATAAAATAATGCCGAGCTTTTGATGTTGCATTTAGCATAGAAGAGGGAAGTTTACCCGTTCTTGCTGCTTTATCTTCCTGACTCCTTTCCAATCAGTGAGAAAGTCGATCACCTCTTCTAATGGTCCTTCCATAGTTCCAAAAGTTTCATATTCGCTCCAGGTGTCTTGAACTTCATAATATGCGTTTATTCTAGCAGTGCGGAAATCTACGAAAAATCCTCTAACTCTAACCGGTGCATGTTCTGCCTGTGTTAAGTTTGTATAAAATTCCTTCACAACTTCTACAGCTGCTTCTGTTGGTAACGAAACAGAAGTTTTCCCATCCTCGCTCCTTTATAACTCGCTCTACTTCTCCTCCTGGATTCTTGAAAACTCGATCTTGTATGCACTTTCTTGCTTGAATATTTTGAAAATATCGTGTTTGTGCTCTCGCATTAATGAATCGAGTTTCGTCAAAATCTAATCGTCGCTTTTGACGTGGAGCCATTTCTCGATCTGTGAAATTTACAAAATTTTTAACTAAACTCCAAAATATTACTAAGAAGGCTTCCTACAATAACTAAAATCCATTTAAATCGATTTCTATGAAATTCTTCTAAGTATCTTCTTCACATTTCAAAATTTTTCAAAATATCCCAATGTAGAAGAAATCAATGGTGAAATTCAAAAATTTTTGCATAGGAGTGAAGCTCTTACCAAGGGAAGATGAAATCCTGTGTCAAAAAGTGTTGAAATCGCTTCAAATCCAAGATCTCTCAAGCCTTAGGTCGGTTTTTTCGAAAATTTGAGGAAAGGGATGATGAATAGTGTCGGTTGTCAGGTCAAATATAGGTCTTTTCGCGTTCTCGCTATCACCGAGATTTTTCTCGCCGTCGGCGAGCTAATTAATTCCATAAGGCAAAAGTTTCGGGAAAAATCCGCCGTCGGTGAGCTCGGTCTCGCTGTCAGCGGGTTTTCTCGCTGTTGGCGAGATAATTCTCGCCGTCGGCGAGGTCCCAAAAATTTCAATTTTTGAATTTCGAAAATCATTTTCAACCTCGAATTGCCATTAATCAATCTTCCGATCACTTAATTTTAATATTAATAAGAAGATTAGGTACTATACTCACAAAAAGTCACACAAAACAAACAAAATAACTTCATAAATGAAATCCATCCAACTTACAACTTTCATACTAACAACTTCACACATACTTAAATTAATTGTTCAAATCCATACCACTCAGCATCGCAATCCAAAACACAACACTCTAAATGCTGAGACATAACAATTTACATAAAATCTTATCAAATCTAAAGTTCGACTCATAATAAAACTTAAACTCCAAAACAAACACTCACACATACAAATATAACATAAACATATAAATCCTTCCTACTCTTCGATAGTACGAACTAATATCTTCTACGATATTCCCGATGCGACGCAGTGCACAAATAAATTGTAGAAAGGCCTGAAAGGGAATTTTGCAGTAGATTCTTCATTAATCCATCATTTCTGTCTTAGTAGATGAATAAAACTAGCCTCCAGATATCCAGTATGATCAAAGTGCTCCTTCATTCTCCAATCAATATGATCAAACATATCAGAGATATTGTCAATGGAATTCATCACATTTTGCAATTCTTTCTCCAATCCTTTAATCTTCTTCAGAATAAAATTAGTCTTATCAGTAATAAGTCTTTCTAAAGGATTGTTCTGTGATGCTCTGTCAGAAATAACGGTGATCTCATCATTGTTATCCAAAGTGGGAAACATATCAGCAGGATCCAGGGGTTTCCATGGTAAAAGTACTTTTTCCCAAGCCTCGTAAGAAACTTGGTACTGACTGCATAAAGCAAATATAGTAGATGGGTGTCCAAGTCCATCCACTGACCCATGCACAATTAATCCCAATGCAGACTTTACTATTATTGATCCAACATCGATAGGTAATCCGATTTGAATACAATAGTTTAAAATAGCTCATTCCTTTGAAACTTTATTTACTCTCATGGTAGGTAATAATTTTGATGATATAAAGAAATGCCGGTGCTTTCGAGACGAGGGTTTAGAAGTGATGCGGAAAAACTAACATACCCATCTTCTCGTAACTCCCAATCATCCGGTTCATCGATCGGATATCTATAGATCTCGTTCATATTATATCTTGAAGGCACAAAGTTGGAATAGTGACAAACAGAGGTATTTTCTATAGAAAACAATTCATTTACCCTTGCAGGAGTAAATGTTACCCATCTTCCTCTGACGTACACATTTCCATGGTTGATCGCATGTAAATTAGAGTAAAACTCTTTAACTACTAGTATAACTACAGCGGAAGTTGTATAGCAAAAGACCTCCCAATGCCGCTGTGCGATCTTTTCTTTGATTTTTGTAGTAGCATTCTCTACTCCTCTATTGACGAATCCTCTTTCTTTGATAAGTCTTTTCTTCATCAAGCCTTTGTTGAAGATTCGTTGTGCCTCTGAACTAACAAATTTTCGCCGGTTGAAAACTTCAGTTTTTGTTGTTTCTAGGAATTTTGAGGCCATTTTGGATGGAATGGATTGGTCTCTAGTCGTTTCTAAGGAAGAAAATGGTGTAAAATCGGATTTGGAATAATTTCTTACGAAGGAATGGCTTAGATCCGTCCAAAACCGCACGAAAAATCCTTTAGAAACAAAATTTTCAACTGCCTCGCCGTCGGCGACTTAGTTATAAAACTGAATTAGTAAATGGTCCACGATCTCGCTGTCAGCGGGATCGGGCTCGCTGTCGGCGAGATTCGTAAAAATTGCCCGTTTTCGCTCTGGTTTGAATATTTTCTGATCTCATCTAATAAGTTCAATTTTTGTGATGATTCTAAATAAGAATTTGAGTAGTAAGATTTATTTTAATAATATAGATTCACTAATATGTAGATATATAAAAAAAAGACTACTATGGGTTGCCTCCCATAAAGCGCTTGGTTTAACGTCGTCGACCCGACCTAGTTCGGTTAGTGTTCGAGTTGACTAAGCATTAAAACCTCTTTAAAATTTGGTCGTCTATTTTCAAATATGGTTTTAATCTATGTCCATTTACTTTAAATCCGTGTCCCGTTTTTGGATCTTCAATTTCTATAGTTCCATATGAAAATATTTGAGTTACGATGAAAGGTCCTAACCATCGAGATTTCAATTTCCCGAAAAATAATTTCAATCTAGTATTATAAACCAAAACTTCTTGTCCCGGTTCAAAATTTCTCCGATTAATCTTCCGATCATGCCATAATTTCATTCTTTCTTTATAAATCCTATCATTATCATATGATTCATTCCTTAATTCTTCTAATTCATTTAATTGCAACAATCTCTTCTCACCGAGCTTCTTTCATATTATAATTAAATTCTTTAATCGCCCAATATGCTTTATGTTCTAATTCAACTGGTAAGTGGCAAGTTTTTCCATATATAAGCCTGTAAGGAGTCATTCCAATCGGAGTTTTATAAGCAGTCTTGTATGCCCATAATGCAGTGTCTAGTCTTATAGACCAGTCTGATCTATTAGGATTTACAGACTTTTCTAATATACGCTTAATCTCTCGATTAGAAACTTCAGCTAATCCACTAGTTTGTGGATGATAAGCGATCGATATCTTATGCATAATATTATACTTTTCCACTAGTTTGTGAATGTATTTGTTTCTAAAATGAGTTCCTCCGTCAGTGATAATCACTCTCGGCATTCCAAATCTAGTAAAATATTTTTCATTAAAAATTTTGAAACACTTTTAGCATCACACCTAGATAAAGCTTGTGTTTCAATCCATTTGGAAACATAATCAACAGCTACTAATATATATGAGTTTCCAAATGACGGAATGAAAGGTCCCATAAAATCTAATCCCCAAACATCAAAAATTTCAACTTCTAATATAAAATTCAGAGGCATTTCATTTTTTCTTGAAATGTTTCCTACTCTTTGGCATTTATCGCAGGTTTTGATATATCTATATACATCTCTAAATAGAGTAGGCCAGTAGAATCCAGATTGTAAATTTTTATATGCAGTTTTATCTGTCCCAAAATGTCCTCCAAAATTAGAATCGTGACATTTTTGAATAATTGGTTCAATTTCTTCATAAGGCACGCATCTTCTAATAATTAGATCCTTACATTGCTTATATAAGTATGGTTCATCCCAAAAATATGATTTAGTATCGTGAATGAATTTTTTATGTTGTTGCGAAGTTAACATAGGTGGTAAAATGTCACTTACAATATAATTTACTATATCAGCATACCAAGGTATTTTCAACTCATTAATATTATAAAGTTGTTCATCGGAAAACTGTCTAAATTTTCATTATCAATATTAGATAATTCATGATTTTCTAATCTTGATAAATGATCGACAATTTGATTATCGGTTCCCTTTTTGTTAACTATCTCAAAATCAAATTCTTGCATTAATAATATCCATCCGATTAATCTTGGTTTAGAATCTTTCTTTTGCATTAAATATTTTATAGCGGAATGATCAGTATGCACATTGCATTTAGTTCCTATTATATAATGCCGAAATTTATTAAAAGCATATACAATCGCTAATAATTCTCTTTCGATAATCGTATAATTTATCTCAGCATCATTTAGAGTTTTACTAGCGTAGTATATAACTTTGAAAATTTTATCATATCTTTGCCCAAGAACTGCTCCTATAGCATAATCACTAGCATCACACATAAGCTCAAATGTTTTCTCCCAATTAGGTGAAACTATTATAGGTGCTGTAATTAATTTATCTTTTAATAATTCAAAAGCATCTAGGCATTCAGTTGTGAATTCAAATTTCTTGTCCTTTTCAAGAAGTTGGCATAGAGGTTTAGTAATTTTTGAAAAATCTTTAATATAACGCCTGTAAAATCCAGCATGTCCCGAAAACTTCTTACCCCTTTTACCGTAGTTGGAGGTGGTAATTTAGCTATTACTTGGATTTTTGCAGGGTCTACTTCCATGCCTTTTTCTGAAATTTTATGCCCTAATACAATGCCGCCTATAACCATAAATTGACATTTCTCCCAATTTAGAACTAAATTAGTTTTCTCACATACTTCAAATACCTTTTCAAGATGATTTAGGCATGTGTCAAATGTTATTCCAAATACATAGAAATCATCCATAAATACTTCTATTCCATTATCAATTAATTTACTAAATATAGACATCATACATCTTTGGAATGTTGCAGGTGCATTACATAATCCAAAAGACATTCTTCGAAAAGCGAAAGTTCCATAAGGACTAGTAAATGTAGTTTTATCTTGATCCTCAGGAGTAATTTGTATTTGATGATAACCGGTATATCCATCTAAGAAACAAAAATATTTATGTCCGGCTAATCTATCTAACATCTGGTCTAGAAATGGTAAAGGGAAGTGATCTTTTCTAGTGGCTGAATTTAATTTTCTATAATCAATACATATTCGTCATCCAGCAACTTGTCTTATAGGTATAAGATCATTATTTTCATTAGCTTTGACAGTCACCCCTCCTTTTTTAGGTACACAGTGAATTGGGCTTACCTAGACACTGTCAGAAATAGGATATATAATACCATTATCTAACCATTTTAAAATTTCTTTCTTGACTACTTCTTTCATTATGTGATTTAATCTCCTTTGTGGATCGGCTTTAGGTTTATGTTCATTATCTAAAATAATTCTATGCATACAGATTGAAGGACTAATTCCTTTAATATCTGCTAAAGTCCAACAAAAAATTTTCTTATATTTTTTTAACGTATTTAAAAGTTTTTGTTCTTGAGATTCATTTAATTCAGATGAAATAATAACTGGTAGAGTTGAAGAATTTCCTAAGTAAGCATATTTTAAATGATTAGGTAACATTTTTAACTCAAGTTCAGGAGGTTTAATAATTGATGGAACTATATTCTTTTCAGTGTTTTCTGTGTTATCCAAAAATTCAAATTTTTCTTGAATATAATCTAATTCTTCATTTATCTCCGATTTTTCAATTAATTCAATATTTACTTTTTCTAATTTCTCTTCATAATATTCTTTAAAATGTTCCTTTTGTAAATGATCAAGTACTTCCATTCGAAAACACTCATCATCTTTTTCTAGCACAGGATATTTCATTGATTTAGCAATATTAAAAGTTACTTTTTAGTCATTTACTCTCATAGTTAATTCTCCTTTACGAACATCAATCATAGCTTTTCCAGTGGCTAAAAATGGTCTTCCTAAAATGATAAGAATTTCTTTATCTTCTTCCATATCTAGAACAATAAAATCTACGAGGAAGATAAATTTATCCACTTTTACTAATACATCTTCAATAACTCCCTTGGGATATGTAACAGAACGGTCAGCTAACCGAAGAGTTACTGAAGTAGGTGAAATTTCTCCCAATCCTAATCTCTTAAAAATTGATAGAGGCATTAGATTGATGCTTGCTCCTAAGTCACACAAAGCATTTCCATAGAATTTTTCTCCAATAACGCGAGTATAGTGAAACTACCGGGATTTTTTAATTTTTCGGGAAGTTTTTTCGAATAATAGCACTACACTCTTCACTAAGTGCAACCATTTCATTATCGATAGAATTTTATTTTTTTATTTAAAATATCTTTCATGAATTTTACATAGTTTGGCATCTGTTCTAAAGCTTCTACGAAAGGAATATTTATCGTTAATTTCTTCAAAATTTCAAGGAATTCAGCAAATTGTTTATCTTTTTTACGTTGAATTAATCGTTGAGGAAATGGTGGTGGAGGTTTTTCAATAGGATTTTTCATTGGTATTAAAGGATTTTCTAAGTTTTGATCTTGTTGATTCTTTTCCTTTTCAATTTCCACTTCCTCTTTTTGAGTTTCAAGTTCTTTCTGAATTCGAGGTTCTAATTCTTTTCCACTTCGTAATTGTATCGCTTTAATTTGTTCATTTCCCTTGTCTTTAGGATTTATTTCTACATTACTAGGAAATGTTTCGTGTATTCTATTATTAAGTGCAGTAGCGATATGTCCAAGTTGATTTTCAATATTTTTTATAGCTGTTCCTTGATTTTGTAATTGATTTCCTTGTATTTGTAAGTGATTTCCTTGATTTTGTAAATGTTGACCCATATTTAATATTAACTTTTCTATAGATAATTTCTTATCATTAAATTGAGGGTTATTATTATTAAATCCAGGTGGATAATTTGGTTTATAATTAGGATTTCCTTGATTAGATGGATTTCCTAATTGTTGTGTCATATTATTCATCCATGGTTGATTAGTTGTATTATTATTATTCCAATTAAAATTAGGATGATTTTTCCATCCAGGATTATAATAATTTGCATAAGGATTATTGGGTCTGTTGTTAATTGCATTAATTGATTCATATTGAGATTGAGATTCTACAAGTTGTCCAGATGAATTTTCTTATGTTATAGTTGGAGAGTAATTCATTCCAAAATGATCTAATTTTTTAGATATAGCAGCAATTTGTGAAGCTAACATAGATATTGCATCATTTTCATGAATACTAGCTATTTTTTTCGGATTCATTCTATCAGTAGGCCATTGAAAATTATTTGTTGCCATTTCTTCGATTAGTGCATAGGCTTCATCAAATGGTTTTGACATTAATGATCCTCCAGCAGCATCATCGATGATTGATCTTAAAGATCCTACTAATCCATTATAGAAAGTTTGGATAATTAATCAATCTGTTAATGCATGATGTGGGCATTTCCTAAAAAGTTCTTTAAATCTCTCCCAAGATTCATATATTGACTCTCCATCAAACTGACTAAAAGAAGTTATATCATTTCTAAGCTTAGCAGTTTTAGATGGTGGAAAATATTTGGATAAAAATTTTTGTGATAATTCTCCCAAGTTTTAATAGATCCAGGTGCTAGCGAATTTAACCACATTTTAGCCTTATCCCTTAAAGAAAAAGGAAAAAGTCTAAGTCTGATAGCATCGTTAGATACTCCTCATAATTTAAAGTAGCACATAGTTCTAAAAAACTAGCAAGATGTAAGTTAGGATCTTCAGTAGGTGAACCACTAAATTGATTGTTTTGTACCATTTGGATAATTGCAGGTTTAAGTTCGAATGAATTAGCAGCTACATCAGGGTTTTGAATAGTCAAATGAAATTCATCTAATGTAGGGTTGGCATAATCTCGTAATGGTCTTGGTTGGTTGTTATTTTGATTTTCAGGTATATTTGTCATTTGTGTTAAATTTATAATTTCTCTTTTTTGTTTTCTAATTCTTTTAATTGTACGCTCTAATTCTGAATCATAAGGTATTAAATTTTCGTTTCCAAATTTTTGCATACAATTTTTAAAATAAATTTTTAACTTAGTCCGTTACTTTAGTAAATAATTTCTTTACTTCCCCGGCAACGGCGCCAAAAATTTGACCCAGTTTTTTGTATGTATGTAATTTATGTTATAGCCACGGAACCAAAAACTTGATCCCGCTTTAAATATAGGAATATGATTTAATGTATAATGTGGATTCTACGCAAGTATACGTATCGTATCAAGTAATACAAGGTCTAGTGGAGTCCTGGTTATCGATCCCACAAGGAAGTTTTTAACAGAATTGTTATCAGCTAAATTTAAAGGAATTACTTAATAAAGTGAACAGAAATTCTAAGTAACTATAATAAACTAAAGTAAACTAATGCTTGAAATAAGTTGATTTAATTAATTCAGAAAAAGTATCCTTCTCCTTGTTTTTAGAAAATTAAGTGAAATGATTAATTTAAATAGAATTTTTAAATTGTATTGTGACAAATAGGAGCATTCCTATTCTTTACCCTTTGGTCAAGTGCAAAGAACATTGACTAATCCTATGTTTGATTACTGAATCTGCGGCTAGGCTGGGAGGATACTGGCTGCCACTTTAGAGCTTCCACGTTCCTCTCACCTGAGGGCTAACATCTACACTTCAGCTCTCAAACAGTAGGATCAAATTGAGTATTTTAGTCTGTCACACTAAAATATCCAATTCTACGCCCGATAATTAATATTTCCTGTTTATTTGCACCCGCCTTCCAAGGTTTTTGACTTCCCTGAATATTGGATGTAATTTTTACTATAGTTGATAATTCAACATATTTTAACTACTCAATTGGCCAGATTGAAAGTAAATTAAGTTTAAAGTAAAAATTATCACAATTTATTTATATTATATTAAGTGCCTTTATTTAATTTCATCAAACCACATAATTTTCATAAAAAAGGAGAAAGACTAAGAAAACTACTCATAATGCATGAGAATAAAATAAAGCATGGATTTCATTTAAAGTTAAAAACAATAAACAAAGATACTTATCTTAATTTCCTTCCCAAGCAGACTCCTTGAAGTTCCTTTGACTTTTCCTTCTAGTACAACAACTAAATATCACCCAATTAAACTAATAAACTCACTAAACTCACTCAAACTACACTTAAGAAACTAGAAATAGACTCACAGAAGACTCAAAAGACACACAAAAGACACTAGAATTCGGCCTCTATTTATAGAGGTAAGCAAAGGTCCAAGGGGTGCTTAAACACCTCTTCAAAAAGTGTCCAGGTTCAATGTATATGCATTTTGAAATAGCTCGCCGTCGGCAGGAAACGACCTCGCTGTCAGCGGGGCTTCTAGAAGGTCTTCAAACCGCGCGATCTCGCTGTCGGCGGGGTCGAGCTCGCTGTCAGCGAGGTAGTTATATTTCCTTCAGAAATTTCTCCTCACGATCTCGCCGTTGGCGGCGTCGATCTCGCCGTCGGCGAAGTAGTTATATTTGCATGAATTTCTTCCTTTTTTATCCAAATTTGCTCCATTTCATGCATTTTGCTTCTATCACCAATAAATCTTCATTCCTGCAATAAAATAAAGAAAATACCTTTCTTTAAAGTGCAATTTCATCAAAAATAGGTATGAATTTCTTAACATATTTTTCTGTGATCACCTAGATCACGAGAAGACTAGAAACATTATAGAGTTAAGGGGCACTTAATAATGTTCCATTTTCTAAAACTCTTCTGATCCTCTATCTATGTTACAAAACTCTATTGAAAATATGCATATTTCATTATATTTTTGTGATTAACTAACTCATTTTTCTAGAGGACGGGCAAAAGTCCTAGATCACATGGATTGTAACATTTTTAAATGTTTAAATCAAAGTAAATTAAATCTAGAAAGTTAACACATCAAAATACAAAGTTCACGAGAAAAATCATCGAGGGAAAAAAATCCACAAAATGAAACAACGAGAAAACCACCTTCCTTACATCATAAGAGCATGAATGAAGACAATCAAAATATTGAGAAAATAAAAGGAAAAAAGTTTTATTACCGGCATAATAATAAAGATTGCAGTGCAAGAGGTCCAAAACACTTACTTAGAGCCAGTCACTCCTTAGCAACGCACCATGCTCCTCTCTGTTCAATACAATCTCTCACAATTCTCCTCTCTTACAAGGGCACTCACCTTGCCTCTCAAACTCTCAAGAACTCACAAGAAACCAACCCTAAGAGGCTTCTCTCCAAAGGAAGAAGAAAACTCTTAGATTTTGAACTAAAATCCTAAAATTTACTGTGGAGAGCCTTCAAAGCAAATTTAAAGAAGTTTAAGTCAGGTCATAACTTCCCTCCTTTAGATTTAGCAAAAATTAGCATGAAAAATTTTACCAAATTGAATTATTGTCGTCCGGCGACATGGGGTACTCCCAGAAGACTTTGAGGGTGTGTCATTTCTAGTTCAGGTGTGACACTGGGTCGGCGTAGGTGCGTCACTTGGTCGATGTGGATGTGATAGCCTAGGCATGAATGTCCCTGGTAAAGTGGCATGAGTGCCATTGTGTGGGCCTGGGCGTGCCTGGTAAGCAGTGTGGCCCAGTGAGCGACGCAGGTATTCCATGCTCTCTGTCTCATGAATTGTTCATATGCTGGTATGGCACTAGTTCACCATTGGGTCGATGTAGGTGCACTCCATATCAGGTGCTGGTGCACCAGACAACAACTTTTCATCCATCACCTCGTGTGGCTCCCAGTTTTTCTCTATTTCTTCCTTGGTGGCTTTAATCCTATAACCAGCACAACACAATAAAAATACCTTTTTCGAGCATAATATCATGATAATTGAGGGAGATAACATAGTAATGTAGTGAAATCACATAAATTTACCTTGTGTCAAGAGATTTTGCAGGGAGAGGTTAAGATGAAAGAGATGGAAAATCAAATTTTGGAGGATGAGAAATTTGAATTTGTAGTGTTTATGGTAGTTATGTTTTGAATGATGAGCCATTTTTTAAAGATAAAAATGCAAAGAGACTAGTGGTAAAATTAATTTTAAAAAAGGTGGTCTCTAGCTCAAAAGATTTCAATTTAAGGTGCCTAGATGGATATGGGTGGTTATGGCAATGTTTTTTTACCTAGGCTCATTTGATAGAGAAAAATATATGAAATTTAATGGTGCAATAGTTTTGGTCAAAGTGGGCCACTTCTCAAGATATTTCAAGTCAAAGTGTGAGCTCACCCTAGGAGAGAAAGTTTTTGTGATTTTGAATGGGAGTTTTTAGTGGGTTTCATTCGTTTAAATTTAGTGCCTTTCAACACACATTTACTTCGGTTAAAATTAAGTTTTGATTTGAGTTCATTTTGGTGAATTATTATGACTAATCTTTTTATTATATAAATTAGTATCCGAATTATTGTAGACTTAAAGGGCCCCATATAGGGTCTGATTTAAGCACGAAGAAGTTCATTAGAAAGATTTTGATGATTCAAATGCATTTGCATAATCCATTTTAAAACATAATGATTAGTTAAATTTTTTTAGGTGAACTCATTTTTCATGCATGAAAATCGAGGATGTAAATTTTTATGTAAAAACTATGCTTGATTATCACCAAATTAGTTTGAATGTTTCTCATATGTGATTACAAACATCTTGCAACTTATAAAATATAATTTTGATCACCAAATTGGTCTCTGAAATAAATAATAATTTATGGGCGGGTGGAACACTATCCATGCATGGAAACTTGAAGTGAAAATTTTAACGTAGAGACTGTATCATATATCTATCAAACTTATTTTCATAGTATTTATATATGATAATAAACATCAATCATCTTTTAGAATGAAATTTCAAACCCTATGACCATCTATGAAGAAAATGATAATTTTGGGTTGTTTATTGGTTAAGATTAATTTCTAAGTCAAATAAAGGTTTTAGCTGAAGTTGGTTATATTTGATTTTTTTTTGTTTAGATAATTTCAATTTTGTTAATTAGATTTTCATGTTAATTTAAATTAGAGTTTTCTCATGTTTCAGCTCAAATGAGATTTAATTCCGTGGAAACGGGTTTGACCGAAAAGTGAGGTTAATACCATTCTGACATTATGGATAGTTGTCTTTAATAATAAGTTGTGTTTAAAATTTAAATACTAATTCATAATTTCCAGTTTTGTTTGACTTGGAGATTATCACAACATGGATATTATACCTCCTTTACAAAGCTTATATTAAGTAATTTCTACATTAGGTAGGTCATGATAGTGGTCATTAGTCTTATACTCTATTTTCTTGGCTTAACCTCTTATACACATTAATATTTTGAAAAGCAATTTCAACCTCACTAAGTGACCAATAAAATATATTGATGTCTCTCTTGATGTCTCCATTAACTTGTCCTTGTATCGCACTTCAAAGGACAAGTCAATGTAAAAAGTGTGACATAGAACTCCTAATGTGTACTTACTTAATTTTATCTAAAGTCTCTAAGCTTCTTTTTTTTAGACATCTACATTTAATGAAATCTTTTGCGCCACTTGAAGCTTTGATATAGCATATCTTGGATTAATACAAGTCACTTTTGATGGGTTGGATATCAACAGTAACATGAGGTGATAAGATGCCGCACAAAAAATGATAAGAGGTTTACCAAATATGTCATTATAAGTCATTAAAAGATTGACTAGGAAAAATTAGCCAAAGTAGTGTACTATTAATCTCCTCTCTTCAAGTAATTAGTAGAGTAATTATTTCTTTGTTGTCTATCCTCTTTCCTTAGAATACAAAGAAGGACCTATATTTTGAGATAAGAGGGTTTACTAAATTTTCATTTTCTTAAACACATTCTTATGTATTATATTTAATGAACTTCTAATGTCAATCAATAGCTTTCTAATCTAGTAGATAATGATAAAGTTATAACTGCAATCATATCATGGAATAGTGATGTCCACCTCAAAGAATGTGACAAAGGTAATCACATTCACAAGGGCATGCAACACTACTTTTGAGTTCACTTCTTCTAACCTTACTCAATTCAAGCTAGCCTAACATGTTGCTTTCCTTATTCCACCTAAGTTAGGGAGTCCAACTTCTTTATTGGACCTCCAAACTTGATCAATTAAAATGAATTATTTCAAATTCCAATATTTGACTAATACTTCTACCATATTCCTTTGGTGCCAACAATTCTTAATGGAATGACTATGGTCTCCATAAAAGATGAAATTTTTTATCATGTCCCTAATGTGACAACCATCTTTTATGGGTTCTAGTTACTAGATGTATTATTTATTTTGTATGGCTTCAAATATATTCATTATTAATACACGTAGTGCAATGATTATGAAGAAGTGATGAGCTGGTGATTGTGGTATAGGTGCCATATTTGTTGCCAGATGCCCTGTTTCTTCATTTCTAATTTCTCGTGTAGGCAAATGGTGGTGAGATATCTCCAATGCCAAATGTTCGTGGTGAACCATATCCTTCAGAGGAGGCTATACCTCTATACTATATTGTTTTATTCCTCATCATTGATATGTGAATTAATCAGTTCAATTAACTCGATTTATAAAATAATTGCTTAACCTAAAGGTCCTTCTTCAATATCATTAGTTAAGCTAGGTTGACGCACTACCAATTCTAGGTCTTTGATCTATAATATCTCCCTCAAGGATTTGATTTCAAAAATTTCTTATGGGCTCATTAAACTCCTGACACATTTTTAGCAATACTTATGGCTTAACTGTGGTCACTAAAAACTATCAAATAGGGTAATAAACATTCCTTTGAGGTTCACAAAAGATGTGATCATCGTAAGAGGAAGGCAGAAAAACCACCATAGCACCTTCAATGCAACATTTATATAATATAAGGAGATAGTTGGCTCAAAATAGGCTACTTGATCAGCTTGGTCATTCCGACAAATATAAATGCAAATTTGGGATTTTTGAATCTACTTGGAAGCTAAATTTAATGACTTCATGAGAAAAGGCTTTTCAATTGAGGTCTCCTTTCAAGCAACCCTCTCAATTCCCCTAAGCTTAGGGAATGAAACTTCTTCCTTCAATTCAAGATATTAATTTTGTTTAATGATTTTGCCTTGTCATTATAAAATTTTGTTGATCATCATTTATAGATTCTTCAGCATGATGGTTTTATTTGGCTATAACTTTTATTATTAGGCTTTTAATGGCTCTATAAATATCTCTTCTAGTACTAAGCATATGATCCATAAAACAACTAAATGGATGCTGGATATTACTATTTGTAGATGAAGCCCGACTTTGTAAATCATAGAAAATAAGAAAAAAAAAACAAAAAGGACACAAAATGAGAAAGTAAATCCACTAAATTATGGCTTAAGCAATTATAATGACAAAATATAAGAAAGAGAGTACAAAGGCTCCAACCCTTGATTATCAATATATTAAGATAATAGATCTCCCGTGTTATAAGAAAAGTTACATGATATGTAGCAAAATACAAAAAAAAAATGACAAAAATATTTAGGTCAGGTGATTCCTTGAGATAAAACATAAACTGTTTCATTGACTTATTGAAGAAGCAGTCAAACCTCTCTATTACCAGAGAACATCTATGATCATAGCCAGCTTACTAGACCTAATTAGCTTATAAATTCTAGCTTAAATGAAGCTAAAATCATCATAAAACTATAATGATTTTTTTTATATATGTGTGTATCTTATAGAGAAAATATTTTGTCTGGAGACCTGACGCAGCTTTGTGTCCGAACTCCCATAATACGATGTCATTTATTAAGTGGTGGGACCCGATTTCATGAATTAAAAAAGTGAAAAAAAACCTTTGGCACTACCTGACCCAAAGACCACTGACTGGTGTTCTGCCGCTAACGTAAATATTCAAAAGGTAGGTTCAGTTTAGTTTCACAATAAGATCAATTCAATAATTAGGAACCCACTCATATACGCAAGTATACATATCATTCAAGTAATACAGAGCTCTAGTGGAGTCATGGTTGTCGATCCCAAAAGGAAGGTTGGAGCTATTCAAAGTATAGTATAGAAATGAAATCCAATACTCAATTCACAATGCAAGTTCAGGAAATATTAAAGTTGCTAGTGTAATGATGACTAAAAGCTAAGTTAACTAAATTCGCTTTCTAAATTTCTAGACAGAATTAACTAGCACAGACGAAATTTTGTATTGAAAGGTTCAAATATGGAAAAGCATCTTTCCCTTGCAATGATACTATGATGAGTGAATGATATAGATTGATAATAAACTTGTATTATGCCAAATTAGAGCATTCTTATTCTTTACCCTCTTCAGAGTACCCCATCTTCCGAGTTATGTAAAGAACATTGGCAAATCCTAGGATTAGTCCCTAAATCCATGGTTAGGCTGGGAGGATACTAGCTGTCACTTCAGAGCTCCCACTTCCCTTCACCTGAAGGCTAACCCTAGCTTTAGTTACCAAACACTAGGAACAAATTGGGGATTTCACTCTGTCACCCTAAAATCTCCAATTTGATGCCAATCAAACCACATTTCCCTATTTATATGCACTAAACCCCCATGAACTACATAACTCATTCATGGACATTGAATGAATTCTCCACTTTTGTTGTAGAACACTTAGTCCTCTCAGATTGAAAGTTTTAACAATTCAATTGGCTAGATCAAAAAGTAAATGACGTACAAAGTGAAAAATCATCACAATTTCTTAACATTAAAATGACACATTAAATCTACATAAACACTTCACTATATCTCATTGCAAGGAGAAAGACAAAGAAATCTACTCAGAATTCATGAGAAAGATACGACAAAATATGGATTATATATATAAAAGTAAAGTCATACAAACTACAAGAAGTAAATACAACTTATCTCAATTTCTTCCCCAAGCAAATCCCTTGAAGTTCCTTTGAATCCTTTTCTCTCTTCACAACAACACTTAATTCTCTCTTTAGAATAGTAAGGAAGAAGCAAACTCTCACTTTCCTCCTTCTCCTACACTTTATAGAGAAGAATCCCTTACCAAAAAAGACTTACACACCTTTTAAAACCCTTACACACTCATTCTCTGAAACCCTAACACACTTTACTCACACCAAAATGACTCCTCTCCCTCTGTTTTTTACGATACTTGGCATCTAAATCAAATAGTTTAGAAATGAATTCCCCAAGAGTTTCCTTAAGCAACCCTTTAAAAATCATCCAAATACATTGAATTTGACCTCCACTGACTTAGAGCGCCGATGACGCCTTATCCTGCTCTGCTAAATATATTTTAAACTCTCTGGAATTGCGCCGGAGGTGCCCATTCTGGCGTTGTCGGCGCCGGTATGCTGATTTTGCCATTTTGCCTCTATTTGCTCCAAATTCGTTCCTTTTTTGCTTTCTTTTGCTCCAAACACCTAAAACCATTATATTTGCAACACAACATGAAAAATATCATCCTTTAAAGTGCAATATCACAAAAAATGAGAACAATTTATATATATGAAAATCTAACATACTTTTGGTGCATCCAATATTTTGATGATAAAGCCAACAAAGCATGAAAAATATCATCCTTTAAAGTGCAATATCACTAAAGAAAAGTAAAGCCAATATTTTCTTTCTTTTTCTTTTCTCTTTTTTTCCTCTTTTTTTTCTTTTCTTGTGAGGATTATTATATCTGGATAGCCTTTAATAACTTTGAACTTCACTTTTCTCTTCCTAAAGTTGGAACTTTACACACCTCTTTACTTTATAGATATATATTAACTTTATGATTCATCGTAGTGTCACAATCCTTTCTTCTCACATAAATCTCTAAGTCCCATAAAATTTCAAGAATATAGTTCCCTTTACTTTAAATAGTCAAATATAATCTAACCTTCTTATACTAAATATCTTAACTACATAAAGTTAACCTTCATTACTAAAAACTTTTATTCAAATCTACTATGATATTTAAATGAAAAAAAATTTAGTTATCTAAAGTTAGATTCAACTACTAGAAATTATATTATTAATTTTTGAAAATATATTAAATGAGAACAAATAAGAGTTAATATTTTATTCCCCCCAAACTTAAGTTTTTCATTACATATAAATTTGTAAAGGTAAAGAGTAAAACAGAAAAAAACTAACCTTTTTGTGCTGGGATTTTGAAATCTTCTGAAGTTATGCTGGTATTAATAAAAAATTTAAGCTAGCAAGCATGAAACAGTTAGAAGCAGTTCTATATGTATAATATTAAAAATTTGTAGGGTGAAGAAATATTTTACATAAGCATCACAGTTTCAATCCAAATCATTAAACAAACAACACAGAGTACATTACATTCCCATTACTAACACAAATACAATCACAGGTTACATCGATCACAGAGAAACAAATAACTAACACATAGAAGTACTACACAACACAAATAAAAACAGAAATCACATAACTACCAATCATCTTCAGTAGCTTCTTCAACCTCATCTGCATAATCAGGTCGGTAAGGAACATAGCTGGGGCAAGTAGGAAATATCACTCCAGTATCTCCCCTCATGAATCTTACCTGAGCATCATGGTAGGCTATGTCGTAATTAACTTTCATCCTCTGATAATCATCATTAACATTGTTCCGGTCTTCTAATCCATCAACTTTGCTTTGGAGTCTTTCAATATTAGCATTTTGAATTCTCAGCAGCTCCATAACATCAGACAAAGTAGGAGCCTCAGAAGTAGAAGGTATGTCCTGGCTAGCTGAAGAAATATCAGTATAACTACTTCCTCCTCTCCATCGTACATGACCTCATAAGTACGAATATTAGCCTTGGTAATAGGCCTCAATGGATGGACTAGCTCCTCATTACTATCAAACTGCACTCCAAGCTGTACACATAATGTATGAATCAAGGAAGGTTGTCCTAATCCACCAGTGGTTTCTCCTTTTGCAATAGTCTGGATACTCTTATAGAAAGTAGCCCCAATATCTATCTTTTTCGTGTTCTGAATATAGTAGTTAAGAATAGCTTTGTCTTTAGTAACTTCGCTGTGATGGTAAGAAGGTAATAACCTTGCTGAGATGAAATAGTGACATGCCTTAGATGCTACATTCAACATAGAAGCAGAGAAGTTAATCTTTTGTCTTTGCTTTATCTTCCATTTCCCTTTTGCATCAGAAAGAAAAAAAACCACTTCACTAAGTCTAGCATCCATAGTACCAAAATTCTCATATTCACAGAATGGTGTTCTTCCTAACTGATAAAAAATCATTAATACGATCAGGGATAAATTCTATCACTTTCCCTTGCACAAGAACATATTCACTTTCAGTCCATGGTAAATTTGTATAAAATTCTCGAACTATACCCATAATCGCATCAGCAGTAAAATAACAAAATATTTCCCATTTTCTATCATCAATTAATTGTTCTACCATTCTGCTCAGATTTTTAAAAGCTCGGTCTTGTATACACTTCTTATTATAAATGGTTGAATTAAAACAAAATTTTGCTTTAACATTCACAAATCTATTCTCATCAAAATCCAATTTACTCTTCCCTTTACTTGTCTTTGGAGCCATATCAAAGTTTTTTAAAAATATGCAAGAAAAATCCAATAAATTCCAAAATCACAATGTAGAAGACTCCAAAAGCAAATCTTAGTAAGAACTTCTATCACCATGGATAATCTCAAAGAATCATAAAAAATTCCAAATTTTGGATCTACATAATGTGGGAGATTTCCATGGTGAAAATAAAAAATATTTAGTTTAAAGTAGAGCTCTTACCAAGAGAAGACAAGGTCTACAATTTTTAAGCCTTGAAATCACTTCAAATCCGCAATCTAGCAAGCCCTGGATCTCTATTCGTCCTTGGCTTGAGGTTAAAGAAGATGGAAAGGGCAAAAATGGCGTGTCCCAGGGCAAAAATCACGATTTTAAGTGAATCTGGGCCTTTTTTGGATTTGGGCGTCGTCGGTGCTAGATAGGGCGCCGTCGGTGCTCTGTTTAAATTAAATGCCCAAAGTCTCTGTATTTGGGTGCCGTCGGCGCTAGTTCAAATTCTGGGTCTATAAAATTTTTATGATTTCGGTCGTTTCTAAGTTATGTCAACATATAATTAGCCTATTTAAGCATGTATTTCATTAATTAAGCAATTAACTAACATCAATTCATACAAACAACACAAAACATCATATTAATATATACAATCCAAATTACAAACATACACATTTAAGCACTCACTATATGAGTTCATCAAGCCATATAACATAGAAATTCAACGTCGCAAATACACTACAATACTCTAACACTGAAAACTAAACATAAACACAAAATCCAAGCATAATAGGTCCAAAAACAAATTACACAATCAATTAAACTAACTACTAAGCACACCAAAGCATAATAAAATGTAAATATCAAGTGCTAAATATAAGGTAGAGTTACTACTTGTCATCTGTCTTAGTACCATAATCTCCTCTGATATCTCCCATGGATTGACGATGAACGAACAAATTATAAAAGGGACGATATGGGAATTCATCAATTGAATTATCTGCAATCACAGCTTTCTTCTTCATCAAAGTTACCAAACTTTCTGCAATTCGTCCAGTGTGATCGAGTTGTTATTTCATCCTCCAATCCAAGCGATCAAACAGATCAGAAATATTTTTAATAGCATTCATAAGATTTTGTAACTTTTTCTCCAATTTCTTGATCTTCTTCAAAATCACCTGTGAAATTTCAGGAAAATAAGGTTGAATAGGTTGTGAACTCTGAGATGGTTGATCTACAATAATGCTCATATCATTACCATCTCCAATTGTCTGACAGTCAAATAGATTAGTTGGGTCCAGGGGCTTCCAAGGAAGAAGCACTTTTTCCCAGCTTTCATATGGTACTTGTGACTAGCTGCAAAGAAGAAATATAGTGGAAGGATGTTCAAACCCATATTTAGATCCATGAACAATCAATCCCAATATAGATTTTACAATTATAGTGCCAATATCGATAGGCCTTCCCATTTGAATACAATTATTCAAAATTGCACTTACCTTTGTCACTTTACTTATTTTCATAGTTGGGAGTAATTTCTCATATTTGAAGAAATGTCATTGCTTTGACACAGGATTTAAAAATGTAGTAGAGAAACTTACATATCCATTGTCTCTTATCTCCCAATCTTCATTTTCATCCATCAAATATCAATAAATCTCATTCATGTTGTCTCTCGTCGCATCAAAATTTGCATAATGGCAGATAAACATGTTTTCAATCATAAATAAGTCATTAATCTTTGAAGGAGTGAATAACACAAACCTTCCTTGCACATAGATAAATCATTAGTTGATTCCTTGAAGATTTGAATAAAACTCTTTCAACACGGTAACAACTACAATGATAGTAGTGTAGCATAACACTTCCCAACACCTCTGTAAAATAATCTCTTATACTTTAGTACTTGGAGTAGCCATACCTCGGTTCACAAAGCATCTTTCTTTGATAATCCTCATCTTCATCAGCACTTTGTTGAACAATCGCTGCGCCTCGAAACAGATGAACTTTCGTCAGTTGAAAACTCTAAATCTTAGAGTTTCTACAGAGTTGGAATCCATCAGATGCAAAATTGGAATGAATCCCTTTTTTTTTATTATAGGTCTTTAAAATCGAGTTTGGGAAGTTAAAAGGATAAAAATCTCGCAAAAAACTGCCAAAAATTACAATTTAAAACTAAAAAAACCCTCACATGTTCATTGGCACCATCAGAGCTGGATAGGGCGTCGTCGGCACCCAAACCTCAAATTTTGATGATGTTCTCTGGAAATGGGCGTCAGAGTTTAAAAATGCACCAAACTTCGTTTTGGTCCGAAATATTCCAAATCATTGATACGATCCATTAATTTTCATTCTTTATGATATTTATGAGTGAGTATGACTCAAACGTGAGTAACTACAAGTAAAATTATTATTAACATTAACATAAACAAACTAATATAATATACATATGGGTTGCCTCCCATAAAGTGTTTGGTTTAACATCGTCAGCCTAACAAACATTCAGTTATTCAAGATGACTTAACATTAAAACATATTTAAAATTTGGTAGATACCCTTCAAAATATGGTTTTAATCTATGCCCATTAACTTTAAATAATTTTCTAGTTTAGGATTCTCAATATCAACAGCTCCAAATGGATAAAATTTTATAACAATTAGAGGTCCTATCCACCTAGACTTTAGTTTTTTCAGGAAATAATTTTAATCTTGTATTATATAGCAAAACTTTCTGTCAATGTTCAAAGTTCTTTCTTATAAACTTCCGATCATGCCATAATTTCATTTTCTTCTTATAAATTATGTCATTATCATAAGATTCATTTCTTATTTCTTCCAATTCATTCAACTGTACCAATCTTTTCTCTCGTGCATTCTTTAAATTTAAATTTAACTATTTTATCGCCCAATATGCTTTATGTTTCAATTCTACAGGTAAGTGGCAAGTCTTTCCAAATATTAGTCTATAAGGAGACATTCTTATAGAGGTCTTGTAAGCAGTCCTATATGCCCACAATGCAGTATCTAATATAACAAATCAGTTTAATTTGTGAAGATTCACAGTTTTCTCCAAAATTCGTTTAATTTCACGATTAGACACTTCTTCTAATCCACTAGTTTGGGGATGATAAGCAGTAGAGATTCTATGAATAATATTATATTTTCCAACCAATCTTTGAATCAAATTATTCCTAAAATGATCCACCATTAGTAATGATCACTCTTGCCATTCCATACCTTGTAAAAATAGTTTTCATTAAGAATTTTGAAACACTTCGAGCATCACATCTAGGTAAAGCAAATGCTTCGATCCAATTTGAGACATAGTTAACAACAACCAATATATATAAATTTCTAAATGAAGGAGTAAATGGTCCCATAAAATTTAATCTCTAAACATCAAAGATCTTAACTTCTAAAGTAAAATTTGGAGGTATTTCATTTATTTTAGAAATATTACCTACTCTCTCACAACGATCACATGATTTAATATATCTATAAACATCCCTAAAAAGAGTAGGCCAATAAAATCCAGATTGCAAAATCTTATGTGCAGTTTTATCAGTTCGTCCTCCAAATTTTGAATCATGACATCTCTAAATTATTGGTTCAATCTCTTCATAAGGCACACATCTTCTAATTATAAGATCGTTACATTATTTATATAGGTATGGTTCATCCAAAAAATAAAATTTAGCATCATATATAAATTTCTTTTGTTGTTGCGTTGTTAATTCATATGACAAAATATCACTCACAATATAATTTACAACATCAGTATACCAAGGTAAATTTCCTTCCTTAATGTTATAAAGTTGTTCATCAGATAAAGTTTTTGTCATTTCCTTCTCAAATTCTGATAGTTTATATTGTTCCAATCTAGACAAATGATCAACTATTTGATTATCAGTTCCTTTTCTATCAACTATCACAAAGTCAAATTCTTGTATTAAAAGTATCCATGTGATTAATCTTGGTTTGACATCCTTCTTTTTCATTAAATATTTGATGGCTAAATGATCCGTATGCATTATACATTTAGTTTAAATCAAATATGATCAAAATTTTTCAAAAACATACACAATAACTAATAATTCTCTTTCCGTAGTGGTATAATTAATTTGAGCTTCATTAAGAATTTTACTAGCATAACAAAAAACCTTAAATATTTTATCATACATTTGTCCTAAAGCAACTTCAATTGCATAATCACTGGCATCACACATAAGTTCAAATGGTTTCTCCCAATAAGGTGGAACAATTATACGGGCAGTGATTAATTTTTATTTTAATACTTCAAACGCATTTAAACATACTTCAGTAAATTTATTATCTTTTTCTAGAAGTTGGCATAGAAGTTTAGTAATTTTTGAAAAATCTTTAATATAACGTCTGTAAAACCCAGCATGTCCTAAGAAACTTCTTACCTCTCTCACTATAGTAAGATGTGGCAATTTCTCAATAATCTGAATTTTGCAGGGTCTACTTCCATACCATGTTCATATATTTTATGCCCAAGTACAATTGCTCTTGCAACCATAAATTAACATTTTTCCTAATTTAGAACTAAATTTATTCTTTCGTAAAGCTCCAAAACTTTTTCTAAATTATTTAAACATATGTCAAATGAAGTTCGAAATATAGAAAAAATCATCCATCAATACTTCTATTCCATTATCAATTAGATTACTAAAAATAGAGAAAATACATCTTTGAAATGTTACAGGTGCATTACATAATCCAAAAGGCATTCTTCAAAAAGCAAAAGTTCCATATGAGGCTAGTAAATGTAGTCTTTTCTTGATCCTCAGGGGCAAAAGGTATTCGGTGATAACCAGTATATCCATCCAAAAAGTAATAGTACTTGTGCCCAACTAGTCTATCCAATATTTGATCTAGAAAAGGTAGAGGAAAGTGATCTTTTCTAGTGGCGGCATTTATTTTTCAATAATCAATACAAATTTGCCAACCAGTGACTTGTCTTGTTGGTATAATTTTATTTTGTTCATTCACATCAACTGTCACTCCTTTCTTAGGGACCAATGAATTGGACATACCCAAGCACTGTCTGAAATAGGATAAATAATTCCAGCATCAAGCCATTTTAAAATTTTCTTCTTAACTACTTCATTCATCATTGGATTTAGTCTCCTTTGCGGATTAGCTCTAGGTTAATGTTGTTCATCTAACAAAATTCTATTCATATAGATCGAATGACTGATTCCTTTAATATCAGGTAATGTCTAACCAAAAGCCTTTTTGTATTTTTTTAATGTAACCAATAATTTTTATTCTTGATATTCATTCAAATCTAAGATATAATAACTGGTAAGGTAGATAATTTTCCTAAAAATATGTATTTCAAATGATTTGGAAGAATTTTCATTTCAAGTTCATGAGGTTTTATGATAGATGGAATTAAACTTTTATCATCACTTTTATAGTATCCAACATTTCAAATCTTTTCTGAACATAATCTAGGTATTCATTCTTCATCTCATCAAAATCATCTTCTATTTCATTATTATCCTCACATTTCAAATCTTCATATTCTATTTTCTCTTCAAACACTTCTTTACAATGATCATCTCTCAAATAATCACAAATATCCATTCGAAAGCATTCATCATCTTTTTCTGTTGAGGGCTATTTCATGGATTTCAAAATATTAAGTGTCACTTCTTGATCATTAACTCTCATAGTTAATTCTCCTTTTTGAACATCAATCATAGCTCTTCCAGTAGCAAGGAATGGTCTTTCCAAAATAATGAGAATTTCTTTATCTTCCTCCATATCTAAAACAATAAAATCCATAGGAAAGATAAAATTGCCAACCTTTACTAATACATTTTCTACAACTCCTTTAGGATAAATAATAGAACAATCAGCTAACTGAAGAGTTACAGAAGTAGTTGAAATTTCTCCTATTCCCAATCTTTTGAAAATTTATAAAGATATAAGGTTAATACTAGCTAATAAATCACATAAGGCTCTTCCGAAAAAATTTTCACCTATAGCACAAGGAATAGTGAAATTACCAGGGTCTTTAAGTTTTTCGGGTAGTCTTTTCTGAATAAATGCTCTACACTCTTCGCTAAGTGCAATGATCCCCTGATATTTATACTTACAAATATGATATGAAAATTGGCAATGACACCAAAAACTTGAGCCGCTAGGAACTTGACCCCACACCAAATATATATGTGCTAATGATTTATATATGATAATTATAATTTTATAATATGGGATACTACGCAAGTATACATATCGTTTATTAAGTAATATAGGACTTTCTGATTAAGCCCCGAGATATCTAACCCATAGAGAAAATTTGAAAATCTTTAAAGGAATCAAAAAATTATCTTTTGATGTTTTTTCTGGCTTTTGAAAGTATGTATTGATTTTGAAAAGTTTTGAAAGTTGATTTGTCTTTAGAAATTTCCTTAATAAAATGTTACGCAAGAAATTAAAATTATAATAACTAATAACACTGTATGTAAAATACTATTAACTAGAATATCTTTTTCTTTCCTTTTATAAAGTAGTAATAATTATTAAAGTATTGTTGTGGAAGTATTTAAATTTGTTATGACAGATAGAAGCAAATGTGTTCTTTACCCTTACTTGGTTTTATAAAGAACATAGGTTAATTTAAAATTTTTATCATTTTGAATATGGTTAGGCAGGGAAGATACCAGTCTCTCACTCTAGAGTTCCCTCGATTCCCACCAACTGGGGACTAACTTCTCATAACAAAACTCAAAACTTTAAACCAAATTAGGAGATTTTAGCTTGTCACTCTAAAATCCTTTAATTTTACTCCCTTCCACAAAAATATCTTCTAATATTACATTTAATTATATGGACTACAATTCTCACCCATATAATTGCATGTGATTCTTACTAACTTTTATGAGACAATACTGCATTGGATCTTACATAATCTCAAGAAATTCTACAACTTAACGGGCCAAATTAAGAAGTAAACAAAGTTTTTAGAATCAATCTACACAACTTCTTCCAACTTTTAAACACTTATACTTTCCACAACAATTCTCTATAAATTAATTACTTCTCCATTTAAGAAAGAAAAAAATAAAGTAAACTACACAGAATGCATTGAGAAAATACAAAAACACATTGATTCGAAATTAAAAACCATATGAAAAACATCAAACAAAAACAAGTACTAATTAAAAAACTAAATGAAAGAACAAAAGTAAACACTTATCTGAAAATTCTCTCCACAAGACTCAGGAAGTTCCTCTGAAACTTTGACTCTTCGCAAAACTACTCCTCAGAGCAAGTCTCCCAACTTCGATGACTCAGAATATAGACTTCAATAAAAACTAAACTAAAAGAAAGAAAAGAAGTGGGAAAAATAATACTTCACTCCAACCCTTTTCTCCTTTCTACTCTCTACTCCTACTCTTAATAAAAACTCTCACAAAATAAAAGTAAAATAATGTAAAAACTTGCAAGTAAAAGAACCCTTCAAAAGGCAAAGAAAGAACTCCTCTCTACTCTCTACTCCTAATGGAAACTCTCTTCAAAATGCAATAGAATAGCCCCCCTCAATCTTTCCTAAGACTCTCTTTAAATAGTAAACCAAAAGGTGCCTTGGTGTCTCTTCAAAATGTGTTCAGATTCAATGTATCCACCAAAGAATGCGCCCGTTCATTCAAACTTGCCACCCAAAGGAAGTTATGGAAGTTACCACCAAGAGTTGCATCCCATCCCCTTTGAAATTGGCGCCAAATTCATTTGAATTTCGATTTTTAACTGTGGCGGCTAAGCGCCGGCCCAGCGGCGCTTAGCCGTCAGTGCCAAAATTTTGATTTTTCATCTTTTTTGCTCCAAATTTGATCCAATTTTGCTCCTTTCATCATGACCATCCATTTTCATCATATCTGCAAGAAAAACACAAAATACCCTCCAGTAAAGTGCAATATCATTAAAAATAGGTATAAACATGTGCATAAAAATACTATGTATTTTAGGTGTATCATGCAACAGTCTCGTGATCTATGTAACTCCTTTTCTTTTTAAGAATATCCTTCATAAACTTCGCATAATCAGACATATGTTCTAATGCTTCAACAAAGGGAATATTTACTGTTAATTTCTTAAGGATTTCTAAAAATTTTGTAAATCGATTATCTCTATTTTATTTTTTTAATCTTTGAGGAAATGGAGGTGGTGGTTTTCTACAGTAATTTTCATTGGTTCAAGCAAATATTCTAAGTCTGGATAAATTTTATCATTACCTTTTTTAAGTTCCCCTTCTCTTTCTCATTTTCAATTTCTTTTTGAACTCTCATTTCTAATTCTTTTCCACTTCTTAATTGTATAGCCTTAATTTATTCTTTATTTTGATCTTTTGGATTGACCTCAACATTACTAGGAAGAGTTGCTAAAGGTCTATTATTAAGTGCAGTGAAAATGTCATAATTGATTTTCAATGTTCTTAATTGAAACTCCCTGAGTTTCTAAATGATTACCCATATTTAATATTAATTCTTCCGTAGACAATTTCTTCTTCTTAAATTGAGGGTTACTATTAAAACCTGAAGGATAAGAAGGTTTAGAGTTCGTGTTTCCTTGGTTGTTCAATTTTCTTACTGGATTCACTGAATTTTTTCCCCCATTGCGGGTTAACAGTAGCATTTTTATTATTACTCCAGTTTAAGTTCGGGTGGTTCTTCCAACCGGGATTATAATAATTCGAATAAGGATTATTGGGTCTATTATTTATAGCATTCAAGGTCTCATAAGATGTTTGAGATTCTATTATCTGACCTACCAAAATTTTCCTCTAACACTGGGGGTGTTTAAGAATAGTTCATTCTGTATTGGTCTATTTTCTTTGAAAGGGTATCAATTTGAGAGACTATCATAGTTATAACATCAAAATCATGAATACTAGCCATTCTCTTTTGATTTACCCATTCAGAGGACTATTGAAAATTGTTAGTAACAATCTCTGCTATTAAAGAATATGCTTCATCAAAAGGTTTTGACATTAATGATCCACCAGCAACAGCGTCTATAATTCATATAAGCAATCCTACTAATCCATTATAACATGTTTGAATTATTAACCAATCTGGTAAAACATGATATGGATACTTTCTAAGGAGATCTTAAATCTTTCTCAAGCTTCATATATTGATTCCCATCAAACTGACCAAAAGATGTAATATAATTTCTTAGCTTAGTAGTTTTTGATGGAGGAAAATATTTTGACAAAAATTTTGTGAAAGTTCTCCCCAAGTTCTGATAGATCCAGGTGCTAACGAATTTAACCATGTCTTGGCTTTATCCCTTAATGAAAAAGGAAAAAGTCTAAGTCATACATCATCATTCGACACTCCGTCATATTTAAATGTAACACACAATTCCAGAAAACTAGCAATATGTAAATTAGGATATTTATTTGGTGTTCCTCCAAATTAAGTATTTTGTATCATTTGAATAATAGCAGGTTTAAGCTCAAATTAATTAGCAACAACATCAAGATTTTAAATGGTTAAGTGAATTTCATCTGTTGTTGGGTTAACATAAGCTCTTAAAGGTTTTGGTAGACGTTCATTTTCATTTCTTTGATTATTTAGATTGTTTGCCATTTTGTGAGGATTTTCAAATTTTTTTTGTTTTCAAATTTTTCTAATAGTACGCTCTAATTTTGAATCGTAATACACTAAACCTATGGATCCAATACTACGCATATAAAATTACACTAAACACACTTAAAAGTAAGCAAGCACACACAAATGCAAATTATATAGTAAAGGTTTTTAAGCACTACAAATTTGACAGTTACCGTTTTTATACCTTCCCCGGCACTGGCGCCTGCCACTAACATAAATATTCAAAAGGTAGGTCTAGTTCAGTTTCACAATAAAATCAATTTAGTAATTAGGTAGCCACTCGTATACGTAAGTATACGTATCGTTCAAGTAATACAGGGCTCTAGTAGAGTCATGGTTATCGATCCTATGAGAAATTTTGGAACTATTTAAAGTATAGTATAGAAATGAAATCTAATACTCAATTCACAGTGCAAGTTCAAGAAATATTAAAATTGCTAGTGTAATGATGACAAAAGCTAAGTTAACTAAATTTACTTTCTAAATTTCTAGACAAAATTAACTAACACAGACGAAATTTTGTATTGAAGGGCTCAAATATGAAAAAACATCTTTCCCCTTACAAAGATATTATGATGAGTGAATGATATAGATTGATAATAAACTTGTATTGTGCCAAATAGGAGCATTCCTATTCTTTACCCTCTTCAGAGTACCCCCTCTTTGGAGTTATGTAAAGAACATTGGCAAATCCTATGCTTAGTCTCTAAATCCATAGTTAGGTTGGGAGTATACTAGCTGTCACTTCAGAGGTCCCAATTTCCTTCACCTAAAGGCTAACCCTAGCTTTAGTTACTAAACAATATGACCAAATTGAGGATTTTAGTCTGTCACCCTAAAATCTTCAATTTGACGCCCATCAAACCACATTTCCCTATTTATTTGCATTCAACCCCCATGAATTACGTAACTCATTCATGGACATTGAATGAATTTTCCACTATTGTTGTAGAACACTTAGTCCTCTCGAATTGAATGATTCAAAACAAGTTTTAATAATTCAATTGGTCAGATCAAAAGAGTAAATGAAGTACAAAGTGAAAAATCATCACAATTTCTTAACATTAAATTAATACATCAAATCTAAAGCACCACTTCACCATATCTCATTGCAAGGATAAAGAAAAAGAAATCTACTCAAAATTCATGAAGAAGATACGACAAAGCATGGATTATATATATATAAGCAAAGTCATACAAACTACAAGAAGTAAATACAACTTATCCCAATTTCTTCCCCAAGCAAATCCCTTGAAGTTCCTTTGAATCATTTTCTCTCTTCACAAGAACACTCAATTCCTTCTTTAGAATAGTAAGGAAGAAGTAAACTCTCACTTTTCTCCTTCTCCTACACTCTATAGAGAAGAATCCCTTACCAAACAAGATTTCCACACACTTTAACACACTTACACACTCACTCTCCAAAACCCTAACACACTTTACTCACACCAAAATGACTCCTCTCCCTCTTTTTTCTGATTCTTGGCATCCAAATCTGTCAAAAATAGTTTAGAAACGAATTCCCCAAGAGTTTCCTCAAGAAACCCTTCAAAAATTGTCCAAATACATTAAATTTGGCCTCCACCGACTTAGGGCGCCGTCGGCACTGGATAGGGGACCGTCGACGCTGCTTCTGCTAAATATTTTTTGAACTCTCTGGAATTGAGCACAGACCGCGAACATTCTGGCGCCGTCGGCGCTAGCAAGCTGATTTTGCCATTTTGCCTCTCTTTCCTCCAAATTCATTCCTTTTTTGCTTCCTTTTGCTCTAAACACTTAAAATCATCATATCTCCAACAAAACATGAAAAATATCTTCCTTTAAAGTGCAATATCACCAAAAAGAGTACAATTTATATATATGAAAATCTAAGATACTATTGGTGCATCAACTACTTGCTACATTGAAAAAAATAAGAGTTGTATTATGATGACATTTTGGTTGTATTCTGATGGTATTTGGTGGTAGTATGGTGTTATTGGTGATATTCTGGTGTTCTTCTAGTGATATTCTAATAGTATACTAGTGGTATTCTTATGGTATTATGGTGGTATACTTATGGTATTATAATTGTATTATGGTGGTATTTTAGTGATATTCTAGTCAGATTCTTGTGGTATTTTGATGATATTATGGCGATATTCTGGTTGTATTATAGTGGTATTTTGTTGGCATTTTGGTGGTATTCTTATGGTATTTTGGTGATATTCTTCTGGTGTTATTGTAGTTTTTTGATAGTATACTAGATATTATGACACAGTTCTTGTGATATTCTAGTGATTTTCGGTATTATGGCGGTATACTTATGTTAATTTATCTGTATAATTATAATATTTTGGTTGTATACTAGTGAAATTCTAGTTGTAATATAGTGGTATACTTGTGATATTTTAGTAATATTTTGATAATATTCTTGTGAAAAGTAGCCTGGTGGTATTATTATTGTAGATTTGTGGTATTCTGCTAGTACACTGATCCCCGTAAATTTATACTTGCAATTTAGATAGGAAATTTATGATTTATAATATGGGATACTATGCAAGTATATGTATCGATTAGCAAGTAATATAGGACTTTTTGTTTAAGCCTGAAATATCGAACCTACAGGGAAATGTCTAAAACTTTAAAAAAATAAGAAAAATAACTACTTACTTTTTCAAATGATTTTTGTAAAGTATATTTTAAGATACAAAATTTGAAAAGTTGTTTTTGATATTTTTTAATAAAAATTTAAGAAAGAAATTAAAATTATCAATACTCTAAACACGATATAAAAGCTATAAGAATCAAATATCTTTTTCCTTCTTCAATGAATCAGTAATAATTATTAATATTTTTGTTGTGAAAATATTTAAATTTATTGTGCCAAATAGAAACAATTATATTCTTTACCCTTACTTGGTTCTATAAAGAAAATTGGTTAATTTGAAAATTTGAAATTTTGTAGATGAGTTAGGAAGAGAAGATACCAGCTCTCACTCTAGAGTTCCCTCTATTCCCTCCACCTGGGGGCTAACATCTCATAAAAAAATGGAAAATAACAAACCAAATTAGGGGGTTTTAGTCTGTCACTCTAAAGTCCTCTAATTTTACTACCCAATAAACATATCTCGCTATATATATTCATTCAATCATATATACTACAATTCTCACCCATATAATTGCATGTGATTCTTTCCAATTGTTGATTGAGACAATACCGCATTGGTTCTTACATAATCTCACAACAAATTTTAACATCTTAATTGGCCACATCAAGAAGTAAATTAAGTACAAGGAATTGAATCATCACAATTTCTTTCAGCATTAAACACTTATACTTTCCACAACATACTTCCATAATTTAATTACTTCATCATCTAAGAAAAAAAAAAGATAAAGTAAACTACTCAGATTTCATGGAGAAAACACAAACACAACTTGATTTGAAAGCATAAACCATAATGAAAACACAACAAATCTTACTTAAAAATAAAGTGCAAAAACAAAAATAAATACTTATCTGAAAATTCTCTCCACAAGACTCTGGAAGTTCCTCTGAAATTTTGCTTTCCACAATACAACTCTACAGAGGTTGGTGCCTAACTCTGATGACTCAAATACAAACTATAGACTTCAATAAAAACTAGATATAAGGATGAAAGAAAATTGGTGAGAAGAAGGCTTCACACCAACCCCTTTTTCCTTTCTTACTCTCTACTCTCTACTAACAACTATAGAACTACACTACACTAATTTCACACACTCTCCAGACTTCAAAAGACTCTCTAAAAAGACTCTAAAAAAGGGCTCTCTAAAGGAACTCTCTAAAAAGAGAACTCTCTTGCAAATTATGAGGCTTCATTTTAATAATTTTCCAAAAGGTGTCTTGGTGTCTCTTCAAATCATGTCCAGATTCAATGTATCCACCAAAAGATGCATCCCTTCAATCACATCTACCGCCCAAAGGAAGTTAATAAAGTTACCACTGAAAGTTGCATCAAACACCCCTTGAGAATGGCGCCAAATTTGACTAAAATTTGATTTTTAACTGTGGTACTTAAGCGCCGACACTTTGGTGCCAGAGGCCAAAAGTTTCAAACTTCATAATTTTGTTCCAAATTTGATCCTTTTTTTGCTCCTTTCATCATAATTAATCATTTTTATCATACCTGCAAGAAAAATATAAAATATCTTCCATTAAAGTGCAATATCATCAAAAATAGGTATAAAAATGTGCATAAAAACACTATATATTTTAGGTGTATCAAAATCCCCCAAACTTAAAATGTTACTTGTCCTCAAGTGACTCTTAACCATATAAAAATTTTAACATGCAAATTATGTAAATGAGTTTCTTAGGAAGGTTTCAAAATTTTGTTCTATAAATGAAATAGTCCAATTTATAAAAAAAATTAGTAAATAAGACCAACTTAAAGTTTATAAAGTTCTTAAATAAAGGATAATGAAAATATAAGTTTCTATCTAATTCAAAAATACTTGTAGATTTTTCAAAATATATGATTTAAATATCTTATTTTTCTCACTTAAAAATTTTTAATTGAAAATAATCTTACTTACTATATTATAACCTTAAGTTTTAGATTTTCTTAAAACTTATATTTTAAACTTTAGATATGGAACCAATTTTTGATTATGCCCTTAAATCCTCAAGCTTCTCCTTCCTTTTCACATACTTTTTTCACTTTTTCTCTTTTTCTTTTTCTTTTATTTTATTTTCTTTTCTTTTTCTTTCTTTTTTTTATAAGGCAATGATTTATGTATTTGGATAGGCCTTTAATGACTTTCAATTCCACCATTCCATTTAAAGTAAAGGGCTGATATATATCTTTCACTTAAAAATCATAATAATAGTGCTGAAAATTACTCCTCGATAAATAAAATTTAAGCTTTAAAAAATAAAAGTCAAATATTCTATTCATCCAAAAATACAGCATTTCTTACTAAAGATAGTTTAACTATATTTAACATTTCTTTATTAAGAAAATTTTAACTTTAAATTTTTCGTTATTACTATAAATTTTAATTAAATTCTTTTATTCATTTCTATATTCAAAATTTTGTTTCCCTAATATAACTTCATATACATAATTATTTTCAATCAAAAATCAAATTTATTTTAAATATTCTTGAGAACAAATAAATTTTTAGGTTTTTGAAAAATTTAGTTTTTAAAATCCCCCCAAACTTTAATTTTTAGTTAGGATAAAAACATTTAAGCATAAGAAATGATACATGAGTGAGAATTAAAAACTAAACTAGAATGCTTGCAGGAATTTCAATATCCTAAATATGCAAGTATAAGAGTTAAAAAAACAGGAGTAAAAAGAAACTAAATTCAGTTTTTCATAAAATAAAAATTTCAAAAGATTTCTACAGTACTAGAGGTTTTCAAAGCAAATATACACCAACTTAGCATAACTAAAATCACAACAATACTAGATAGTATCTGGTAGTAGATTTTGAAAATTTTTAAACATGCAATTTTCAAATTCTAGTTTTTAATAGTGTTCTACATTTCCCAACAAATTTGGAATTAATTTACAATCTATTAAAAATTCAAACACTAAATACATATTAAAACATTTGCTACCACACACATATCACAAACTACAACATAAAACATTAATTTATCACATAAATATCTGAATGTGCATAAAAAGAAATAGTCCAACTATGCTCTACACAATAACAGAGTTCATATCACAAATACATCACACAAAAATTTAAACATTACATCAAATACAAAAACATTAAATAAAAACATAACAACACATAAGAAATCACAAAACAAAATAGACTTAACACAACAATCCTCATCATCATCCTCATCATCATCATCTTCATTCCAGTCTCTAGATGGCACATAAGGTATATAATAAAGATGAGGGGGCATCTCAGCACTGTGATCACCTCTAATCACTCTATCTATATACTGCTGATAATTCTCCTCATATTTCATCATGTTTAACAATATACTTTTCAATGTTATCAATTTTTGCATCCATATCTCTAACATGTTATCGGGTAAGACTCACCTTCTTCAAAATCTTCTTTAATAATTCAGTCTGTGAATCACTAGATGATGATGCTCGAGAAGTAGTGGCACGTGAAGTAGAAGTAGCAGAAGCAGTGGAAGCTCTAACAAATCCTCCTCTCCAGCCAAACTCTGAATGCACAGTGTAAGTGCCAACATTTACACTGGTAATAGGTCTCAATGGTTGAAGAACTTCCTCCCATGTTTCAAACTTCACACCAGACCGCTCACAAATCGAATGAATTAAGGAAAGAAATCTCATACATGTAATAGTAGCAGATCTGGCACAGTTCATCACATAATAAAAAATAATAGCCCCTATGTCGATAGGCTTTCCTTGTTAAATACAATGGTTCAGAACAGCTCTCTCCCTCGTAACTTGACTAACATGAATTGAAAGTAACAATTTAAATGAGATAAAATAATGTCATGCCTTTGAAATGACATTCAACTTACAGGCCTGAAAATTTACTCTTCTTTCATTCGTTATCTTCCACAAACCTCTTCCATTAGTCAGAAAAGATATTATCTCATCTAATTCTCTCTCAATAGGATGATAATTAGCATATAAACAAAACATTTCAGAAGGCAAGTGGTAGAAGACATTGATTACCCGAGGTGAAAAATGCACTTGTTCACCTCGAACCATCACCAAATTCTCTTTTGTTGCAGGCAAGTTCGCATAAAACTCTCTGACCACAGAAACAACAGCAACAACAGAGAAGTAATAGTAATTCTCCCAATTCCTTCTAGTAATCATCTCCTCAATAAAACTCTCTGATCCCCGAATATTTATGCTTACGATTTAGATAAGAAATTTATGATTTATAATATGGGATACTACGCAAGTATACGTATCGTTTATCAAGTAATATATAACTTTTTGATTAAACCCCGAGATATCGAACCCACAGAGAAATATCTAAAACTTTAAAGAAATAAGAAAAATAACTTTTTACTTTTTCAAATTATTTTCGTAAAGAATGTTTTAAGATCCAAAGTTTGAAAAGTTTTTTTTGATATTTTTAATAAAAAGTTAAGCAAGAAATTAAAATTATTAATACACTAAACATGATATAAAAGCTATAAGAATCAAATACATTTTTCTTTCTTTAATGAATCAGTAATAATTATGAATATTTTTGTTGTCGAAGTATTTAAATGTATTGTGCCAAATAGAAGCAATTATATTCTTTACCCTTACTTGGTTCTATAAAGAAAATTGGTTAATTTGAAATTTTGAAATTTTGTAGATGGGTTAGGCAGGGAAGATATCAGCTCTCACTCTAGAGCTCATATTCCCTCCACCTGGGGCCTAACATCTCATAACAAAATTTAAAATAACAAACTAAATTAGGGGGCATTAGTCTGTCACTCTAAAGTCCTCTAATTTTACTCCCCAATAAAACATATCTCCCTATATATTTGCATTCAATCATATGTAGTACAATTCTCACCCATATAATCACATGTGATTCTTTCCAATTGTTGATTGAGGCAATACCGCATTGGTTCTTACATAATCTCACAACAAATTTTAATTTCTTAATTGGTCACATCAAGAAGTAAATTAAGTACAAGAAATTGAATCATCATAATTTATTTCAATATTAAACACTTATACTTTCCACAACATACTTCCATAATTTAATTACTTCATCATCTAAGAAAGAAAAAGATAAAGTAAACTACTCAAATTTCATGGAGAAAACACAAACACAACTTGATTTGAAAGCATAAACTATAATGAAAACACAACAAATCTTACTTTAAAATAAAGTGTAAAAATAAAGATAAATACTTATCTGAAAATCTTCTCCACAAGACTTTGGAAGTTCCTCTAAAATTTTGTTTTCCATAATACAACTCTACAGAGGTTGGCACCCAACTCTAATGACTCAAATACAAACTTTGAGACTTCAATAAAAACTAGATATAAGGATGAAAGAAAATTAGTGAGAAGAAGGCTTCACACCAACCCTTTTCTTTCTTTCTCTCTACTCTCTACTAACAACTATAGAACTACACTACACTAATTTCACACTCTCTCCAGACTTCAAAAGACTCTCTAAAAAGACTCTAAAAAAGGGCTCTCTAAAGGAACTCTCTAAAAAGAGAACTCTATTGCAAATTATGAAGCTTCATTTTAATAATTTTCCAAAAGGTGTATTGGTGTCTCTTCAAATCATGTCCAGATTCAATGTATCCACCAAAAGATGCATCCCTTCAATCACATCTGCCGCCCAAAGGAAGTTAAGAAAGTTACCACAGAAAGTTGCTTCAAACATCCCTTGAGAATGGCGCCAAATTTGACTAAAATTCGATTTTTAACTGTGGCGCTTAAGCGCCGACACTTTTACACTTAGACGCAAGGCCAAATTTTTCAAAATTCTTAATTTTGCTCCAAATTTGATCATTTTTTTCTCTTTTCATCATAATTAATCATTTTCATCATACCTGCAAGAAAAACACAAAATATATTCCATTAAAGTGCAATATCACAAAAATAGGTATAAAAATGAGCATAAAAATATTATATATTTTATGTGTATGATACACCCAAATACCATCAAAATATTACAAAAATACCACTATAATAACATAAATATATCACCATAATATCATTGCAATACCACTATTATACTAGCATAATACATGTAATATACTACTAGAATACCACAAAAATATCATCAAAATATCACCATAATACTTTAAGAATACCACCAAATACCACCATAATATAACTAGAATATTATCAGAATATCGTAAGAAAATCATCAACATAACAATAAAATACTATCATAATACAACCAGAATATCACAAGCATACCAGCTGAATAGCACTCATTTTTTTCGATGATGCAGACAATCTTCAGGCCGGGTCACATGAAAAAACAAATTTTTATATTTTTTTAAAGTCGTAAAACTGGGCCCCACCACTTTACAAATGGCGCTGTATTATGTGAGTCCAGACATAAAACTGTTTTCGAACTCCGGATATAATATTTTCAGGTAGATACATACTTTAAATAGAATGAATCTATCTTATTCATGCCAAGTATGACCTTGGGCCAGGCAAAGTGAATTTATACCTGAAGCATAACTAGCAAGCGATCTTTATCAAAGTAAACAAGCAAATCCAAACTAAGCCCAACATAAGGAGATGATGTCCAGCCAACTTGGTGAACTCATCTTCTTTATTCTCTATTTAGTTAAATCTACCTCGGGAGATGAATTTCGTAGCAATTTAGTTCAGTAAAAATTGAGGCAATTTCGCAGGTTCTCTTCTCCCAAAGTAATCACATGGCAATCGTTTTCTTTTCCTCAAGTTTGCCAAGGAAATTGTGAAACGTCAACCTTATATCAGATTAATTTACTCCCAAATTAAAAAAAAAAATTGATAGTTAATAAATTTCCCATATCTGTGCACTGTGATGACAATCAATACATAATATCATTTACAGGTCTACTCTTTATAAGTGAAAAAAGATCTTCGCATGATCACATGCGGAAAACAGGCAACGGAGAACATTCTTAGAGAAGAATCAACGAAACTATTATATATGGCATATTGTTTTGCTCCTAGAACTCGGATAAGGCAAACAAGTTTCAATTATCAAGAGTAAGCAAAAGACAGCGTTCATTATAACACACTAATGCCGAAATCAACATCAAGCGAAATACTCCATAGAACTCTTTAACTGCAGTAAGAGACAGATCTGCCCAATGTAAGAAGTGGCATTCATTAGAGAAATGCTCTTCCTATTAGGGCTGTGAATTTAGTTTGAAGATCCTTAATCGCTCGAAGATCGATTTGAATTATGACTGGGACTAAAATCAGATCCAAGTAAATGATCCGAGCCAAAATTTTGGTCTGAATATTTTCCAAGCCAACCCCAGATCGTTAACAGTGTATGGCTCTGAATTTTGGTCACAGATTAACATTGGTTAAAAGATTAGAATTTTGACTTGGATTGAGATCAGATCAAAATAAACAAGCCGAACTACGATCCAAAATTTTGGATCATTTTTTTTTTTAAACTGATTTTAAGCTGGACCCTAGCTAAGCTCGATATTGGAAGGTTCAGCATTACTTCCTACCCCCGAAAACCAACAGCAACCAGCATAAATTATAGTACTTGATCAGCAAGCTCTTAATATAGATTTCTACCTAAAAAAATTATACCGATAAAAGATTCCTCATTAGTGTTAAGTTGAACATTTGAAATCAAGCAAGTGATGTACAAGAGTAGCAATTGATTGACAAACATCTCCATCTCTTCCACGAGTTAATAGCATCAACCACCTCAAAGCTCCTGCTTATATGTCTGGAAGACATACAACCTCACCTTTGGCAAGCATAACAAGCCCATTGAAGATACATAGAAGCTAGTTGCTGCACTAACCCAGAATGCTCCAACAGACATCCATCCTTCCTCGCGGAGATCACCACCGCTTCCTCTAGCACCATTGTCAGCAGGCAACTTTGCAGTTTTTCCCTCACACTCTCTCTCACTGCTCTCCACACACAACCCAGGGTTCCCCGCAAATGCTCCGGGGAACCTCAACAGGCCCTCTTCCCTCTTCCGAACCTGGCCTGTTAGGCAGTTATATGAGAGGTTCAGCACCTCAAGCCCCCTCAGCTGTGAGATGCCCATTGGCACATCTCCATCAAGCAAATTATGCGACAAATCCAGCCTCCTCAAGTTCTCCATTCTATCGAGATTGGTTGGAATCCGGCCAACCAGGTGGTTGTAGGAGAGGTTCAGATATTCCAAACCTTTAAGGCCAACCAGCCCCAGAGGTATTTCTCCATGAAGAGAATTGCCTGCCAAATCTATACCCACAGCAGAGGTTAACTCATAATGCAGCTCCAGCTGCCGGCTGCCCTTCAAATCTAGCACAGCCCACACAAAAGCATTCTCACCTGTCAGACCTCCACCTTCGAGTAGAAAGCCATGGCCAACTCCATTGAAGTCAAAACTGACATTAAAATCACCACCAGGAATAAACCCAAACAGCTTGTTGGAAGATAAATCGAGTGACCGGAGAAACTGGAAAGAGAATATCCAATCCGGGAGACCACCTGAGAGCTTATTACCTGCCAGGGAGAGAAGACGGAGGTTTTGCCACTTGAGGATGGCACCGCTCAGCTCGCCTGCAATGTTGTTTGAGCTCAGGTCAATGACTTCCAAAGACTTGCATCCCGCTAGCGGCAGTGGAATCTCGCCCGTGATCCGGTTGCTGGCAAGATCGAGTATTCTGAGACTGTCTAGGGCGTCCAGCTCCGGCCTGAGAGTGCCAGAGAGGTTGTTGTGGCTGAGCTTGAGCTGCCAGAGCTGGAAGCACCCAGCCAAGCTGATGGGGATCTGACCCGAAAGAGAATTGTAGGAGAGATCAAGTGCTTGGAGATAGGTTAGGTTACCGATGGAAGCAGGGATTTCCCCAGTGAGCTGATTGTGGGAGAGGAACAGCCCTAAAAGGCTTCTCAGTTCCGTTATCTCAAGCGGGATCTCGCCAGAAAGCTTGTTGTTGGAAAGATTGAGCAGCAGCAATGCCGAGCGGTCCGAATGCTTAACGATTCCACGAGGTACTGGTCCAGAAAGCGCGTTGGAGCTCAGATCAAGAGCAAGAAGCTGGTCAGAGAAGATAAGCCTCGGCGAAATGCTGAACTCAATACCATTGGAAGAAAGGTTCAGCAAGGTTAACGCGCGGAGAGATGAGATGCACGTAGGGACGCCACCAACAATAGAGTTTCCGGCGAGGTTGAGGACGGAGAGGGAGGTGGATGACGCCCAAAAGCAGGGGAGGGTTCCAGAGAGCAGATTAGCGGCAAGATTAAGGGATACGAGTGGCTGGGAGAAATCCTTCAGCGTACCTGCCAAGCGGTTGTCAGAAAGATCGAGCTCTCGAAGGGAGCGCAGGCTAAATAAACTCAAAGGAATTTGTCCTTCGAGTGAATCCGAGCTAAAGTCAAGTTTTGCAAGAGCTGAAAAGTTCCCGATCCATTCGGGAATCTTGCCACCGAGACTGGGGTTGTGAGGGAGAAACAGCTTCTCGAGGCGGCGGAGTCTCGCAAGCTGTGGGGGAAGGGGGCCACGGAGACGGTTAAAGCCAAGGTCTAGGGTTTCGAGTGCATGGAGTCGGCCGAAGCAAGACGGGATGACGCCTGAGAAATCGTTGTAGGAGAGGATTACGGTTTGGATGAGGTAGAGCTTGCAGAGGCTTGGAGGAAGGGGACCCGAGAGACCAAAGCCGGAGAGGTCAAGCGAAACGACGCGGCCGGTGGCTAGGTCGCAGGAAACTCCTGCCCAAGAGCTGCAATTGGAGCCATTCCAGCTGTAGAGGCTGTACCTTGGATCGGTCGACGAGGAGCGGAGCTTCACAAGGGCCGCCTGGTCGTCCGGATGGATGATGGAATCTGCCAATAGGGGAGGAAGAGAGGATACCGAGGACGCGATGCATATGAGGAGGGGGAAGAGGAGTCGAGGCATGTAGTTAGGGTTCGAAGAAAGAAGGAAGGTCGGTTTCGGGAGTGTGAACCTCAGTCTCAGAGAGCGCTAGAAGGAAGTGCATTTTTCCTTTTCCAAGACGGGCCGGACGGAGGTCGGGCAGCGTTTTGCCTTTTTTTTCTCATTTTAAATTAAAATATATTCTTCATAATAAAATAATATTAAATAGACAGGTGATAAATTCGTATTGGCTTGCTCACATAAAGCTATGTTTGTTATCCGGACGTCAAGATTCTCAGAGAATAATTATGTCTGAATAATGAGAATTATTATATCTTAAAAAAGGCACGTAGTTGCCGAAGTAAATCCGAATATATCACATCAATCATGTTATTATTATTTTATTATTACTTTATCCTAAAAAATATGTTTTAACTTAAAAATGAGTGAAAAAAACATTGCAGTCGAGCATTGACCCGATCTGCTTAGAAAAAAAGTGAATACAACAAATACAGAGTCGAGGCTTTTGGCTCCTCGGGTTCAATCGACATTTCATATTATGAGAAACTCTGCAACATGATTCCTAGGGTTTTTTCACGGTTTGCAGTTCGATCGATTTTCTACCTCATGGATGAGATTCCTCTACTGTATTAAGGTTGGGCTTCAGCATTTTCTCTATTTTCATATTCTAGTCTTTTAATTTTGCTTGTCAACTATCTCATTCTAGGGCTCCACATTTTTGTCTGTCTCATAGCTTAACAATGAAGAAGAGACTGGAATCATTGCAGGATTCAAAATACAACATACTATAGATTCGTGTGACTTACTAGTTGTAGTTTTGGTAAGTCAATCCAAAACTATGCTTGACCCTATCATTTTCTTTCTTTAAGATGAGTTTTCTTTTTGTTTTTAACTGAAGGAAGTTCTTTTTTGTTTTTGTTTTTCTATGCACCTTCCTCGAGTACAAACATTTTATATCTGTTCTTCATTTTTTTTAGCCTAACCAATTTGAAATTATTTTTTGAAACTTATTCTAAAATAGTTCTTAGCTCTGTAAAGTTTTCCTTTTTATAACTATAAACGGAGAACTAAATGATCAAAAATGTTTTGTTTATTTTTTTGTGTACAATGAATTGATGTATCGAAACGAGTTTAAATGTTCTCTAATTTATTTTTTCATCTTCTGCAACAATATTTTTCATGTATCTACTTTTATATTTTTCTATATCATTTTTTTTCTTCAGCAACAGTGTTATATGTTATTGTACCGAGAATACTTTTTTTTATATACAAAATATTTTTCTTTAACCTTTAATACATTTGACTTAATTGAATCTTATTTTATTCGGTACAACCATTTTATACATTGTGTACTGAGTGTTTTACTATTGAGTTTTGGTTTCATTAAAATCATCCATCAATTTTGTTTGTAACTTTTGATGAGTTTAGAAATGAAAAAACAATCATTAGTGCAGAATTTATAAATGTGGTCATTTTGTGCGACTTTTATTTTCTTCGATACAACCATAGAATCATATTGTACATGATTGTACCGAATGTCTTTCCGTTAAGTTTTGTTTTCATTAAAATTAACCATAAATTTCATTTTATTTTTTGATGAGTTTAAATTTGAAAACACAATGATCTACAAAATTTTTAAATGTGTTCTTTTTGTGCATATTTTATTTTCTTCAGTACAATCATATTGTAAACTGTTATTCCAAATATTTTTTATCTATTTTTATTTCATTAAAATCATCCCTCAAATTTGTTTGCATTTTTTGATGAGTTTAGAATTGAAAACATAATGATTAGTGCATAATTTATAAATGTGATTTTTGTGTGCGGATTTTATTTTGTTCGATATAATCATGTTATACACAACTGTACCAAATGTTATTCTGTCAAGTTTTGTTTTCATTAAAATCATCCCTCAATTTTGTTTGTATTATTTAATGAATTTAGAATTTAAAACACAAAAAGTGCAGAATTAATAAATGTGATTTTTTGTGCCGATTTTATTTTCTTCAGTACAATCATGTTGTACGTACGGAACGTTTTAATGTCTAGTTTTGTTTCCATTAAAATCTTCACTCAAGTTTGTTTGCATATTTTTATGAGTTTAGAGTTGAAAGAAAATGATTAGTACAGAATTTATAAATATGATCTTTTTGTGTAAATTTTATTTTCTTTAATACATCCATGTACTTTGGTACAACCATGTTGCAAATGATTGTACAAAATATTTTTCTATTGAATTTTATTTTCATTAAAATCATTCATCAATTTTTTTTTGCATTTTTGATGAGTTCAGAATTGAAAACACATGATTATTGTAGAATTTATAAATACAATCTTTTTTTTGAACATTTTATATTCTTTGGTACAATCAAGTTGTACATGGTTATACCAAGTTTTTTTTTCTTTGCTTACTTTTGAATTTTTTCTATTTTTTTATTTTCTTTCGTACAACAATGTTGTATTTGGTTGTACCATATAGTTTTTGTTGTTGTTATGCTCTTATATATTTTTTGCTTTATTCTTTAAACACTGTATTTATAAACTTCCAATAAAATAACCAACGGAGGAACTACATTCAGGCACCGGCCTTCAATCTTTCGAGCAGTATGTGAAGCATTTTCACAGGACATCCTTGAGGAAGTTGCTGATATAACGAGGACTCTACGTATTCATTACTTCACAAAGGTTTCACTTATCAAACAAGACATACCACTTACTGTGCACATTCTTAAGTGTTGGAATGTTAAGAGATAAGCTTTCTTTGTCGGTGGCCACGAGCTAAAGTTCATTGTCGATGAAGTGGCTCTTATGGTTGGGCTATTGAACGGAGGAACTAAAGTTAAATGGATAAGGGAGCACTTGTCCAAGTTTACATCCATTGATTTTAAAAATAAAATTATAAATCATACTCTTAATAAAAATAGTAGTAAATTTATTAAATTATTTATTAAATATTTGCTTTCAAACTTATTTTTTCCATATAATTACTATAAGGTACATAAGGATCATCTTTTTTTTTTCTAGAAATGTACATGAATTTGCATAGTATAATTGGTCATAGGCAACATGGAGGTTTTTAATAGACAATCTACTTAAGAAGTCAAAACTCTAGAGCCTCTCGCAACAAGAGTGGCTATGTCATACTGTTGATGGTATGAAATTTCTAAGAAATCATGTTTTTTGGCATGATCATTATTGCTTACATGCTAATGTATTATTTTCCATGTATTGCATATATATATATATATATATATATATATATATATATATATATATATATATATATATATATATATATATATATATATATATATATAATTAGCTACCAGATGATCAGGTAAATTCTTATGTAATAAAGTTGGTTATTTGAATCTTTATAAAAGTTGATATAGGATAAATAAAATTATCTATTATTTTACAGATTCATGATTATTCCAGAAATATAACCATGGAAGGGTCAGCATTATTATTTAACATATTCAATGTACATTACTCGCTGTCAGCCACCCCTACTCCATTTCCAAGACCTTAACAAATTTTTGTTTGGAATCTACACTATGTTAGAGAAGATACCCCCACCCAAGCCAACTCCACCTCAATTGGAGGAGAGAGAGGCTTGAATAAAAAAAAGGGAACATAAAGCCAATGCAAGAACTGTAAAGCATAGAGAAAACATGAATCTATTAGTGGTGAGGACTCCATTTACAGAGCCTCCAAAAATGAATAAAAGAGAAAGACTAAGATTGTTAGGAGAGAAAGAAACTTTAGTTTTCATGCAAAATATTATTAAGTTGTGCAATGTACACAATAATATTTTACATACAATCATCCAAGTATGTTCATTTCTTCTCTTAATTAAATAATTATTGCACAAAAACCAAGAAATAAAGACCAAGAAACTTAGAAGAGAAAGTGTGCTTGAAAGAAGGAAATGAGGAGGTAATAAAAACTTCACTGTACAATATCTAATTATTATTAATATCACTCTAAATAAATTTTGTATTAACTTATAGCCAAAACAAATTGGTGAAGAGCGATCAAGAAGAATGAATCATTGCAACATGCCATTGAAGAGAAAGAAAGATTAGAGAATTGGTGCAACAGGTTTTTGAAGAGCAAGCCAATAATATTTTAGTGGTCTAGTCTAATGAAGATCCTAATAAGGTACGTTTTATGAGAATTTGATGTTGATGGTTTATGTACCATAATTTGATATTTTTTTATTATTGAAAAGTATTAACCATCTAAAATGTTTATCATGCAAGTCCTACTCAATTAAAAGTTCAATTCCCTATCAGAGATCTAATTCCACCACATTGGGTTGATTTCATAGATAGAAGTTATCAATGCTATGCCGATCTGTAATGATAATATGTTTTGCTCTTTTTTTTAAAATTTATATTTTTTTACTTTAGTAATTATAAAAAAATATCAATCTCTTACCTGAAATGCAATGTTGATATTATTTTTTAAGAGGTAATATCTGATAGAGCATGAAGGATATAGATGATGTGCTCAAAAACTAATATTTGAGCAATGGTCATGTGGATGCATTTGTACTTATATTGATCTAGAATAGTAAAATTCTTATTGTTCTGTATGAACCATTTATTTAAGTTTCCAGTATGCATTTGGTAAATATCAAATTCACATCTTAACTGTAAGGATTTATCTATCTTAATAAAGAAGTTTCTAATTTGTTTGGATCTTATTTCTTGAGAGTGTTATGGTAAATTATGAAAGTATCAAAAAGAAAGTAAAATATTTATCCAACATGTAAATAAGGTTGCAGTGGAAAACTATACATATGTTATTCTCCCCATCGTGGACAAACAACGTTGGGCATTAATGATGGGAAAACTAGCTAAAAAATGGTTATTTTATGATTCATTGCCTAATCTGATGCATGCAACAATGATGTCCCAAGCCATAAGTCTATAATTATGATTTACTCATACGTATCATATTAAAAAAATATGAATTTCCTAATCTTACCTCTTAAACTTGACAAATCTATCTTCTGAATAAAGATGTTGGTGATGACATCGACTCTCCCGCCACAGAATGGCCTGTGGAAGCTATTGCCGGCATCCCACACCAGAATAATAGTTTTGATTGTGGAATGTACTTTTGTAAATATATAGAGGCCATCGTATCCAAACCATCAACTAAAATGAGGTACCAAAAGGATAAGGTTGAAAAAATTCCCATATTCAGGGCCACTTTTTCTTGTAGGTTATACTATGATGCAATCAAATAGCTTTATATGTAGCACTTTTATATTTAGGTTCTATCCATTTCATAATTTATTATGTAAATTTTTGTAAGATTTTGTAAATTTGAGTAATATCATTCTTTCTTTATGTAAATGTTACATGACTCCCTTAATGAGCATAGGATATATAATCTACCTAATATCATTATTTTAAACTGTAAATTTGTGTAATATCATTATCTTATTCTACAAAACTACTCCATTAATGAGCACAAAATATATAATTCTTTTAGTCAATATGTTGTTCTAATTTATCCCACGCCAGAATAATAGTTTTACATGGTTGTATGGAAGCTACCAATTATTAATCTAACTCTTTTATTCTCTAATTATCTTTATTTAATCTTTAATATACTGTTTTATTATGTAATATGGTTCGAAGGTACCAATTTTTATAGAGGATAGGTAGCTCAATACAACCTATTGAACACAGTTGTACTGAGCAAATTTGTTATTCTCTAATTATTAATCCTGCTATTTCTATTAGTATTACAATTTACCTTTGGTTAATAGGAAGGTAAATAAATGATGTAAATTCATTAATAGAGTAACTCAATACAATCGATACAACATGGTTGTACTCAGATAAATTTCCAAATGATAATTATAATGCAAGTTCAAATTTATGTGTGATCTCTTCGGTACAACCGTGTTGTATCGATTGTACCAAAGCTACCAAATTTTTTAAAGGCAGTTACATAGCTCAGTACAACTGATACAACATGGTTGTACTAAGTAATTTTGCTATTCTCCAATTATTAATCTCACTATTACTATTATTATTACTATTTTTTGTTAGTTTATAAGGATTTCAAATATCCATTTAGTCATGTATTCAGTTAATGTTAGTAATAATATTCTTTTATTTTATAACTTTTACACTGTCTCTTATTGAGCATAAGATGTGTAATATTAGATACAAATAATACAACAAGGTAAAATGTGAATATATGATTATATGTTCATTAATGGGGTAACTCGGTACAACTGATACAATAAGGCTGTATCGGGCAAAGTTTCATGATGAAATATATGCATCAGTTCTATACAAATATCAAATCTATGTGCGATCTCTTTAGTTAAATTTTGTATCAATTTTACTGATGCTACCAATTTTCATAAGACAGTTAGGTTTCTCAGTAAGACTGATACAACACGGTTATACTGAGTTACATTTTAGCTATCCTAATATTAATCAAGCAATTTTGTTTAATTGTTTTGTATCGATTGTACCGATGAAAACATACTTTAAAAAAATTAATGCTTTATTGCAACATGTTGTTCTGATTCATATAAAACATCTAAAAATTCATATATACAATAAAATTCATCCAGACAACCACGTTGTTTTGATTCTTTATTACAACATCTATAAATTTCTTATTACAAAATATTATTATTATTTACATTCTTGTATCTCGGTTTTTCTACTTCATTAAAACTAAAAATTCCTTCGCCCAATTATGTCCATCATCATCTGGGTGTTGCCAATGGATGGATTATTATACTTGAAAACGATCTAAATTCCTGTTAATGTGCATATATCATTAGCATCTGATGACAAAACATTGAAAAAATATTAAAATTTTTACAAAGAGACCTCAGTTAAACATTGCGGCATAGCAAAGAATGGGGTTGCAGTAGATGTTGTGAAACATTAGGGCATAGCAGAGATTGGGATTGCTTCAATTATTGTTTGTTTATCTTTGTTTCTGTTATAATAACGTTGAGTTGACCGCAGAAAAAAAAAATTTCTATAAAAATGTCAAACTAACTAATATAAGAGTTAATCTTATATTTTTTTCTTCTCACATTGAGGTTTCAATCTTGAATTAGTAACGCCCTTGGGTGTCATTTTGACTGGGTCTTTTGCCCACACAACATCATTCTCAGCAGTCTTTTTTTCTCTGCATAGACATTGTCAATGGAGGTAAGTTCACTCTAATTATTAGATCAAAATCATATTTCAATCTAATAACTTCTTCAAGATTTCTAAAATATATTGTTTTGCTTCTACGTTACCTTCTGCTATGTAGCTTATTTGATGTGAATACTTATTGATGTGATTACGGAATATAAACGAAGTGGAAGACCCACTACTTCCTTCAAAATCTTTAATATTTTTATAAGCATTATCAAAGAAAATATTTTTCTTTGCTTTATAGGACCACCTCATTAGTATATAATTTTTTGATATTCAATTAATATGTTCTTAGCACAAATTCTTGGTACAATGGGCACAAGCCAATCCAATCATCTTATTTTTCTTGTAACTAAACTATACAGTGGAACTGATTTAATCATTGAAAAGTCTAAATCTTAGAATTTTCGTTGTTATTCAAGTTTCTAATCATGGTATCTAAAGAATTTTTATCAATTTTTTCTACCACCAGACTGCATGCCCTCTGTAGAAATTCTTCTTCAAGGAAGGAATATAGCTTTCTATTGTAGAATGTGGTGGCTTGATTAAGGGTATGTTTGGGAGAGCGTTTTACAGCGGCGGCGTTTTTAAAAACGCCGCCTTACTGTTTGAATAACGCGATTCAGCGAACGATCGAGCGGACGTGATTTTAATTTTGCGAAAGAATCTGATCGCGAGGTCACCCCCGCGATCCAGCGTTCCGCTCTTATTTTCCTCACTTGCCCTTCGCGAGCCGTCACGCAAAACCCTATTTCCCTACTCGCGCGGCCTCTCCCCCAATCCCGAACGGTCCGTCAGCTCCTCCTCTGCTGGTTCTCTCGCCGGTGACCGCACCCCGGCCTCCATTCCGCCGGCGCCGAAGGCCCCTTCCAGCCTTCCTTCTTCACGCGTTCTCTCCCCGTCTCTCTTGGCGAACTATCTTCCAGATCTGCCGGTGAGTTCCATCTCTCTCCAACTTCTTCCAGGCACTCATAATCCTCCCCTTATTTCTCCCCTGCTTACATGATCTATGAGTTAAGCGTTTATGTTGATAGGGATTTTGCTTATTTCTCCCCTTATTTCTCCCCTTATGAGTTAAGTATTACATGATCTATGAGTTGAGCGTTTATGTAGATAGGGATTTTGCTTGGTTTGAAGGAATTGAAGAGATCTAATGAAAAAGAAATGAATCTAAAAATGATAAAGGTTGTTTGGTTCGATTGTTGTTGAATTCGAGAACTCTTGAATTGTTGTCCTGTCTAATTTCTTGAACTTGTTCTAGTCAAGCCGCATTTCTCCAAGACTTACTCCCAAAATAAAAATATTTTCCTCAAATTTTAGGATCTGTTCATGGTGTCATATCAACCCTATACCAACACGCTTCAAAGGCTAGATTGTCTCCTGAGATTTGAGATTGTTTTATGTGTGAGCCTGTGAATCGGAATCCAAGTGTTGCATAGAAGACTGCTTTTGAAAGACATCAATCAACTAGGTGATAGTTGATGAGCTTTACAATCTTTTGATTTCTTTTGATTTTCCGAATCAATAATTACAAAATGCAAAAACCAGTGTGGTGGGCTGATCATCAGTTCCTTTAGCCAGGTAACCTTGTATTAACGAGGCTTCAAAAACCTAAATATGTACGAAAATTTTATTTCAAAAAATTCAACTCAAATACCAAAATGTGTCATTCATTATTTTGTCATAAAAAAATAATCTTTGCACTATCAAAACCAATATTTGTAATGTATCTTAAATATTTGACTGTAAATTACGTCAAATATAAACACTTAAAATGACGAAACATAAAAATTTTGTTTGATTGACTTTTAATTGTATCTTCTTTTGATGAGTTTCATTGTGAAATTCCATTGTGAGAAAATATATTATAAGAAACTTGTATGGTTTGATTTAATTTTTTGGTTTTTCTAAAAGTTCAGATTTTGCAAGATCAGCTTAGTATTGTGGATCAACTGCTAGATATACATTATCAAATGGGTGGCAACTGGAATGTGCACAATGCACTTGTGGGAATGTGAAGGGTAAGTGACTGGGAGCTAATGGGAATGGGATTTTTTTTTTCTTGTTTGCTGGTTTTCATCCTGTCATTATTTCTAATGGATAAATTCACATAATCTTTTCTTGTTTGCTGTTTATGATGAATTTAAGGTGTTGCGGCCTTCATGTATTGCAATCATACATCGCAAATTACATACCTATAAAAATCTCATTACATGTTTCTAAAATTTGATACCCTATCCCCACAGCCTTCCTTTTTAAGACCTTCATTTCTGCATCTAGCATCCAAACTTTATAATTTATATCTGAGCTCTACTTTTCTAATTGGATCTTTCTTCTTAATAATATTAAGGTTTCTATTCTATCAACTCTGAATTTTTCCCTTTTTTTGTGATATTTTTGGATTACTATTTTCTACCATTGTTATTGCTCTGATGCTCTGATGCACTGATGCTATGCCTTGGATGATTGTTTTTTTTTCCTTATTTCGTAAAATTTGTACTATTGTACTTTTTATGTAATAGTCATTGTTGTAAGTTAATGTAATTGAACAAACACAAAGGAATGTAGATAAATTTAGATATAATGCTCTGATATTTAAACCTGTGCATGAAAAGGTTTATTTCATACCTGTGCATGAAAAGGTTTAATATTTTATAAAGTTTGTTAAAGATTTGAGTTCCATGCATGTTTACATTCATATCTAGTTTTCTCTTTTCCTACATTACAAGTGAGTACTAAAATGAGCACGACGAACGTGGGTGGATCGTCCAGCTGTATGGGACAGAAATGCTACGATTATATTCTGTGATCTCTGTCTTAAAGAGATCGAGTTAGGAAATAGGCCATCACACTGTTTCAGTAGAGAAGGTTGGCAAAATATAATGACCAAATTCAACGAATTGACGGGAAAGAACTATGACAGAATGAAATTTAAGAATAAGTGGGATCAATTAAAGAGGGACTGGAGAGCATGGAAAGACCTAAAAAGGGGATGTACAGGTTTGGGCTGGGATCCTTCACTGCGTACAATAGCTGCTCCCGATGCGTGGTGGGCTGAAAAACTACAGGTATTGCTTTACTTATGATTAATTCTCTATATATGTATCATTAAATTAATCATGTTTACCTAACTGTAGTTGCTATTGCATTGCAGGTTGTTCCGTGACCAAGAAGTTCAAAACAAATGGCATTGATCCAGACTTGGAAGAGAAGTTGGATATCATGTTTAATGGAGTTGTTGCGACGGGATCTCATGCCTTTACCCCATCTCAGCATGACTTATTCGATACACCTGATGACCGTGAAACCGAGCACCTAAGTGATTCTGGCGGAAGGCCCTCCCACACCCACATAGATTTGGAATCAACTGGTGCATCAAAACGACAGAAGGTTCAAAAGAAAAATATGGGGTACTGCATTCATCAGGGGCACTATAGAAAAGTTGGTCGATTCAATGCCAACGAAGTCTGCTGTTTCTGAAGAATTTGCCATTCAGGAGAGTCTTGATCTACTAGAGACACATGATGAAATTAAGATGGACAGGAAACTATACATTGATTGTGTTAAGTTACTGCTGGATCCAATGCGTAGAGACTTCTTCCGCAATATGCCTGCAAAAGATCGACTCAATTTCTTGCGCTCCTTAATGGAAAAATAGATGTTCTATGATGTTTGCTTTATGTTTTTTTTTGGGACTATTTGTTTTATTTATGTATGGATTATTCTCTACATATTCTAGTATGCACTTTTCCATAAGTATTTATGACTATTTGTTTTATTTTTGTATGGATTATGTTCTTTATGTTTATATTTCAATAACTGCAGGTTTTTACAATTTCATTTTTAATAGCTCCAATAGGATGAATCCGGAGGAATTGAATACGATTAGAAAAGTTATTCGATTCTTACCTTGCTATACCACTACTATATAACGTACCTCGACCGAACTCCATGTATGACATCGAGTTTTATCGGTGATAAATGGGTCGGTGAGTTACTACAGGGACACCCGACACGTTTTGCAAATATGTTTCGAATGACAAAAGAGATTTTCAATGACCTGATGTATGAACTACATCGCGAACATGGGTTGAATGCCTCGTCCAGAATGACATGCCGAGAGGTGTTAGCAATTACACTGTACATCTTGGCGCAGAATCAGTCCATCAGAGGAGCAATGGAGCGCTTCCAACATTCATCGAGACCATCGCGAGATATTTCTCGGTGGGGTTGAATGCTACGGTAAGTTTGGGTTCGAAAATAATAAAGCTCGCGGATCCTTCATTCCGATCAATTCCCCCTCAAATTGCAAATGACACTCGCTACATGCCGTTCTTTAAGGTATATTTCAAACATATCACTTCGTATTAAAATCTTGTACTTCTCATTTATTAAATATGGAAATATGCTTATCTCCAGAATTGTGTTGGAGCTATTGACGGAACACACGTCGATGCACGAGTACCTATTACCAACCAAGTTCCCTACATTGGACGTTGTGGTTATCCTACACAAAATGTCATGGCCGTTTGCGACTTCAATATGTGCTTTACATTCGTCATGGCCGGATGGGAGGGGAGCGCACACGATACCCGTGTTTTTAAATTTTCAACTAGACGTGACGAACATCAGTTTCCACACCCCCCTCGTGGTACGTAAATACAACAAACATTGTTAAAATTTCTAATTATTCGTAATTAAATTTTTCATGTAGGTAAATATTACCTTGTTGACGTTGGATATCCCTTACAAAGGGGATATCTTAAGCCTTATCCTGACACAAAGTACCACATTCCCGACTTTGAGAGATCAAGCGGGATTGCACGGGGGAAAAAAGAAATGTTCAACAAACGACACTCCTCATTACGCGGTGTGATAGAAAGATCATTTGGAGTATGGAAGAAGAAATGGGTGATATTACGCGATATGCCCAATTACCCATTTCGTAAGCAAGTTAAGATAGTTGTGGCCACTATGGCATTGCACAACTACATCCGACGGCACCACTCCAGATCAGATGCGGACTTCACTCATGCAGAAGATGACCACTATCAGATTCCACCGGAAGCGTATGAATTCCATGTTGGACGGCCAATACCGCAGGATGGTTCACACCGAAACAACGTTCGTGACGGCGAAGGGGCAACGGAGATGGCTGCGTTGCGCGACCAGATTGCCGACGAGATTGCTCGGTCCTGATCATACGTATGATGTCAGTGTTAATGTTATTTTCACTCTCGTTTGTTACGTTAATGTCCTCATGATAAATATGACTTTAAACATTTGTTATAGGTATAAATAAATGAATTTCCACATTGTTTTTATTTTGCATGCTTTATGTAACATTGGGATGTTATTATACTCTTTATTTTGGTATAAATAAATGAATTTCCACGTTATACTCTTTATTCTGGATGTTTTTATTTTCCATGCTTTATATAAGTCTAATATTTTAGTTATATACTGTGAATTTGAACTGAAAATGTGGATTAGTGCTTCCAATGACTTTGATGCAAAAAAGGTCATTGCTGATATGGTGGTGTTTTTTACGAGATATGAAAGATTTGGGTGTTACAGATGTTAGATGTGCAAGTACATGGAACATGGGTGGTATGTATGTAATTGCCCCCATTATATTAGCAAAGCTTCTTTAATTATGATAGAATTTTTGTACAGAACAAAGATCTACGACTGAGTTAATTGAAGGTTTTATAGATTCAAGATATGATAACCATTTGATGAGTTTTCAGTTTGTGTATATATATTGATTGAAGCAGGTGGGGCATTAGTTCAGCTACTTCATATTTTATTGAATATTTTCTGAAATTTGTAACTTGCATCTTTTTTAGGATAAATAAAAAATATTTGAGCAATTTCTCGATTAATCTTTGTAGAAAATGACTATATTTGAAGAGCAGGTGGACATTTTTTTGTTTTTTTTTTGTGCTTTCAAGTATTTGTATTTATCTTGTGTAGACGGAATCGGCTCAAATAATAATCATTGGATACAGAAGAAATGAACAAATGTCTAACTATTATTTTTTACTTTGTTGTTATTAATATGTTCTCATGTTGGTGAATCCCTTCATAGTTTGGTTTATATTTATTAAGGGTGTAAATGAGTCGAGTTGCCTTGAGTTTAGCTTGATGATGAGCTCATGAGTCGAGCTTATCGACCCATGAGCGTGAACTTAAACTAAACTCTTTTATTAAATGAGCTTGATTTCAAATATGCCTATGTTCAGCTTACTACTAGGTAGTTGTCATGGTGCTTTCTTTTCTTCTCCAATCGTTGATGATTTCTTCTCTGGCCTTCAATAGTAATATGGAGATTTCAACCTAAAGCACCTCTGAAATATGTGTAGCTTGGTTGAAGATTTGATGTGTGAAAAATATAATAATAATAATAATTTGACCTTTAAAATATCAATCTCCACATTTTTGTTGTGAGGGAGGTATTTGTTTTTCAATTTCTGTAAGATCTTTTGTTGATTGGCCAACGAATATCAATCTCCAGAATTATGTGAATTTCACCATATTTTACTATTACCAATTTTTCAAATCATGTTTATTAACACAAAGTTGTACAGTATCACCTTTAAAATTGTCTTTGGCCTAATGTATATTGATCTCACAAACTTGCTGAATATTAAAGAACTAAGTGACTTATAATGTTAAGAATGAGAATGATTATAGAATTGTGGAGTTGGAACATATGAGTGAGTTGCGTTAATGTGAATGTTCTTACTGCAAAATTATTTGTGAAGGCTCGCACTCACAGATTATTCTAAAAACGGCATTATTATAAATTCAATGGGAATGACAATGTTTCGTGTTTGGTCGTTGGAGGTGCTAAATATTAAGGGATTACAAGTATTGGAGGATTGGTTTGATGGAGCAGGAGCTGCAGCATATGACTCGTTTCTTTCTTTGCTTAAGCTGAACTCTTTTTCGGTTCTTTTATCTTGGTGGATTGCAAGAAATAGAGTGGCATTGAGAAATTCCAGCTTATTCTCTCGTGAAGCCGTTAGGGATGACACATCCTAGTGCCCGCCAACGTGTTTGTCGACCATCTCATCCCTCAAGCGTTACCTCACATTGCAAATTGAAACCATCAATTCTCCTGGAAAAAGTTTAGTTTGGAACATTGTATTGCAAATCGGATTTTTCTTTTCAATGGTTATTTCGAAGTGCAATTTGGGGAAGGGGCTGTGGCTCTTTCTCTCGAATTTTTATAACTACAATGTTCACTTGGTGTATTCTGGTGTTTTTCCGTATTTTATTTTCCGTATATTTATTTGTCAATCGGGGAAATACATATTATGTGCAGCGGGCCGCATGTCCGGACAACGGTGACCTTGACGGTATCTCACGTGGCAGCCCTTCCGGACCTTTGTCCGGAAGTGCAGTTAATATTTTCTCCAATTCGGGTTCCTCATAGTGCGGTCTTCTCCGGAATTGGCTAATTTCATTATTATGTTCTCCTTTTGTTGGCATCTTTGTTTTTTGCTTGAGCCCAATTTTCTCTGTGATTGTATTTTTGATTTTTTTCATTGTAATTTGGCCCTGCTCGTAACTTTGTTCTTCTGCGTTGGGAATTTAGGCTATGCCCTCACTTTGTCCATTTGTATGCTTTTAGGTTCTGATGATTATTTCTGGCCTACATCACCTATTGTCGGTCAATGATATTGCCATATTTGAACTTCTTATTTGTTGATATTGTATGGTTTGTTGTTAAATGATCGCTTTATCATGTCATTATGTGATAAGAAAAGGAAGATTATAAAACATGAGGCATATATACTTATTTACACATCTAGCACCTAATTTAGGGGCATCTGCATATATACCACTCAATTCTTGTGTAGTTACATATTTAGATTGAGCTTTACATTCGTACCACTAAATTTAATTCTTGTGTAGTTATCATTTAATTCGGAACTTTGGGCATAAATTATTAACAAAAGGTAAGAGTTCTAACTAATCTACTCTCTTTTTAAATAACTACAGACGATGAGTTCCAGATATTCAGTGAAGCCTGAAGCAAGTCATGTGCCGTTGTGGACTGCCGGCCTTACTACTTACATCACGTAAGCAACGTAGCTACGGGCGACAGTTCTATGGTTGCCCAAGGTGGCAACACGGAGTGGACGATTGCAGGTTTTTCAGGTGGGCAGAAGGACCTCCAGGTTCGGCTTTATCCCAATCGGATAACATTGCACGGTGTTCCACGGTATCAAAATCAGAGAATATCACTTCTGCTTCTAGTGTTTCAGAGCCACATAATGATGCTCGGAGTTCAATCATGCACCAACCAAACAACGGTTCTCAGGAGATGTTACTTTTGCATTTTAAATTGAATGTTATAATTGTATTACTAATTGTAGTTTCTTTATGTATTTTTATCTTAATTAGGTGTCTTGAACTCTAATTTAAGTCAAGTGAGCAGCAAAATTTGGTTCTGTTAAGAATTTGGTTTTTTCCCGATTGAAAATTTAAATTATGGAACAATTTCTCATAAGTTTGAAAATAAAATTTTTATACTGAAAAATTATAATTCATATTTTAAAACAATATTTGTATTTGAAAGTAATTTTATGTTAAAAATTATTTTTTAAACCCTTTATGTAAATGTATAACTACATATAATATTATTTTAAAAATATCATACAATTTTTTATTTAATTTAATTTAGAAAAATAATAAATTCCGTTGCACGGATTATTTATTTAATTAAAAAAATTTACAAATAAGTCGTTTACAAAACGCACTAACCAAACAATTAAACGAACTTATTCGGAACGTGGGCGGAGATGAGTCGATTTTTCGAATCGACTGTGTTTCCAACGCTGCAACCAAACAAGTCGGACGGTTTATCCGGATCGAGTGATGATCAGCAGATTATCAGGATAATCTGCTTATCAGCAGAAGCTGGATAATCTGCAGCTGCACCAAACAGACCCTAAGTATGGGGCTGTTTCTTACAATGGGAATAATCCCAGATTGGTCACATTTAAAATCCTCAGCTTGTTCATTTCTTTTTCATGTATCCATGACCTTTTCCAATCCCAAAAAATAATCGGTGATGAAGCGTATGGGCTTAGAAATTCAATGACACGCAATATTTGTATACTTACGACATGTGTTAATAGAATTTCTATACAAAAATTTATTTAATTTTTTAGACCACTTAGTTTTAATTATATATCATTATTTAGCTAATAATTATCTTGGAGGTTTTCTTTTTCAATCATCTCGGACCATGCTAGCCCAAACTCCTCTTCTGTATCACAATTACACATGCACATGCAGAATAGTATTTTTATTGTCTTGTTGTCAATAAAGCAATGCACTTTTGAATGAGCCTTCTTATAGATATGCTATTAGCATTATCTATGTCAATTGCGTGGAAACGTAACTTCCATGGTCTTTGCCAAAACTTGGTCTTCATCAGTAAATATTGTTACATGATAATTATCATCCATTATGCGAATAAAAGTTTTGAATAGTTAGATGAATGACAATTACCTTTTTTTGATAAAAAAGCCACTCTGAACAAAATAATTTTTCAATGATGATTAACTCCCACAAAAGGAGCACAAGCTAAATTATACTTATTAAGTTGATAACTTGAATAAAAAATTATAATATCTCTAAAGCACGCGTAGTCAACCCTTGTCATGCCATTAGTCCAAAAAACATTAGTCAGTCTATCCGACTCAACAAGTTAGACATCCCATGCAAACATATTATCTTTAATCTGCCTTCTATTGAATAATTTCATTAGAGCAATAGTCTCTCCTTTCTAAATTCTTGCTCTTTTATCTTTTCTTATATATGATTATATGCATCTATTTTTGTAAACCAAGATTATCTATTCCGTCTACTACCTCAAAAAGATACTAGAATATATCAATAACTCTAATTTCTACTCATGCAATCAAATGAAACACAATTAATTTGTTTTCGTTAATTTTTCGATATGATCTCAACAACTGTGAATCATTTGACATGGTTAATGAATGGTTATGGCTTACTATAAATTTATTTATGGTCCAATACTTTCAAGATCAACAACAAATCTCATCATTGTCTGACAAACAGTCCTAGTGTCTAATTTTTAGAAATTTGGCCCAATTATTAGACTGGGTATTTTATTAAAACAATCTTTTAAGCATATAAAATCCATTGATTATCTATTTCTTGTATTTGGCCAGTAACACACATGATCCTTCATTATACTGAATCAACAAGAGTAGCCATAAGAGTAGTACATAGCATAAGCTTTCTTTTTGTTGTGCACAACCATGCCAAATGATTTTTTGGTAATTGGTTCATAATTATTATGATTAACGTTATCACTTGCAAGTTTTGACATAGGGCCCTACCAATTGAAAAAAAAAATTGGTACAACAAATGGAACATTATTCACTTCCCTTCAGTACAATCGTGTTGTATTGATTGTACTGAGATATATTAGTACAACTAATACAACATGGTTTGTATAAGGGATAAATCAATCAATGCTAGCCATGAGGAAAAATAAAAAATAAAATATCATCCTTTCTATATGCATTTTTTTTATGTTATGATATTTTAAAATCGATACAACATTGCATGCTTTCTTTCAGTAGAACCATGTTGTATCAGTTGTACTGAGATAAATCAGTATAACTAATACAACATGGATGTACAAGTGTTCAATCAGCAATACTATTCACAAAGAAAATCACAAAAATAAAAAATCATACTTTATATATACAATTAATTGTTGTTTATTTAGATTTTTTACAAAATAATACAACATTACACTCCTTCCCTTCGATACAATTGTGTACATTATGGTTGTACAAGTGATAAATCAATCAATCCTAGCCACAAGGAAAAAAAAAAATAAAAAATCATTCTTTCTATACACAATTTTTTTTTATTTTTTTATTCACATTTTTATTATTTTAAATAAGTACAAACAATACTACATGGTTGTACAAGTGATAAATTAGCCAATCCTAGCCATAAGTAAAGGAAAATAAAATAAAAATTCATTCTTTCTATACACATTTTTTTATTTTTATTTAGATATTAATCATACTAAACTTTATAGCCTTCCCTTTAGTATAACATGTTGCGTCGGTTGTACTAAGATAAATCAATACAACCAATGCAACATGGTTGTACAATGGATAAATCAACCAATTGTATGCTCGAGTAAAAGCAAAATACAACATGATTTTGAAGAGATAAATTCTTCAGATCATGTTGTATTTAGATTTATTATTTCATGTAAGAACTAAAAAGAGAAAGTCAATTTAAAAAAAAAAAACATTCAATAAAATATGCTCTAGGTCTCTACAAAATGAACTTCTTTGCTTTCTAATTACTATAACTTATATCATTTAAATATGTAACTACAACCATTACAACAAGTTTGTATTCAAGGAAATGTTAAATAATATATGCAATAATACAATAAAAAAATATTCTCTTGGAATATTAAATATTGGATGCATCTACCTCTCCAAACACTAAAAAAATAAAGCTTACAAATTAACAATATAAACAAAATTTTGTTTCGAACCCAACGATGAGTTCAAGTCTATATATTTCTACCTTTGACAAAGGCAGCCTAGCTTTCACTGATAAGATTCATCAAATGAGGTTGAAGTCTGGCTACAATAATCATGCTAAGCATCTTGGACATCACAGAAGTAAGGCTGATAGGTCTGTAGTCACTCCAAGACTTTCTGATTTTGTTTTTGGGAAGTAGCACAATGGTGGAGGCACGAAATACTTAAGAGGATCCGTGCCACGGAAAAAGCTTGCACGGCTTGGACAACATCTCCTTTAATGATGGACCGACTGGTTTTGTAGAAAGCCGAGGTGAAGCCATCAGGGCCAGCAGCTTTGGAGGGATCAATGGTATCAAGAGCTCTCTTGATCTCAGACTCATCAGGAACATAAGCTAAGTCCAAATCCTGCAGATAAGTATAGTTATCCTGAAAGAGAAATTGCTGCAGTGAAGAAGAACAAAAAGGAACCTGGTTGAAGATAGATCTGAAATGCCTTTCAGCATCTCTAGCAATATCTTCAGCATTGGTATGGGTGACTCCAGCTTCATCAGTGATACTTAAGATCATATTACACTTTCTCTTAAAATTGATATAAGCATGATAGTAATGTGTATTCTGTCCCCTCGATGAATTTAGCGAGATGCGGCTTTTTGTTTGAAAATGTTTCCCGATATTTTACACGGGAAATCAAATGTTCGAAGCGGTAAAAAGCTCGGCTTCACTTGTTGTACCCGACAAATAAGCACCTTCAGCGAGCGGCCACCTCCAATTCAGCCTTTTGAATATTATCCCGAAGGTTCCCAAAAGTTGTCCGAGTTCCAATTATTAAGGTGCTTAGCGATCGATTTGTGAAGATTCCGGAGATTACCCCAAGGAGAGCTACCACGAACGAAGTCCGGACCTTACTAACTTCAATCGGGAAATCGGGATGAAGAGTCCACATGTTCGGAATTTGAAATGTCTACCGACTGTCTGTCTGAATTCTGAATGGAAATGAGCAAGGGTACGTGGTCAGAGCAAACCATATACAAGTGAGTCACAAAAGTGAAGGGGAAGATCTGACACCAAGAAGAGTTAACCAGAATTCTGTCTAATCTTTCCCAGGTGTTGCCTCTCCTCCAAGTGAATGGGGGGCCATTAAAACCCAGGTCAAAAAGCTTTGCATTAGTCATAAAGTGATTAAATCTGCCCATGGCTGCAAGGAGAGGGGGGAACCTCCTTTCTTCTCAGTTGGGGAAGAGAGGCAATTAAAATCTCCCCCAACCACCCAGAAGGAACTCATGTTACTTGCAATGAGGGTCAAATCTGACCACAGCTGCTGTTGGATGGTGGGATTACAACTGGAGTACAATAAGGTGGCAAAGCCCGGCTGCTCCCCCAGTGCAAAATTCAGATGAATAGACTGAGCATTGTCTACAATCATAGAACATTGTAATTCTGGTCTTGTAAACACCCAGATTTTATTATTATTGTTAACAAAGCAGCTAAAATTAGGGAAAGATTTAATAATTTTACTTTGGTTCTTATGTGTCATGGGTTCCAAAAGTGCAAAACACCATAACTCGTGCAATTTCACTAAGCTGTTTAATTCTGCCGAGGAAGGAAGGATGAGCGGCCCCCCGATGTTCCAACACATAAAATTAATCATTGGGAGAGATGTTTCCCTTTTCCCCAGTTCCGGGGTGAGGGGCTTTAGGACTATACTATGGGGTCACTAGGTGATCTGCAACTCCGATAAACCTTATAGTTCGGATTTACTTTTCTTCCTTTTCTTATTTTTCCGTATCATCCAGGGCATTAGTGAGATCATCCGTAGCCTCCAGGACCTGATCCTGAGCTATTACCAATGATTGGCTATTGGCAGATGATGATTTTGTGGGACTCGAGAGATTGATAACACTAGCTGGAGCAACTTCCTGTTCTACAAAGTCCTTGATTAGACACTTAGTCCCCGCGAGCTCCTCGAGCACTCGTGGAATCAAAGCCGTTCGGTCCGAGTAGGCTGCAGAGTGTTGCCCATTAGATTTACCTCTGGTGGTGGTTCGAGTATGCTGTCTTGCAGATCGTTGTCCATTACCGAACTTACGGAAGGGGCTCGATATCCACTTCCCGAGGGGAAGAGCATTATTCTGATCACTAACTTTCCTGGAGTGTTCAATCGAATGTTTTCCGGCTGGTGGATGGAGTCTATAGCATTGGTTCATTAAGTGACCAAACATTCTACAGTGCTTACAGTAATTTGGTTTAAACTCCACTTCAACTTCTTGCCAAAATCCTTCCTCTGGCACTTCCTCATCAGTTATAATCCAGATTTTAGTAATATCAGGCAATGTTATATCCCGTTCGACCAAAACTCTTGCTGTAGCTGGTCGAGCCATGTCATATGTATGGTTATCAATCTTCAAAGGTGTGCCCAAAGCTTGGCTTATGTTGAACATGACATTCTGATTATAAATCTGTATAGGTAAATCAGGAAATTTGAACCACATAGGGATAATTGGGGGCTCCTTGGAGGGATCAAAATCAGGTGTCCATTTTAAGACTTTCATATATGTGCCAGCAATCAAAACAGCTTGCTTCCCAAAAATTCTAGCATAATCTTCCTCATTAGATAACCTTATCAGCAGGTGTCTTCCATCTAAAAGACCTAGCTTCCAGTTGCCCACAAGGTTTAAGTTTTCAAAAAATTTTCTCACATACTCCAATTTGGGATGCCCCATTTGAAATTTGCCAATTAAACAGAATTTGACAGCTTCATTTAAGGATTTCATATCTTGCTTGGAGAATAGAACAGCAGGTAGACCATCTTTGGAACTCGAAGGCTCGATGAACCGACTAGAACCTTTCCCAGCGAGCTTGTATCATGAAGTTCCTGAGGAAAAACTAAGTGCTCAAAAGATTTATGAGGGGGGTTTCCTTTCCCAACCACTCCTGCAAATGTGGCCTTAGCCCACATAGCATTGGTGGAGCTGTCGATAGGAAAAAGTCTTGTAGAGGGAGTAGCCATCTCACCATAAACAGAAAACCAAATTCCAGGACCAGAAATCCCAAAATAGAATCAAGAAAGTCAAAATAAACGGATAAGAACGATGCTGGACACAACAAGGGCCCAAAAACACGGACGAAGTGAAACCAAGAGGAGTCACCAAGAGAAAATCAACAACAAGCCCCCGAATCAATGGAACAAGTAACTTACAAAAATAAAAAACAACAGAGTCCGGAAGTCCAGGAGAGAGGGAAACGAGAGAACCACAAGACCTCAACTAGTTCAGATGAGCATAGGAAGCAAAAGGGGACCAAGAAAGAGCTTACCAACTCGGCCGAGGTCACGGCCGCCATTGTCCCCAAGCAAACCCTAACAGAGCCCTTCCTTCAAGAACTGCCTCCATTATATATATATATATATATATATATATATATATATATATATATATATATATATACATACATAATTTTCTTAATTTTAAAATAGTATTTTAATTTTGAAAAGTGAGACTGAATTAATTTTATATATTTGGTTGTCTATGTAATCAAGCTTAATACCAAAAGTAATACACCATCCCAAGAGATAGACATACTACTTGATAGCGGGCTCTAATATATAAACTACACAATTTATGACATCCATTTGATATGTGAACCTTTATGTGACCGACAGGTTCCCCTACCTAATATTAAGAATTAGGTAGGGTTTATTTTACGTGGGTTCTTTAGTTACCTATAGAGGCAAGCCCCTATAGTTAATTACACTTTAAATGACCGAAGTCATTTAAGAAAGCTCTCGATGGTGATCAGAGGTACTTGTCTTCAAGAATTCAACATTTAGGGTTTTCAAGATCAAACATGGAAAGATTAAGTGGGAAAAGATCAAACAGGGATAGTTATTTTTAGAATCAAAGGAGTGAAAGACAATTCTCAATGACTTCCCAAACTATCCTACTTTTTTGCTTCATTTTTGAAGAGATATTATTTATTGTTTCATCTAGCCAATTTTATAATTTAAGGCTTGCACTTCCATGATCCTGATCATGCAAGTAGCCTAGAAAGATAGAAGGGTTAATATTATACCGAACAACAACCTTGTAACCTAAAGAGAGTTAGGACTTATGCTGCACAACATGATTGTGTAAGAGCCTAAAGATGAGATGAGGATTTACATCGTATTGGATGAACTACCTCAAATTCCTATGGTTTATTTTTTAAGCTATGGAAAGCTTTGCTGAAGTAGATCTTCTTCCAGCTCGATTTAAGCTCCTTGTCATACTACCCACGAAGTTGCTTCAAAATCCTTGTTGTAGTAGCAACTCTAAGGCTTATGCTTTATGGTTATACAATTTATGTGTTATGTTTTGGTTTTGGTTATTGTTGTTGCTCAAGTGTTTGGATGAATTTTAATTTAACTTTCACGACACCGGTCAAGATTCCATAGTTTCCTTGTCCTGGCATCACTATTTTTTTTTAATTTACTTAGCCTAGACAAGCAGTTAAACTTATTTCGACTGGAAAATTGTCGTTAGCAACCGTAAGTTACCTCCTCCAAGTGATCCTCATAAATCTAAAAGAAGGGAATTATTTTTGTTCAAAAGGTTTAAAGGCGTATTATTATTTTTGAAAGTGTATTTTTTTTATTTTATTTTGAAGGTAAAATGAAACATGCATGGGTAATAAAATATTGTAAAGTAAAGTAGTAAAATTGTAGTACATAAACTGTAAATGTTTACTTGGGCTTCTGCTATAGATGCAATGTTAGTACTATAAACATAATATAATTGTAAAAAATTTAAGTAAATTGCAAATAAATTTGTCTTAGGTAAATCCAAACAAAACTTAGGAAAACATGGGTGAGTAAAATAAAATTGGACATCACATATGAAAGTCCAGTGCTATGTGTAAAAATTTGGTAAAGGTGGGGGCTCAGAGGTAGATTGTGCGCTTATAATTCCAACTTCGGGTAAAAGCTACTAACTTAACAACCGAAAGAGGGTAATCCTCAACCTAGATCTATGTGAGTGATTGACCATAGACATTTATTAGTTGTCAACAAAGCTTTTTAATTTTTCAAGCATATAAAGTTTACCTGAGTAAGAAAAAAAATCATGTCACAAAAAAGATTATTGTTATCTTATATTGTAAGCATTCTACAAAGTAGTATAGTTCACAGGCTAATTACTCTAATCAGATTAGGACCACTAGCAACCTAAGAGAATTAAAGGAAACTTCTGCCAAAAAGCTGGTGAATAGTATCAGCAGTTTTATCCACTTTCTCAAAGAATCCATGTGGTTGGAGATACTATTCCAAATTCCACTTCATATCCTATGCTTATCACATATAAGCATTATTGTCATCGCCCTCGCCACCTTGACCTCCAAATAACAGTAGTCTGATGATCAATATACGACATTAACAAATATCCCTAATTGCACACAAAAATTTAAATACCTTATCTGGGACTCAAATCCTTGAAAACATTGGGTTATTTATGGTAGTGTAGGGTATTTTATTGGAATGGTGAATTAGTGGGGCTCAATTCATATCTTGGTGGTTCCCCAAGGCTTTAAGGATGATTTCTTCAACAAACCATGATACGTCTGAATGTCCTTCAAAATGCTCAAAAGATTGCAAAATTTAACTCAAATGACTTTGAAACTTTATTGTTACCTTACTCGTGTTTAATTGAAAATTAGTAGAGAATTTATATTTTTTTATTTATATTTAATTTTTAATAATTATTTAGTTCAAAAATAAAAAATTCCAAGATTATTTAATTTAACTAGCTGAAACAACCTTCCGTCTTTAGGAAATTTTTAGTAGGTTCACCTAGGTCTGAGGACCACTAGGAATAGTTTTTGTAAATTTTTGAATTAGATTTTAATTTTTGCAATTTTTAATTAATTTTAGTGAGTAAATAAATAGAACATATGTTTTTATTTCAAAAATTCATTTTTATATTTTTATAAGTCTCTCTAACTTCAGAGGACCTAGAGAAATTTACTTTATATTTTTGTGATTTTTTATTTTATTTTCCTATAATTATTTTATTCACAAATAAAGAGAAATACATTTAAATACTAAAAATATATTTTTATAGTTTTAAAAATTTTTGAACACCTCTTTAATTTGTTCTAGAGAGTTAGGATGTTATTTATGATGAATTGAAGCATTTTATTTTTTTAGTAATTTTTGATATTTTTATATAATTTAAAATTAGAGAAATAACTTAAAATAAAGTTTTTATGTTAACCTAAATTTTATTTTCCGAAGTGTCTATGGTCTCAAAGAACAGTCCAAACCAATTTTTATAATTATTTACTTTTATTTTATTTTATATTATTATTTTAAACAAAAGTTATTATTTACTTAGAAAATACATTTTTATATTACAAATAATTTTTATGGCTTTTAAATTTATACAAAGGCCTCCTAAGGTGATTACCTTCAACTTGACACATTTTTGGTGATTTTTTGAATTATTTTATATTTTTCTAATTATCATTATTTTTTAATTAATTTTAAGCATTTTAAAATTGATTTTTATTTTTTCTAAGGTTCTCTGACCACAGTAAACCTACCAAACTGATTTTATATTTTCTTGATCTTTATTTTATTTTTTATAATTTTTTTAATTAAGATATTTCCAAAAAATCCTCGAAATTAGAGCTTTTATCATAGAGGTGCTCTCTGACCTTGGAAAAATTAGTGAAGGCCCTTACTGTCATTAATGATAAGCTCTAAAATTTTCATTTAATTTAGATAATTATTTAATTAGTTATGATTTAATTACTCTATAGAATATTTAATTAATTAAAAAAAAATACTTAACAAATATTATTGTTTTTTGGATCCATAAATTTTCCTCTATTGATTGAGCATAAATAAATTTTTATTTTATTTTATGAGTTTTCTACACCAAGATTTGGATTTTTAACATTTCAGTAATTTTTAATTCTAAAATGCCCTATTTTTTACTTATCCACGTCCTCGTCGGACCCGTCGCAAGGCTACGCATCACCCACTGATTCGTTGTGCTTTCCATGTTGGCTACCACGCGTGCCCGTGTTTCTTGTTATGTGCCCTTCATTTGATGGGATATAGTCTTTCATATGATACAAGCGTGAACGAACAACATTCGTTGATTGTCCCCGATTGTCCTAACCCGGGATCGGTCCTTGTTCTATACCTAATATCTTGCTCGATACTCAACCAAATCTTATGGAGTTTATTCCTACACCTTTATCTAAGTGAGGCGAACCTATCTATATAGTTATCTACGTATAATATGCAAGTTCTCTTCACAAAAGTCCAAACTGAGGTAAAAATTAGAAATTTTGGGTTATACCTTTGTTCCATGAACGACCTTGATTTTGTTTTGATCAGATAAGGTATTAGTTGTCATCAAAGCTCTTTAATTTTTCAAGCATATAAAGTTTACTTGAGCAAGAAAAAAAAGTCATGTCACAAAAAGGATTATTGTTATCTTATAATGTAAGTATTTTGTAAAGTAGTATAGTTCACAGGCTAATTACTCTATTCAGATTAGGACCACTAGCAACCTAAGAGAATTAAAGGAAACTTCTGCCAAAAAGCTGGTGAATAGTATCAGCAGTTTTATCCCCTTTCCCAAAGAATCCTTGAGGTTGGAGATATTATTCCAAATTCCACTTCGTATCCCTTGCTTAGCACACATAATCATTATTGTCATCGCCCTCACCACCTTGACCTCCAAATTACAGTAGTCCGATAATCAATATACGGCATTAACAAATATCCCTAATTGGGCAAAAAAATTTAAATACCTTATCTGAGACTCAAATCCTTGAAAACATTAGGTTATTTATGCAGGAAAAGTAGTGTAGGGTATTTTATTGGAAGGGTGAATTAGCGAGGCTCGAGTCATATCTTGGTGGATCCCTAAGACTTTAAGGATGATTTCTTCAACAAACTATGATAGGCCTGAATTTCCTTCAAAATGCTCAAAAGAATGCAAAATTTAACTCAAATGACTTTGAAACTTTGTTGTTACCTTACTCATGGTTTAATTGAAAATTAGAAGAGAATTTATATTTTTCTGATTTATATTTAATTTTTAATAATTATTTTAGTTCAAAAATAAAAAAATTTCAAGGTTATTTAATTTAACTAGCCGAAACAACCTTCTGTCTTTAGAAAACTTTTAGGAGGTTCACTTAGGTCAGAGGACCACTAGGAATAGTTTTTGTAAATTTTTGGATTTTAATTTTTGCAATTTTTAATAAATTTTAGTGAGTAATTAAATAGAACATATGTTTTTATTTCAGAAATTCATTTTTTTATTTTTATAAGTCTCTCTAACTTCAAAGGACCTAAATAAATTTACTTTATATTTTTGTGATTTTTTATTTTATTTTCCTATAATTATTTTATTCACAAATAAAGAGAAATACATTTAAATACCGAAAATATATTTTTATACTTTTAAAAATTTATGAACACCTCTTTAAGTTATTCTAGATAGTTAGGATGTTATTTATGGTGAATTGAAGCATTTTATTATTTTTAGTAATTTCTGATATTTTTAATTAATTTAAAATTTGAGAAATAGCTTAAAAATAAAGTTTTTATGTTAACCTTAATTTTATTTTTTCTAAGTGTCTATGGTCTTAAAGAACACTCCAAACCAATTTTTATAATTATTTGAATTTTATTTTATTTTATATTATTAATTTAAATTAAAGTTATTATTTACTTGGAAAATACTTTTTTATATTACAAATAATTTTTATGGCTTTCAAATTTATACAAAGGCCTCTTAAGGTGATTACCTTCAAACCCAAATTTTTTTTTATTTTTTGAATTATTTTATAATTAATTTTAAACATTTTAAAATTGATTTTTATTTTTCTAAGGTCCTCTGACCATAGTAAACCTACCCGAACTGATTTTATATTTTCTTGATTTTTATTTTATTTTTTATAATTTTTTTAATTAAGATATTGCCAAAAAATCCTCCAAATTAGAGCTTTTATCATAGAGGTGCTCTCTGACCTTAGAAAAAAATTGAGAATGTCCTTAATGTCATCAATAATAAGCTCTAAAATTTTCATTTAATTTAGATAATTATTTAATTAGTTATGATTTAATTACTCTCAGGAGTATTTAATTAATTAAAAATAAAATACTTAACAAATATTATTGATTTTTGGATCCATAAATTTTCCTCTATTGATTGAGCATAAAGAAATTTTTATTTTATTTTTATGAGTTTTCTACACCAAGATTTGGATTTTTAAACTTTCACTAATTTTTTAATTCTAAAATACCCTATGTTTTAACTTATCCACGTCCTCGTCGGACCTGTCAAAATGCCACGCATCAGCCTCTGATTCGTTGTGCTTTCCATGTTGGCTACCATGCATGCCCGTGTTTCTCGTTCTGTGCCCTTCATTTGATGTGATTTGGTCTGTCATATGATACACATGTGAACGAACAACATTCGTTGATCGTCTTAACCTGAGATCATTCCTTATTCTATACCTAATATCTCGCTCGATACCTAACCAAATCTTATGGGGTTTATTCCTACACCTTTATCTAAGTGAAGCGAACCTATCTATATGGTTATCTACGTATAATATGCAAGTTCTCTTCACAAAAGTCCAAACTAAGGCAAAAATTAGAAATTTTGGGTTATACCTTTGTCCAAGAAGTGGTTTTAGGTACTTGGGAAGCTTATGGAAGGGTCAATTTAATGTTTATGGAGTTGTCTTCCAATACCAAAAAAATGCTCTGGATTTCAATGGTAAAATTGTGGCTCTGTGTGACGTTTAAAGTCTAAGAAATGGTTTGACTAAGCTTAGGATTAGTATGGAGAGTTATGGGAACAATTTGACATAGTTTCCCCTAAGTTTTTACACTTCTTTTATCTTGGCTGTAGAGGTGGCCTATTTATAATTCCAGCCAAGCGGAAGGCTCGGGATCCCATTGGCCAATGTCAATTTGCTTAGTTGGAGAGGATAACGGCGCAATTGGCTAATTAGGCTTGCCACATTAGATGGGTGAAACTTAGGGTATAAGCTTTGGGAATTCTTCGCGGTGTTAGGTTTTCCGATCACTAGAGCGCCTGGCCAGGCCAGTGGTGGTGGCTAGCAGGCTCATAGAGGTTAGGGAAGGCTTAATGTGATTTGCTTTTAGGTTAAGTCAGCTGATGGCATGGGTGATGGTGTTAACCAAATTTGGGAAGGGGTTTGCATAAATTGGGGAACCATTGGTCCATGCCTAAAAGTGGGGTTGACTTGGTGATTTGATCAATATCTTGAGCTTAAGGAGATGGCTGAGGTGGTTAGGATTTAATTAAATCAAAAGATTTGGGTTAGATTTTGGATTTAGGCTTAATGTTGCGTTTGGGCTTGGTTTGGTGTGGACATAAACCAATTTAGGACTCAAATGGGTCTTGAAAATTGTCATGATGCATTTAGGACATGTATTTTGTAGAATTGGATTGATGATGCGGCTCAATTAGGTGAAAAAATTGGATTTGGGGTTAATTTGGGATGGTTATCTTGAATTTGATTTTAGGTTTGGAATTTAATGGAATTGGGCTTAAAATTTGTGTGGGAATCAAAATCCTTGCATAGACCCCAGAATATTGTGAATGCATAAAACTTGTGAAAAGACATGTGGAAAATTGTGGGGGGAATCGATCTCCCTACATCCATCCTTAAATATTGTGAATGTGGAAGATTAGTGGATGTAATGCGAAAACCATGTATAATTTTAAGAAATTGAAATCTCTGCACCGATCTTCGAATATCATGAGTGTTGAAAACTTGAGGAAAGACATATAGAAATTTGTGGAATTTTAAGGAATCAGAATCTCTACACCGATCATTGAATATTGTGAATGCGGAAAACTTGTGAGTAGAATATTGAAAATATATGGGAGTTGAAATCCCTGCATCAACCCTCAAATATCGTGGATGTGAAGAACTGGTGGAAAGATAAGAAGAAAACATATGGAAGGAGTCAAAATCCCTGCATCAACCCTCAAATATCATGGATGCGAAAACTTTTGTGGAGAGACAGGCAGAAATTTGTGGAATTGTAAGGAATCATAATCCCTGCACCGATCCTTGAATATCGTAAAGATTTGTGGTCAATTGTTGGAATTATGAAGATTTATGGAATTTATGGAAATTATAAAGAAAAGAAAGAATTTTTTGGAACCTACGAGGAATATAGATAATTTGTGAAAATTTGATCATGAAGAGTATGGAATTTAAAGTTTTCCTTGTTTTATTTAGTTTGTATTTGTTTATCACTTTCATCGTTTTCTTTTATTTTTTAGAAATTTAATTAGTCTGATTTTCTTCCTTTATTTTCTTTTTAGTTTTGAGTTTTACATTCATCATTTCTTTCATGTTATATCTTCTCACATCTCTTCTGTATCATTCTTTGTTCATTATAATGTTGGACCAACATTTGGTCTAGTGACTATACATCAATCGAGCAACGGGGCAAATTTAGAACACAAGTGCTGAAGCTAAAAGACAATCTTTGTTGATTTTCATTGAAGTTTGATACAACAAAATACATTTTGAATAGATCCAAAGTATCATAGGTACATCTACGTAGAAACTGTAAACTACCATAACATATCCTCTTTGCTCTTGTGCAATCAAAACATTGTAGAAATCTTCCAATCATCTAAGACTGGCCTACAAACAAGCTAACCTCTTAAGCCATACTCCAGAACAGAAGTCTACTCACATACACTTAGAGGTAGTGCCATATCACAGCTCAAGCAGTCAGAGTCCCTCTAGCTTTGGATCGAGCCGATATCCACATAATATTTTGCTATTGTCCATTATCTGGAAAGTTACCAAAACTCTGCTTTGCGATAATCTTGGAATGCAATGTTTCATGAGATCTTCTCCATTTCCTTTAGGTATGATTACTGATCCAATCGGTAGGGGATCTCGATAAGCCCCTAGAACTCTCTTGGATCAACAATCTTTATCTCTTCTCCAAATAGTATATTGCACTTGATGTTGAATGAGATGGTGTTGAAAGGCCTCAGAAAGGCATGGTGATCGATGTACGATAGAATGCAATCTCCTTCTTCCTATAATTTGATGATGCATTTGTTGGTAAAAACTTCAACATGCAGCATGCGCCATGATATCATTAGTTTAATCATTTTCTTTATTACTAATAGCATGGGTCCACTTCATCATGCCTCAAAATGCTCATGGGATTCCCCTCCCTGTCATGTGCAAAATTGTAGCAGCAACCACATTGGATGGTAATTCTTCCCTTTTCTCTCATTTATTATTGTGATTCTGAATATGTCCTCTCCTTTTGGAGTCTAGCTCGACCTCTGCACCTTAAGTTGAATACACATTCAAGTATCTTCATTTTGTCACTTTTTAAGAAATTTTGGTGTGTAACTCAAGTCCCTCCAAGATATTGACATAAATCCTCTAAATCTCTAAAAAATGCTCAAATTTCTATTTTTAGACCCTTTGTATCATTTCTAGCTCATACCTGGGAACAATCTATGATTGTCGAGGCTTAATGAACTGATGTACATACGACTCTACATATGGGTGTTCTTTGCTCCTAAGCACCATTGAAGATGTCGTATACTCTTCCAAAGTAAGGTAACATTGCAAGTGTAGAACATTGCACACTGGGCACCTTATGAACGATCTAGCTGGGGCATAATCTGATGGTGCCGGTCTTACTATATTAGTGTTTCATCTTGGACATCTTATGAAATGCTCCTTGGGTGGGTACACTGGTAGCGTAGGCTCCATGGTAGCTTCATACTAATTCACTCTGATTGGAAGATTTGTAGAAATCTCCTCTAGCGGGTGAGCATGAACCTACGCATCAGTAACTGGGGTAGGCTCTGTGGTTGTCTCTTTGGTCGGTCTCCTTTTCAGGCAATCCAAGGCTCTGTGCTTCCAACGGTTGGCATTCCTGCGTTCTGTCAGTCTCAACGATGCTTTATCTTCACGAACTATCTATGGGGATCTCTCTGAAGCAGCACTAACCAACTCCCATTTAGGGCCACGGTGTTTAGAGTTTTCTCCGTAGCTTTCTCAAATTTCTTCCTCTTTACTGTTGCTTCCTCCTTTGTACGAATTCTGATCACTGATTCCGATCCATCCATCACTTTGGGACTGACTATGTTCATCAGAGGACCCTCATACTCCACATTAACTTGTCTGTAATGAAATTCTAAGTTTATGATGCCACCTCGTGCCACTTTCCTTTCATCTAGTGCGAGATTCAAGTCTTCTTTGAAAGAGAAGATCATCTTCAGTCCCAACATTTCCCTGCAGAAAACAAAAGAAACATCAGCACACTGAAATTCAAACAAACAAGAAAAAATAACAATTTATTATTATGTGAATTTTAATTTATATGTATGCATTTCATCTTATTTAATGTGACAAAATTTGAAATCTAACAAGATTTGAGATTTATGATAAGGAAATTTTGACACATATTTTATTTAATGAAAATTTATTTTATTTCATCAATTTTCGTCATTACAATGTTTTTAAGATCCAATCATAGAAACTGGCCATATAGATGTTTCTTGGAACATTTAATATCCTTGAAGTTCATCCCTTGAAATGTCACATTGCATAGTATTTATTTAAATATCGTTTATTGATCAGCAACATGGGACTTTCACCCTGGCAATCCATTTTTTGGTATGACCCTCTAGAGTAAACCTTTTCTACCACGAACAGTCCCTCCTAAGTCGGTTCAAACTTTCCACATATGTTATGGTGTTCTAGAATAGATCTTCTGAGAATGAGAACAAGGTCACCAACTTTAAACGTCCTTGGGCAGACCAGCTTATCATGGGCTTAAATCATCTTGGCCTGGTAGAGCTTTAAGTTCTGTTGCGTTATCAACCACTTCCCTTCAGTACTTTCTAATTCTCCAAGTTGAAGCTTGGCGTTGTCCTCTTATGTAATCTTGTTGGCTACAGAGACTCTGAGGGAAGATAACTGCACTTCTAATGGAAGCATGACCTCGGACCCATATGCAGTCACATACGGTGTAGACTATGTTGGAGTTCTAATCGTTGTTCTATATGCCCACAATGCTTCTAACAATTTCTTATGCTATCCTCTTTTGTTGTCATCCAATATTTTCTTTAAAATTTGCACGAGTGTCTTATTGAATGCTACTGTTAAGTCGTTTGCTCTCGAATAGTAGATCGTAGAGTATCTCCAATCTATTCCATATTTTCTGATGAAATTGTTGATCATAATGCTCTTGAAGGTGGACTCGTTATCTGAAATATTATGTGAGGAACACCGAAATGGTAGACAATTTGAGTTTTAAAGAATAGATGAACATGATTACTGTAACTTCCCATAACGGCATTGCCTCTGCACACTTGGAGAAGTAATATTTAGCTACCAAAATAAATCCATCCTTTTCAAAATGGAGGGTCTATAGGACCTAATATATCTATGGCCGCGACGCGATCCTTAGATGTAGCACATTCGGTGGTTAGTTCAAGACCACCCCAAGCACCTAGCACTAGTAGCACCTCTTACTTGTTTCCATGCAGCCAGACATCATTGTCGGCTAATTATATCTAAGTCACTTTATTTTAATCTTCATCTTCGGCCTTGACTAATGAGCACCGCACAACCCGACTTGCACTTCCTTGACCACATTATGTGCCTCTGTTATGTTCTAACATCTCAACAATATCTTATCAAATGATCTTCAGTACAAGACATTATGAATTAAGGCATACGATATTTCCCTCCTCCTAATCTGATGTGCCAGAAGCACTCCTGTCTATAAGTACTTGACAATAGGCTCACTCCAATCCTTAGATTCTTTGAATACTACAGCTGCCATTCTTCCTTTCCCAGCTTGTGAAAATTATCCATATTGATCCATGACATAACCTGATGTCCTTGTATTGTGATGTCGATAGAGTTCTTTGGTGGACATGTCGATTATTTAGCAAGCTTCGTAAAGCATCTGCATGGGCATTATCTCCTAGAGGAATCCTGTACAATGCCACATCGGGGATCTGTTCCAATAACTTCATCGTATACTGGTGACACTCCTCTAGCCTTGGCTTCAGAATCCTGTACTACCCGACCACTTACTGAATGAAGAGTTGTGAGTCACCGTAGATGGCGATGTCCGTTATATCAATCAATATTACCATTTCTAATCACATTATCAAAGACTCATATTCTTTCTCATTATTGGTGCGCGACTCTATCAGGAGGTAAGAGAGTTGCAACATCACCTTATCCGTTTTAATAAAAATCAGGACAATTCTTGCTTTGTTATGTACCACTGTTTGTAATCCTTTATCTTTTATGGATGACCACGCTCCATCAAAGTACATCTCCCAAAGTTGAGCTTTGGTTGTTCCACATGCAATATATATTCATTGGGCAAGTCGTTGTTGAGAGGTGACCTGGTAGTGAGTGCGGCGTGAGAAAATCTCCTAGAATCTGCCTTTTGATAGCATGAAGGAGTATGAAGGTTATATCAAACTGCAATAAAATCATCAGCCACCATAACCTACCAGAAAGCACCCGATGAGTCATCAAATACTGCAATGGGTTTACCCTCGAAATCAAGTTGAACTTATGAGAAAGTATGTAATGTCTATGCTTTTAAGCAATGAAAATCAAAGCTAGACAATGTTTCTCAATAGAATGATACTTAATCTCCACGGATATTAGACGCCAACTCAAGTAATAGAGTGTATTTTTCTTACTCTCATCATTGACTTGGGATAACAAAGCTCCGAGGGAGTCCTCTAAGGCCATGGTAAATAGTATCGATGATAAACCCAAAATAGAAGCTGCTAACACAGGAGGTGTCATTAGATATTGTTTAATATCTTCAAAGGTCCACTGACATTTCTCATCCCAAAAAAATTTGGCATCCTTTTTGATTAATGTCTAAAATGGCTAACACCTTCCTGACATATTAAATATAAAGCGTCTTAGGTATGCTAATTTCCCTTGAAATGATCGTAGTTGCTTCAAGGTTTTATGGGGTGTCATTTCAAAGATAGTTTTAATCTTCTCAAGATAGATATCGATTCTCTGATGATGGACAATGAATTCTAGAAATTTCCTAAAGGTAATGCCGAAAGTAGTAATAATTAAAACACGATCCTCAAATCATACAATCGGTTATCCCTTTCTTTACACTTGATGACCAAGCCATCCATGCAGCATTCCACTTGGTTGTGGATGATATCACAAAGATTCTGGTCATAGTTCACTCGTAAGTTGCTCCTGCATTCTTTAAGCCAAACGACATCACAGTGTAGCAATAAATCCCAATCAGCATTCTAAAGGCTGTAAGCATTGCATCCTCTGGGGCCATCTTAATATGATTGTATTCTGACGATCAATCCATAAACGAAGAAATCTTGTGAGACAACACTATGTCTACCATTAGTTCTAGTATTAGTAACGGGAACTCATCCTCTATACATGCTTTTTTTAAGTCCCCGAAGTCAGCACACACTCAGATTTATCTATTTTTCTTCTTAACTGATATGTCATTGGCTAACCATGTCAGGTATTGCTCCTTGCGCACAAAGTTAGCGTATATTAGTTTCTTCACCTTGGTAATGACATGCTGTCCTATTTCGAGGCTCATCCTTATGGGAGCTTATTTCATTGGAATTATACTCTAATCTACTCCAAGCTTATGAATTGAAATTTTTGGAGAAAGAGGCGAAAAGTTTTGGGATGGCTAAAAATAGAATTGGGAAAGATTTTTGTGTTTCCTTTATGTTTTCCTTTTTTCTTGGGTTGAAACCATTGGTAATGTTTTCTATCTTTTATTCTTGAGAGTTTTGAGAGAGTTTGAATGACAGGTAGAGGTGCTACTCTTATGGAGAGGAAAAGTCTTGAATGTAAGTTTAATTTTGTTGTACTTTAAAATGAAGATCTACATGGATTTCTTGTGTACGGTTTTCTCGACAATGTGTAGCTAAACTCTTTTTTATTTCTCTATGATGCAGGGTAGTGAATTTTTTCATAGTTATTCAAAAAGTTTTTCCTGTAGCACTTTTTGTGCTTTCATAGCCTATGTTGTTGGTTAACCTTTCAGTTTCATTTTCTCCTAAACTGGCCAACTAGGATGTTAAAATATTTTGTGAAGGTATGGTCTCTAACCATTACATAGTAGAAATGAAAATGTTAACCACAAAATCCTTAGATGATAGACATATTTCAGTAGGATCTTTCAACCTTTTTTTAAGGATTGAAACATTTTGCAGAATTTCATAGGGATTGATGAAGCTTCAACTTCTTGGATTGCAGTCTTCCACTGAGACATAGGCATAAGAAGAACTTATATCCCCGGTTGACAATTAATATGTAGAAAAATATTCAGGAATGCCACGTTCTCAATGGCATGAGTCTTATCACCCATGAAGAACTCCTAAGATTTTCTTTGCATCATATGTTTCTATCATATGCTCTCAAATTTGTTTCGTTAGATTTTTAAGATTCAAAACTCTTTTGAGATCACACCAAGATAAATTCACAATATTAGTAAACTATAGATTTTTATATAGAAATAATTGTTAAACCATTCCACATAGGATCGATATGTGGACTCTTAGACAGCATACTACTTAACACATACATTTGTGTTGTACAATCAACTTACTTTACAGAAACTTATGGAGCATCATTAGTGCACATCTTGATTAACTGAAGTCAATTTTGATCTATGCTCTCCATAAATGGAAAAACAATACACTTTTCCTAACATACTTTTGACTAACTTTGGATTACACTTTTTTTGCGGATTCTAATCAACTTATCTCACTCATCATAAATGAACATGGTAAATGTGTGTCTCCCACACATCATGGATGAATGTGGAAGATACCCTTTCAAAGGATATGAGCATAACTTTAAGGTTAAGCATACGGTGGTTAGTACAACTTGCTTAAGCTAACCTTCCCAGTATCTTGGGTGACTGATGTCAATTTTGATTGATTATAGCCATATACAAGAAAACCATACACATTTCTTAGTAGTCTTTTCAAGTACATGCTACATGCCGGTCCAAAACATTAGCGTCCCACTGATCATAAAAGAACATGGTAGATATTCTAGCCTACTCATGGATGTGGTGGATATCCATTTGAGTTTGGCTTAAATGCTAAGCACTTCATGGTTATTCATCCTATGGTTAGACTATTCCCTAGCAAGAGTCGTTTCGTTAACCATGTGAAAGTACCCCTTATGGTTAGGTCATCTTGTCTGTCTAACTCTTTTATATCCTTAAGACTCAATTAATTTGTATTGCCTTATCATAAGACATGTCATATCGATTAGAGTATTTTTCTAATTGGATTGATCCGTGTCTAATTGGAAGACTTTCATTTCAGATTAAATTATGACATTTCCCCAATAGGAGGTAACTTACCAAGATGCATGGTAGAAGTATCATATATTGGTTGGTCCATTTTGGCTATCCAACATCTTTAATATTTTGGCATGATCAATTTTTATTGTTATATCAAAACAATATGTCATATCAGATTGGACCACTTCGATAGTTTACCCGAGCCATGTTTTCTATTCAGAACATTTTGGATGTCTGACTAAAACCCCAGTATTTTCCCCAACGAGAGTTGCTTTTGACAATTCTCAATCTATTTATACTTTCCCAATGAGATCTACCTTTCTAGTTTTGTGGAATCCACAATGAGAGTTACTTCACTGATTCTTGTGAAAGCATCCTATGGTTAGACTTTTGAGTATACCAAAACTTTAATATATTTTTTATTAACTCGGTTAATTTTGTTTACATTATCAAAGAACACATTGTATTAGTTATTTAACTACTCCGCGTCTTATTGAGATATCTAATGCCTCCCAAATAAGATTAATCTTTCTAGTTCAGAAGAACCTTTAGTGAGTGTCATTTTGCTAGTGCTTTTGAAAGCACCCTTGAAGTTGGAACATCTTGTTTATCCAACTCTATTAATATTCCTTATCGATTTGGTTAATTCTTCTTACCTTGTCGAAACGTGTTGCATTGATTTTATAACCAGTCCATATTTTTTCAAAGTATCTTGATACATGCTTATGTTATGGTGCATGTCCTTCTGGTGAGGATTACCTCGATCAGTTAAAATTTATATTTGTTAGAAGAAACATCTTACCCTGCAACATTGACTCGTCCATCTAGCAAATATTTTGTCATGCCGCCTCGTGCTATTTCATCACGTGGTCGCTTATTTGATGCTTTACTAGATAAGAAATTTATCAACTCTCTAGTCAGTTCTCTGTACAAGAGCATCTTTATTTGTTGAGATTACTTATGAAAATCCACCCTTTTTCTGTCAGCTATAATACATTGGTTATCTAGTTTAACGTATAGTCAGAATACATAAATCCTGGACTATTAGATATATGTTTGGGATACATATCTCCTTGACTATTTGATAAATGGTTAGGATACAAACCTGCTTGACTATTTGATATATGGTCGGGATACATATCTCCCTGACTATATGATAATGTTTCAGTCAATATAACTATCATTCTTGTTATGTTAGCCCTTGATGAGAGCACCTCGTTTCGAGGCACATCAGGCTTTGTAGTCGCTTGATCTCGATTTTTATCGAACCATGTAAATTTATAGTAAGTTCTTTTTTGAGAGTATCTATAGCCTTATAGCCATTTGATTTAGATGTCTCTCTAACCACATAACTTCTTAGGCGGTTATTTTATGAGAGCTTCCAGCCTCAAGACAACCCTGACCATATAGCTGCTTAGTTTGGATGCCTCCCGAACCATATGACTTTTTGATTGGCTAATAATGAGGGCGTTCCAACTAGCTGGCAAGTTTCCACTTCAATCAAGATGCTTTGGGCTTTATAGCCACATGGTTATTTTGATGAGTGCTTCTCTTGAAGGGGACCACCCTGACTCACAATTGGATTCCTTATGAGAGAGCATAATAGATTATTCAAGATACATAAGTTAACCCAATCTTCTCCCACCTTCGCTATTACAACTGTGTTCAAGAATGTTTGGGATCTTCATATCTATTGCTGCAAATATAGCTAGATAGAGAGTGAATATTCCTTGCAACTAAGGAGCAATTTTTTTAGTCAAGTCTACATGTCAGTACAAATGACCCATATCAAATGAGATGATCGAGCATTTCCAATTGAAAACACTGTTAAAGTCACTAGTTAATTAACATGACAAAACTTTTGTAGGGCAAGTTGGCCCTGCAACGCAAGTGCATATGTAAAGTATTAATGTGGTTAGAAAGTACCACATATCAATCCCATATGGAAAGTGTAATAACAATTTCAGCAAAAAAATCTCTAGTTTACGAATCTGGTGAACTTAGCTTGGTTGTTTCACAAAAAAGGTTCTTGAGTCCTAATCCTAGTTGACAAAAATAGATCGTAGTGTAGTAAAGACAGAAAAAAAAGTAATAAATTCTCAAGAGTTCTTCAAGATAGACGAGGCTCATCCTTTGGTGATTCAGGGATCGCGGAGATTATGGTTTCCTAAATGTTTTCCTATGCGATCATTGTCAATCAGGTGTAGTACTCCTTATGCCTATATCTAGGTCAAAAGAACCCTAGAATATATGAAGTTGAGGCTTCCTCAATCCCCATGTCATTCTAATATACTGATCCAATCTCTCGGATGACTGTAAAACTCCACTAGAATATGACCATCCTCTCAAAATTATAGGGTTAACCCTTCATTTCCACTATATAATGGTTAGAGGTCATAGTTTCATGAAACAAATTAATATCCTAGTTGACCAAACTATGATTAAACTAAGTTCGAAAAATAACTAACAACCTAGGCTACAAAAGCACAAGAAGTCAGAATAAAAAACACATCTCAAAAAATTATGATAAAACTACTATCCCTACATCACAGAGACGTGAAGAAATGACTAGCCACGCATTTGAGAGAAAGCCATAGACATAGAATATAGACATAGAATCCATGTTGATTTTCATTGAAAAAAAAAAAAAAAACAAAAATAAGAACATATAATAAACTTGTCTTCTCCTCAGAAATAGCACCCTCCCCTCTTATACAACAGAACTCTCCAATGCTCTCAAGAAAATCAAAGGGATACAATCCTTCTCAAGTTTTTAATCAATGAAAGAGAGAAACACAAGAAGAATTATTACCATAATCGACGCCTGATACACCTAAAATATAGTGTTTTTATGCAAATTTTTATACCTATTTTTGATGATATTGCATTGTAATGGAAGGTATTTTGTATTTTTCTTACAGGTACGATGAAAATGAGTGATTATGATGAAAGAAGCAAAATTGAATCAAATTTGGAGCAAAAAATAAAAAAAATGAAAAATTGAACACTGGGGTCTAAGCACCGCTTGGTCAGCGCTTAGGCGCCACAGTTATAAAAATCAAATTTAATCAAATTTGGCGCCATTTCTAAGGGGTGTTTGAGGCAACTTTTGATGGTAACCTCCTTAACTTCCTATTGGCGGCAGAAGTGTTCTAAGGGATGCAAGGTTTGGTGAATACATTGAATCGGGACACAATTTGAAGAGACACCAAGGCACCTTTTGGATTACTATTAAAATTATCTCATGTAATTTGCAGAAGAGTCTTTAAGAAGAAGATTCTTTAGAGAGTCTTTTTAGAGTTATTACAAAGTTGAGAGAGTGTGTGAAGGAGAAAAATCAGTAGGAGTAGGAGTAGAGAGTAAGAAAGGAGAAAGGGGTTGGAGTGAAGCCTTCTTCGCACCAATTCTCTTCCTTCCTTTTATTAGTTTTTATTGAAGTATGAAGTATGTTTCTGAGTCATCAGAGTTGGGCGACCCACTCAGAGGATTTTTTTAGTGGAAAGTCAAGTTTCAAAGGAACTTCTGAAGTCTTGTGAAGAGGATTTTCAGATAAGAGTTTACTTCTGTTTTTATATTTAGTTTTTAATTAAAACTTGTTATGTTTTCATTATGATTTCTATATTCAAATCAATGTGTGCTTGTGTTTTCTCCATGAGTTTTGAGTAATTTTCTTTATCTTTTTCTTTCTTAAATGAAGAAGTAATTAAATTATGTAGGATTGTTGTGGAATGTATAAATGTTTAAAGTTGGAATAAATTGTGAATATCTAATTCCATGAACTTAATTTACATCTTAATTTCGCCATTTAAGATGTTAAAATTTGTTGTGAGATTATGTAAGATCCAATGCAACATTGTCTAAAACAACAATTGGTAAAAATCAAATGCAATTATATGGGTGAGAATTGTAGTCCATATAATTGAATGTAAATATATTAGGAGATATGTTTTTAATGGGGAGTAAAATTAGAGAACTTTAGAGTAACAGGCTAAAGCCCCCTAATTTGGTTTGATATTTTAAATTTTGTTATGAGATGTTAGCTCCCAGGTGGAGGGAATCGAGGGAACTCTAGTGAGAGCTGGTATCTTCCCTGCCAAACCATTTTCAAAATTTTAAAATTTCAAATTAACCAATGGTCTTTATAGAACCAAGTAAGGGTAAAGAAAAAATTTACTCATATTTGTCACAACATATTTAAATACTTCCACAACAATTCTTTCATAATTATTACTGCTTTATAAGAGAAAGAAAAAGATATTTTATTCCTAGTGTTTTATATCATGTTTTAAAGTTCTGATAATTTTCATTTCCCGCTTAGCTTTTTATCAAAAATACCAAAAAAAAACTTTCAAACTTTACAAATCAAAACATACTTTCAAAAGTCATTTAAAAAGTAAAAATATAATTTTCTTATTTCTTTAAAAAGCTTTTATATTTCCCTGTGGGTTCGATATCTCGAGGCTTAATCAGAAATTCCTATATTACTTGATAAACGATACGTATACTTGCGTAGTATCCCATATTATAAAATCAAAATTTCCATATCTAAAACGTAAGCACATATATTTGTTGGGGATCAAGTTTTTGGCGCCATTACCGGGGAAATTAATTAAAACTGCATTTTTAAAGAAAATTAAAAAAAAAATTAAATTTTTACTTTTCTTTGTTTTTCTTAGTGTGTTGTGTTTTATTTTATTTTATTGTTGTATGCGTAGTTCATCTTCTGAGGGACTTGTGCTTTACGATTCTGAATTAGAATGAACTATCAGAAAAATCAAAAAAATAAAATATATAGAAAAAGATAAAAATATTCAAGAAATGACAAATCATAAAAATCTAAATGTTGGCATCCATCAAGAATTCAGAACTTTAAGAGATTATGCTAACCCTACAGTGGATGAACTTTATGGTAGTATTCAACACCCTGCTGTAGCTAATAATTCCTTTGAGCTTAAACCTTTTATTATCCAAATGGTGTTAATCCTCGACAAATATATGTGCTTACAATTTAGATATAAATTTTATAATTTTATAATATGGGATACTACGCAAGTATATGTATCATTTTTCAAGTAATATAGAACTTACTGATTAAGCCCCAAGATATAGAACCCACAGGGAAATGTAAAAGCTTTTTAAAGAAATAAGAAAATTATATTTTTACTTTTTAAATGACTTTTGAAAGTATGTTTTGATTTGTAAAGTTTGAAAGTTATTTTTGATATTTTTGATAAAAAGCTAAGCAGAAAATGAAAATAATCAGAACTTTAAAACACAATAAAAAACACTAGAAAATAAAATATCCTTTTCTTTCTCTTATAAAGCAGTAATAATTATGAAAGTATTGTTGTGAAAGTATTTAAATGTGTTATGACAAATAGGAGCAAATTTATTCTTTACCCTTACTTGGTTCTATAAAGAACATTGGTTAATTTGAAATTTTAAAATTTTGAAAATGGTTAGGCAGGGAAGATATCAGCTCTCACTCTAGAGTTCCCTCGATTCCCTCTACCTGGGAGCTAGCTTCTCATAATAAAATTTAAAATATCAAACCAAATTAGGGGGTTTTAGCCTATCACTCTAAAGTCCTCTAATTTTACTCCCCATTAAAAACATATCTCCTAATATATTTGCATTCAATTATATGGACTACAATTCTCACCCATATAATTGCATTTGATTTTTACCAATTGTTGTTTGAGACAATGTTGCATTGGATCTTACATAATCTCACAACAAATTTTAACATCGTAACTGGCGAAATTAATAAGTAAATTAAGTTCATGGAATTAGATATTCACAACTTATTCCAACTTTAAACATTTATACATTCCACAACAATCCTACATAATATAATTACTTATTCATTTAAGAAAGAAAAAGATAAAGAAAACTACTAAGAACTCATGAAAAAAACACAAGCACACATTGATTTGAAAATAGAAATCATAATAAAAACACAACAAGTTTTAATTAAAAACTAAATATAAAAACCAAAGTAAACACTTATCTGAAAATCCTCTCCACAAGACTCCAAAAGTTCCTTTGAAACTTGACTTTCCACTAAAACACTCCTCAGAGTGGCTCGCCCAACTCTGAAGACTCAGAAACAGACTTTAGACTTCAATAAAAACTAAATAAAAAGAAGGAAGAGAATTGGTGAGAAGAAGGCTTCACTCCAACCCCTTTCTCCTTTCTTACTCTCTACTCCTATTCCCACTGATTTATCTCCCTCACACGCTCTCTCAACTCTGTAATAACTCTAAAAAGACTCTCTATCTTAAAGACTCTACTTCTTAAAAACTCTCATGCAAACTACATGACATAATTTTAATAATAATCCAAGAGGTGCCTTGGTGTCTTTTCAAATTGTGTCCCGATTCAATGTATCCACCAAACCTTGTATCCCTTGGATCACTTATGCCGCCAAAAGGAAGTTAAGGAGGTTACCATCAAAAGTTGACTCAAACACCCCTTGGAAATAGCACCAAATTTGATTAAATTTTATTTTTATAACTGTGACACCTAAGCACCGACCAGTCGTCGCTTAGCCGCCAATGTCCGATTTTTCATTTTTTTCATTTTTTTGCTCCAAATTTGATCCAATTTTGTTCCTTTCATCATAGTCACTAATTTTCGTCATACCTGCAAGAAAAACACAAAATAACTTCCATTAAAGTGCAATATCATTAAAAATCGGTATAAAAAATGTGCATAAAAACAATATATATTTTAGGTGTATCAAAATCCCCCAAACTTAAAATGTTACTTGTCCTCAAGTGACTCTTAATTACATAAAAAATTTTAGCATGCAAATTATGAAATCAGTTTCTTAGGAAGGTAACAAAATTTTGTTCTAGAAATGTAATAATCCAATTTAGAAAAAATTTCAGTAATTAAGATCAACTTAAAGTTTAGAAAGTTTTTAGGTAAAGGATAATGTAAAATATAGGTTTCTATCTAATTTAGAAATACTGGTAATTCTTCAAAATATAGGATTCACACACTTATTTTTCTCACTGAAAAATCTTTATATGAAAATAATTTTACTTACTATATTAGAAACTTAAGCTTAAGATTTTCTCAGAACTTATATCTTATACTTTAGGTATGGAACCAATTTTTGATTAGGCTCTTAAATCCTCAAGCTTCTCCTCCCTTTTCACATACTCTTTTTTTATATATAAGGTAAGGATTATTGTATCTGGATAGGCCTTTAATGATTTTGAATTCCACCCTTTCATTTAAAATAAAGGTCTGATATATATCTTTCACTTAAAAAAGTATAATAATAGTATTTGAAAATTACTCCTCAATAAAAGAAATTTAAGCTTTGAGGAATAAAAGTCAAATCTTCTATTTATCCAAAAATACAACATTTCTTACTAAAGATAGTTGAAATATATTTAACACTTCTTTACTAAGAAAATTTTAACTTTAAATTTTTCATCATTACTATAAATTTTAACTAAATTCTCTTATTCGTTTCTACATTCAAAATTTTGTTCCCCTAATATAACTTCATATACATAACTGTTTTCAATCAAAAATCAGATTAATTTTAAGTATTCTTGAGAACAAATAAAATTTTAGGTTTTTGAAAAATTTTTTGTTTTTAAAATTCCCCCCCAAACTTTAATTTTTATTTTAGATAAAACATTTAAGCATAAGATATGATACATGGGTGAGAATTAAAAACTAACATAACATGCTCATGAACACACGCTCAATTCCTATTAGAAATCATCTCTTCAATAACTTCTCCTGGCTTACTGAACACACGCTCATGAATCAATTTACGTGACTGTAGTGCGTCGACGTATCGCTCCTCAGCCCTTGCACTAACAAACTTGTCAGAATCAAATCTTGTCTTTTCTCTCGCGCGTTTTGACCTTGGAGCCATCTCTAAAAATTCACAAAACAAATTCACCATAAATTCCAAAACCAAACTAAACTTGCTAAATTAACTTCCAAAACTAATTTCCACTAAATCCAAGAAATTTCTCATCCTTTTCCACAAATTTTCACCATGAACAGTGCTTTTAGGATTTTCTAAATTGTACTCAAAATACGTCGTGAAAATCAAAATTTTTTACGTAGGAGTAGTGCTCTTAGCTCAAGTAATCCAAATCTAACAATTTTTGTTGAGATCGGCTTTCAAATGATCCATTATATTGATGCCCTAGGCTCCTATTTTTCTAAAATCAGTGGTTGAATACAAAAAGGGTAGTTAAAAATTGCGATCTTTGAGTTTTTAACTGCTGAAAATCAAATTTCGCGAACCGGCGCCTAAGCGCGAGGCCTTTGGCACTTAGCCGCGAAATCTGGCGCTTAAGCGCCGGCACTGGCGCATAGCCACCAGTGCCTAGATTTTCACAATTAAGAAAATGCACTAAACCACTTAGTTAGTCACCCTTAATCTTCTCAAAATAATTGTCTCTTTCCCATAAATCTCCCAATACTCGAATTTCAAATTTTAATATCCATCGATTCCAATAAAATTTTAATATCCATCGATTCCAATCAAATTTCAAACAAACACAAACTTATATTCATTAAAAACAAACCACACTTAATACAAACTAAAAATTTCTATCCAAACACTTTGGATGAAATTCCCTAGATACAAATGGACTCAATAATCATAAAGATAGGTTTACATCATTAAGATGTAACAATCACACATTAAAGTGCAACAGAACACAAACATAAAACATTAAATACTTAAAACATCAACCACATAAAACATAAGTTACACAAAACAAACCACAAGATCAAACTAACATTTAATTCCACTCTCCAGTAGGCAGAATATATCCAGAACCACTATTATTTCCATTTGACCCTTCTGGAATATAAATCTGATAGAATGGGCCATGATTGGACACTCTTACATCTTCTTCTTCTAACCACTTGTTCTTTAGGATCATCGCCTTATCTGATTCTTCCACGTGACTTGTATAACTGAATTGCATCTTGAGTTGTCATCCCATATGCTCCAAATGTGCGCTATTTTCATTAATCTTTGCTTTGATTGAAGTCAATTGGGCTTCGATCTTTGCAATCTTTTCTGCAAATCCTTGAATACTAACGGCGAGAAATCCATTGAATAAATCTTTAACACTGTCACTAATAAACTTATTCTTGTCAGAATTCTCTTTCTTATTGATCTCATTCTCTCAGAAAGACATGATGCACTCAAAACACTCTTCTTACGACTCAGGAATGAAAATAGGACTTGGTGCAAGTGTTTCTCTTATTCCAGGGCCTTTTTATAGACTTTAGAAGTGCATAAACCACCCTTAAACGTTTTAAAACTCCAAAATAACTTCCAAAACTGCTTCCCCACGATTTAGGCTTCTAGAACCTCATTTATCACAAGCTTTGTAACTTCAACGAAGCGCTAACTAGGCGATGCTTAGGCGCTAGTGCTCAATTTAGCACAGGTCTGAAAAATGTCCAAAATTTCATTCTGACTCCTCTAAGTCATAAAATAAGGTCAAATAAACACTACTATAATCTAAAAACTCCATAATACTACCACCAAAACATAAAAACAAACCAAACAAAGCACACAAAGCAAACATAAAGTAAAGCACACTGATAACTATAGGTTGTCTCCCACAAAACGCTTGGTTTAACGTCTTAAGCCTGACATACCCAGAACTCATTCTGAGTGACCCAACATCGGATTCTCATCAGATTTAAGTTGATCGACTAAAAAATAAAATTTAAGTCTTTGACCGTTAACTTTAAATATTTTTCCTGTCTTAGGATCTTGAATAACCACAGCTCCATAAGAATAAAGTTTTATCACACTAAATGGACCCATCCACCAGGACTTAAGTTTTCCAGAAATAATTCTCAATTTGGCATTATACAACAAAACTTTCTGTCCTGGCACAAGATTTTTAGTAAGAATCTTTCGATCATGCCATAACTTCATCGTTTTCTTATAAATCTTAGCATTTTCATAAGATTCATTCCTTATCTCTTCAAGCTCATTTAATTGTAATAATCTCTTCTTAGCAGCATCTTTCAAATTATAATTGAACTCTTTAATGGCCCAATATGCTTTCTGCTCAAGTTCAATGGGCAAATGACAAGCTTTTCCAAAAATCAGCTGACCCACAATTTTTTATTATGATATTTTTAATTTAATTGCAACGACGCCAAAAACTTGACCCCGCTATTTATATGTATAGAATTGTATTTGTTTATGTTGTGGATGCTACGCAAGTATACGTATCGTATCAAGTAATACGGAGCTCTAGTGGAGTTCGGTTATCGATCCCACGGGGAAAGAGAAAATTAAATAACAACTAATTTAAAATAATAATAATAATTTTTAAAATAAGTATACGAAAATTTGGAATTCTAAATTTGAGCGCAATAAAGTAAACTAAGTATTTTAATTAGGTAACTTAACTAAGTAGAAAATTAATACGTATTGAAAGTGCAGGAAATTAAACTAATTGCTAAATAATCTTAACTATTCAGAAAAAGTATCTTTCCCCTTGTTTAGAAATTTAAGTGATTGATTAATTTAAATAGATAATTTTAAGGTATTGTGACAAATAGGAGCATTCCTAACCCTTTGGTCCAGGTGTAAAGAATATTGACTAATCCTATGTTTGATTCATCGAATCTACGGCTAGAGTCGGGAGGATACCGACCGCCACTACGAGCTCCCACGTTCCCCTCGCCCGAGGGCTAACATCTACACTTCGACTCTCGAACAATAGGACCGAATTGAATATTTTAATCCGTCACACTAAAATGCTCGATTCTACACCCGATGATATTATTTCCCTATTTATTTGCACCCTCCTTCCAAGGCTTTTGAATTCCCGAATATCAGATGTAATTTTTACTATAGTTGATAATCAACATATTTTAATAAATCAAATGGCCAGTTTGAAAGTAAATTAAGTTTTAAGTAAAAATTATCACAATTTATTAATATATATAAGTATCTCTATTTTAATTTCATCGAGTCACTTAATTTCATAAACAGGGGAAAGACTAATAAACTACTCGGAATGCATGGGAACTAAACTAAGCATGGATTTCATTTAAAGTTAAAAACAATAAATACAAATACTTATCTCCATTTATCCCCAAACGGACTCTCGTAGTTCCTTTGACTCTTCCTTCCAAGATACAGCACGACTCACTAATTACTCACTAAACTTACTAAAGACTCACTAAAGACACACTATCGCACAAAAATTAACACCGGACTAAAAGATTGCACCCTAAAGATCGATTTTCGGCTCTATATATAGAGGTAAGCAAAGGTCCAAGAGGTGTGTAAGCATCTCTTCAAAAGTGTCCGGGTTCAATGTATCTATGCCATTTGAACTACCTCGCCGTCGGCGACTGAACTACCTCGGTCTGTCGGCGAGGCTTCTAGAAGATCTTCAAGCCGCTCTAGCTCGGCTGTCGGCGGGCTCGGGCTCGGTCATCGACGAGACAGATTATAAATTCTTCAGACTTTCTTCTTGTAACCTCGCCGTCGGCGAGCTCGATCTCGCCGTCGGCGACTCAAGCACAAATTGCATGATTTTGCTCCAAATTCGCTCCTTTTTATGATTTTTGCTTTTATCACCTAAATTATTCATTCCTGCAACAAAATAAAGAAAATACCCTTCCTTAAAGTGCAATTTCATCAAAAATAGGTATGAATTTCTTAATAAATTTTTCAGCGATCAAAATCCCTCAAACTTACTTATTACTTGTCCTCGAGTAATTTTAGTACTACATAAAAATAATGATTTCTATAGTAAGATTTTTCAATTCAAATAAACTATGAATTAGATTAATTAATATCATAATAAAGTTAAATAAAAATAATTCATGTAATTTAAGTAATTTTATAGAAATAAATTATTTAGTTATCAGGTCTAAGATTTCTAGCTTACTATTCATTTCAGGAATGACTATATTTAAAAGAATAACTACTTAAGATATTCATATGATAAGAAATTCAAGAAAATACTATTAGGTAAAATTCTAATCCATAAACATAAATTTGGAAATATCTAAGTTTTTTTTCCTTTAGGTTAATTCAAATGAAGCCAATTTTTGATAAGGCATCTCCTCAAGCTTCTCCTCATTTTTTTTTTCTTTTGAGGATTACTGTATCTGGAGAGCTTGTTAATAATTTTAAACTTCATTTTCATCTTCCTAAATTTGAAACTTAGGAATATTTCTTCGCTTATATATACTTCATAGTTTTTACTTTATTGATTTTCAATCTTTTCTTTTTCACTTGAATACTTAAGAATTTTAATTTTAGAATATAGTTTTCCTTACTAAAAATAGTTTACTATATTCTTATTCCCTTTAACCAAATATTTTATTCTATTTAATTAATTAAAGCACTAGAAATATTTCATTTAACCTTTTATAATAATTAAATAAAATAATTCATATTAATTAAATTGAAAAATTTGCTATAAAAATCAACTTATAATAATTTGAAAATAGAAATTGAGAACAAGTTAATAACTAAATTTGTATTTTACTCCCCCCAAACTTAAATTTTTATATCTATTCTAAATAATGAAAAAGGGAAAGTAAATAAATCATACCTTTGAAGTTTAGGTATTTCTTTTTCTTTGAAATTTTTGCAGGCTTTTTCATTTTTCATTGAACCTGTACTGTTAGTATTCTCCATATATATATAACAATTTAAAGAAAATGCAGGGATAAAATCTGAGATAAGTATTAACTATAACAATTAAAATTAACTCTACACTATTCATATGAATTACTAACATATTAAAAACATTTTAACTAACAGATTAACAATTTTGCAATTTAAAACAATACAGAATAAAATAAAAACATACTAAAGAAAACTAACATCCTATTTAACATAAAAACAAATGTAATTAACTAATACAAAAAAACAAAAACTAAACTACTACAATAATTCAAGCAAATAATCCAACAAACATCCAATGTCTCAAAACATAAAGTACTGAATATTACAAATATATAAAGTCTTTAAAATAACTTAACATCAAACAAATAACACAAATAAAGTCCTATTCTTCAGCATCAAAGTCCCAGGCTATATCATCTCCTCCCTGATCTGTAGGCTGAGAAGACTGAGCAGGCTGGTACTGTGAATATCGGGGGCACTCAGGAAAGACAACATCTAAATCACCACTCCTATAACGACGTTCAGCTTCATAGTATGCAATCTCGTATTCCGAATGTCGCTGGAGATATTCTCTATCATAATCATGTCTCCTCTCCACATTATCAATTCTTTGATCAAAATGATCAAATCTTTTCCCCATTGTATTTCCAAACTGCTCAAAACTTCTTCTATGCAGTGTCAATTCATTCATCAGATCTTGTAGGGTAGGGGTGGTAGGCTCGGGAGGTTCATGGCTAGTAGAGGGTATATCTCTACTTGACCGAGTGAAATAACTTCTTACTCCCGCTCTCCACCCTTCATGAGATTCATACTTCTTAATATTAGCAGTATGTGAGTGGTTTCATTGGTTCCACCCATTCTTCATTATCTCCAGCCTCAACTCCGGAGAGTTGGCATAGTGAAAAAATTAATCCGGGGTGTCCCGATCCGGCCTCCACTCTCATTTCGAGGAGTGGCGGGATGTTTCGATAAATAATTCTCCCGATGTTGATGCTTCTATTATTCGAATACGTAAATTCGAATTGTTGTATCTCGTGTTACCTCACTGTGGTGATAGGTGGGTAATAGAGTAGAACAAATAAAGTAATGCCGGGCTTTGGAGATCGCATTTAATTTAGAAAGAGGAAAATTCACTCTTTCCTGTCGCTTAATTTTCCAAACTCCGGTCCCATCGAGTGAGAAAGTTAATGACTTCCTCCAGATGGTCCTTCCATCATTCCAAAAGTTTCATACTCGCTAAAGGGCGAGTCATGAACTTCATAGAACACGTTTATTCTTGCAGCATTGAATTCTACAAAAACCCTCGTACCTTTACTGGTGCATCTTCAGCGGCAGTTAAATTGGCATAAAATTCTTTAACCACTTCCACAGCTGCTCTATATTGAACATAACAGAAATTCTCCCAACCTCGTTCCTTAATAATCCGCTCTACTTCTCCTCCCGGATTTTTGAAAACCCGATCTGCAATGCACTTTCTTCCTTGAATATTTTCAAAATATTTAGTCTGTGCTCGTGCATTGATGAATCGGTCTTCGTCGAATTCTACTCGACGTTTTTGTCGTGGAGCCATACGATCGATCTGTAAAAATCATGAAAATTTTCACTAAACTTAAAAATAATCCTAAGAAGGCTTCCTACAACATTGATAAGCAATTTAAATTAAATTCCATGGATTTCCACCGAGTATTTCTTCCATATTTTGATTTTTCCCAAAATTTGCAATGTGGTGAAAATACATGGTGAAAATCAAAAATTTTTGCATAGGAGTGAAGCACTTACCAAGAGAAGATGAAATCCGGTGTTTTTGAGTGATGGAATCGCCTCTAAATCCAAGATCTCTCAAGCCCTAGGTCGGTTTTTGCGAAAATGATAGGTTGGGGATGATGAATAGTGTTTTCGACCGGTCAAATATAGGTCTTTTTGTGTTCTCGCTGTCAGCGAGATTTTTCTCGCCGTCAGCAAGCTAATTAATTCCATAAGGCAAAAGTTTCGGGAAAAATCCGCCGTCGGCGAGAAATTTTTCGCTGTCAGCGAGATCGATCTCGCTGTCGGCGGGATTTTTCTCGCCGTCGGCGAGATCCTAAAAATTTCAATTTTTGAATTTTGTCAATCATTTTCAACCTCGATTTACCTTATATTATATTTCCGATCATATCATTTATTAATTTAATATGAAGATTAGCTACTTATACACAAACAAATTCACACAACACAACAAATTAACTTTAATATTGAAATCCATGAGACATACAAACTAACATAATTTAAAACTCTATAATCGAACTTCGAACTTCAATCCTTACTACTAATCAACATCGCAAACCAATCCACGACACACTAAATGCTGATACAAAACTATGACGCATATCTCAATTAAGTTTGAGATATTCAAATCATCACTCCACACATAATAAAATCTAAATCAAATCAAATAACATAAATACAAACATACTATGAAAATCTTTACTACTACTCTTCGAGGTCGAATCTTCATCTTCTCGATATTTCCAATATGACGATGATGCACAAATAAGTTATAGAAAGGCCCGAAGGGAAATTCGAAGCGATTCTTCGGTGATCCATCCCTTCGTCTCGGTAAATGAAGAAAGCTAGCTTCCGAGTGTCCGGAATGATCAAAGTGTTCCTTCATCCTCCGGATCGATGTGATCGAATAAATCGGATATATTGTCGATTAAATCTCTCACATTACGTAGTTCTTTCTCCATTCCATTAATTTTCTTCAAAAGTAACTCCGTTTTATCTGAAATAGGCCTTGCTATAGGATTATTCCGTGAAGCTCTATCAGAGATAAATGTAATGTCTTCATTATTGTCCAAAGTAGGGAACATATCTGTAGGATCAAGCGGCTTCCAAGGTAACAGAACCTTTTCCCAAGCTTCGTAAGAAACCTGGTACTGACTACATAATGCAAAAATAGTAGATGGGTGTCCTAGTCCGTGAACTGACCCATGCACAATTAAACCCAATGCAGACTTAACAATTATTGATCCAACATCAATAGGCGATCCAATTTGAATACAATAATTCGATATAGCGCATTCCTTCGAAACCTTGTTTACCCTCATAGTAGGTAACAATTTAGATGAGATGAAAAAGTGTCGGTGCTTCGAGACGAGGATTCAAAAGTGATGCGAGAGAAACTAACATACCCGTCTTCACGCATTTCCCGATCTTCCGGTTCATCGATCGGATATCGAAATATCTCATTCATATTATATCGAGAAGGCACAAAATTTGAATAGTGACATACCGGGGTGTTTTCTATAGAGAAAAATTCATTTACTCTTGATGGAGTAAACGTCACCCATCTTCCTCGGACGTAGACATTCCCAGTGTTGATCGCATGTAAGTTAGAGTAGAACTCTTTCACAACTGGAATAACAACAGCAGACGTAGTGTAACAAAATACCTCCCAGTGCCGCTGCGCGATCGTTTCTTCTATCTTCGTAGTGGAATTCTCTAATCCTCGATTGACAAATCCCCGTTCCTTGATAACTCTTTTCTTTATCAAAACCTTGTTGAAGATCCGTCGCGCTTCCGCACTCACAAATTTCCTCCGGTTAAACACTCCGCATTTAGAGGAATCTAAGAATTTGGAGGCCATTATGGTGAATGGAATGAATTCTAGTGAAGAAGGCGGACTTAGAGTGGTTTAAGAATGGGTTTTCACAAAGGAATTGGTGTTGAAACCGTCCAAATCGGCATTCAAAGTATAAATAACTCATCTTTATAACTTCCTCGCCTGTCGGCGAGGACGTTTCTCGCCGTCGGCGACTTAGTTATAAAAGCCGCCTTTGCGGTTCTCGCTTTCGGCGAGGACGTTTCTCGCTGTCAGCGAGCTCGATAAATAAACTGAATCTAATTTAGGCGCGAACCTCACTGTCGGCGAGTATCGACCTCGCCGTCGGCGAGATTTCAAGATAATGTCCAATTTCGCTCTAAATCGAATAATTTCTTTTCTCATCATAATGGTTCGAATATGTGATGATTCTTAATAATAATCGAGTAGTAAAGTTTCAATAATATAAACTAACTATTAAGATACAATAAAAATAGATAACTAATATGGGTTGCCTCCCATAAAGCGCTTGGTTTAACGTCATCGACCGACCTAATTTCAATTATTAATCGAGTCGACTAAGCATTAAAACCTCTTTATAGTTAGGTCTTATACCTTCAAAATATGGTTTTAATCTATGTCCATTAACTTTAAATTTATGTCCAGTTTTTGGATCTTCGATTTCTATAGTTCCGTATGAAAATATTTGAGTTATGGTGAAAGGTCCTAACCATCGAGACTTCAATTTTCCGAGAAATAATTTCAACCTAGTATTATATAGCAAAACTTCTCGTCCTGGTTCAAAATTTCTCTGATTAATCTTCCGATCATGCCATAATTTCATCTTTTATTTATAAATCCGATCATTATCATACGATTCATTTCTTAATTCTTCCAATTCATTTAATTGCAACAATCTTTTCTCACCAGCTTCCTTCATATTATAATTAAATTCTTTAATCGCCCAATATGCTTTATGTTCTAATTCAATTGGTAAGTGGCACGTTTTTCCATATATAAGTCTGTAAGGAGTCATTCCAATCGGAGTTTTATAAGCGATCCTATAAGCCCATAATGCGATTGTCTAATCTAATAGACCAATCTAACTTATTTGGGTTTACTGATTTTTCTAAAATACGTTTAATCTCACGATTAGATACTTCGACTAATCCGTTGAGTCCGTGGATGATAAGCGAGTGGATATCTTATGAGTAATATTGTATTTTTCTACTAGTTTATGAATGTATTTATTTCTAAAATGAGTTCCTCCGTCGGTGATAATCACTCTCGGCATTCCAAATCTAGTAAAAATATTTTTCATCGTAAATTTTGAAACACTCTTAGCATCACACCTAGGTAAAGCTTGTGCCTCAATCCATTTGGAAACATAATCAACGACTACTAATATATATGAGTTTCCAAACGAAGGAATAAAAGGTCCCATAAAATCTAATCCCCAAACATCAAAAATTTCAACTTCTAATATAAAATTTAGAGGCATTTCGTTTCTTCTAGATATATTTCCTACTCTTTGGCATTTATCGCAAGTTTTAATATATCTATATACATCTCTAAATAGAGTAGGCCGATAAAATCCAGATTGTAGAATCTTATAAGCGGTTTTATCGATCCCAAAATGTCCTCCAAAATTAGAATCATGACATTTTTGAATAATTGGTTCAGTTTCTTCATAAGGTATACATCTTCTAATAATTAAATCCTTACATTGCTTATATAAATATGGTTCATCCCAAAAATAAGTTTTCGTATCATGGATGAATTTTTTTTGTTGTTGCAAAGTTAGCATAGGTGGTAAAATATTACTAACTATATAGTTTACTATATCGAGCATACCATGGTATTTTCCACTCATTGATATTATATAGTTGTTCATCGGGAAAAGCGTCTATAATTTCATTTTCAATATCGGATAATTCATGATTTTCTAATCTTGATAAATGATCCGCAATTTGATTATCAGTTCCTTTCTTATTAACGATCTCAAAATCGAATTCTTGCATTAATAACATCCATCTAATTAATCTTGGTTTGGAATCATTCTTTTGCATTAAATATTTGATAGCAGAATGATCAGTATGCACGATACATTTTGTTCCAATCAGATAAGATCTAAATTTATTAAAACCATATACTACCGCTAATAGTTCTCTTTACGAATCTGTATAATTTATTTCGGCATCATTTAGAGTTTTACTAGCATAATATATAACTTTAAAAATCTTTTCATATCTTTGCCCAAGAACTGCTCCTACGAGCATAATCACTAGCATCACACATAAGCTCGAATGGTTTCTCCCAGTTAGGTGAAACTATTATAGGTGCTTGTAATTAATTTTTCTTTTAAGAGTTCAAAAGCATTCGGGCATTCGATTGTAAATTCAAATTTCTTGTCCTTTTCGAGAAGTTGGCATAGAGGTTTAGTAATTTTTGAAAAATCTTTTATATAGCGTCTGTAGAATCCAACATGTCCAAGAAAACTTCTTACCCCTTTTACCGTAGTTGGAGGTGGTAATTTAGCTATAACTTAAATTTTTGCAGGGTCCACTTCCATGCCCTTTTCCGAAATTTTATGCCCTAATACAATGCCGCCCGCAACCATAAATTGACATTTCTCCCAATTTAGAACTAAATTTGTTTTCTCACATACTTCTAATACTTTTTCAAGATGAGTTAAGCATGTGTCAAATGATGTTCCAAATACGGAGAAATCATCCATAAATACTTCTATTCCATTGTCGATTAACTTACTAAATATAGACATCATACATCTACGGAATGTTGCTGGTGCATTACATAATCCAAAAGGCATTCTTCGAAAAGTGAAAGTTCCATAAGGACTAGTAAATGTAGTTTTCTCTTGATCCTTAGGAGCAATTTGTATTTGATGATAACCGGTGTATCCATCTAGAAAACAAAAATACTTATGTCCGATTAATCTATCTAACATCCGAGTCTAGAAATGGTAAAGGGAAGTGATCTTTCCTGGTGGCGGTATTTAATTTCCTATAATCGATACATATACGCCAACCGAGTAACTTGTCTTATAGGAATAAGATCGTTATTTTCATTGGCGATGACGGTCACTCCTCCCTTCTTAGGAACACGGTGAATTGGGCTTACCGACAAGCATCGCGAAATAGGATATATAATACCATTATCTAACCATTTTAAAATTTCTTTCTTCACTACTTCTTTCATTATCGGGTTTAATCTCCTTTGGGGATCCGCTTTAGGTTTATGTTCATCATCTAAAATAATTCTATGCATACGGATTGAAGGACTAATTCCTTTAATATCCGCTAAAGTCCAACCAAAAGTTTTTTTATATTTTTTTAAAGTTTCTAAAAGTTTTTGTTCTTGAGATTCGTTTAATGCGGATGAAATAATAATCGGTAAAGTTGAAGAATTACCTAAATAAGCATATTTCGAATGATCGAGGTAATATTTTTAGCTCAAGTTCGGGAGGTTTAATAATTGATGGAACTATATTCTTGTCGGTATTTTCAGTATTATCCAAAAATTCAAATCTTTCCTAAATAAAATCTAGTTCTTCATGATTATATTCAATTAATTCAAGTATTTTCTTTTCTAATTTATCCTCGTAATATTCCTTAAAATGTTCTTGTTGTAAATATTCAAGTATTTCCATCCGAAAACATTCATCATCTTTTTCTAGTGCGAGGATATTTCATTGATTTTGCAATATTAAATGTAACTTTTTGGTCATTTACTCTCATAGTTAATTCTCCTTTACGAACATCGATCATAGCTTTTCCGAGTAGCTAAAAATGGTCTTCCTAAAATGATAGGAATTTCTTTATCTTCCTCCATATCTAAAACAATAAAATCTACTGGGAAGATAAATTTATCCACCTTTACTAACACATCTTCAATAACTCCCTTAGGATAGGTAACCGAACGATTAGCTAATTGAAGGGTTACTAAAGTAGGTGTAATTTTTCCTAATCCTAATCTCTTAAAAATCGATAGAGGCATTAGATTGATGCTTGCTCCTAAGTCACACAAAGCTTTTCCATAAAATTTTTCTCCTATAGCGCGAGGTATAGTGAAACTACCAGGATCTTTCAATTTTTCAGGAAGCTTCTTCTGAATAATAGCACTACACTCTTCACTAAGTGCGACTGTTTCATTATCAATGAATTTTCTTTTCTTATTTAGAATATCTTTCATAAATTTTACATAATTTGGCATCTGATCTAAAGCTTCAACAAAAGGTATATTTATTGTTAATTTCTTTAATATTTCAAGGAATTTAGCAAATTGTTTATCTTTTTTATGTTGAGCTAGTCGTTGAGGAAATGGTGGTGGAGGTTTTTCAACAGAAATTTTCGTAGGTATTAAAGGATGTTCCAAGTTTGAATCTTGTTGAATTGTTTCCTTTTCAATTTCCACTTCCTCTTTTTGGCTTTCAAGTTCTTTTTGAATTTGAGGTTCTAATTCTTTTCCACTCCTTAGTTGTATTGCTTTAATTTGTTCTTTTCCTTGATCTTTAGGATTTATTTCCACATTACTAGGAAAAGTTCCAGGTATTCTATTATTTAGCGCAGTAGCAATATGTCCAAGTTGAGTTTCGATATTTTTAATAGATGTTCCTTGAATTTGTAGTTGATTTCCTTGATTTTATAGCTGATGACCCATATTCAAAATTAATTCATCCATGGATAATTTCTTATCCTTGAATTGAGGGTTATTGTTACTAAATCCAGGTGGGTATTTAGGTTTATAGTTTGGATTTGCTTGATTAGGTTGATTCATCCATTGTTGATTAGATGTGTTATTCCAATTAAAATTTGGATGAGTTTTCTAACCAGGATTATAATAGTTTGAATAAGGGTTATTGGTTCTATTATTAATAGCATTTAAAGTTTCATAATTAGTTTGAGTTTCTATGATTTGTCCAGATGAGTTTTCTTCTAAAATAGGAGAGTAGTTCATTCCAAAATGATCTAACTTCTTAGATATAGCAGACAATTTGAGAAGCTAACATAGATATTGCATCGTTTTCATGAATGCCGGCTATCTTTTTAGGATTTACTCTTTCAGCGAGCCATTGGAAATTATTTCTTGCCATTTCTTCGATTAGTGCATAAGCTTCATCAAATGGTTTAGACATTAATGAACCTCCAAGACAGCAGCATCGATGATTGATCTTAAAGATTCTACTAATCCATTATAAAAGGTTTGAATAATCGACCGATACGGTAGCGCATGATGTGGGAATTTCCTAAGAAGTTCCTTAAATCTCTCCCAAGCTTCATATATTGATTCTCCATCTAATCGACAAAAGAAGTTATATCATTTCTAAACTTAGCGAGTTTTAGATGGTGGAAAATATTTGGATAGAAATTTTTGTGATAATTCTCCCCAAGTTTTAATAGATCCGAGTGCTTAACGAATTCGACCACATTTTAGCTTTATCCCTTAATGAAAAAGGAAAAAGTCTAAGTTTTATAACGATCGTCGGATACTCCTTGATATTTAAAAGTAGCACAAAGTTCTAGAAAACTAGCAAGATGTAAGTTAGGATCTTCGGTAGGTGAACCACTAAATTGATTGTTTTGTACCATTTGGATAATTGCGGGTTTAAGTTCGAATGAATTAGCGACTACATCGGGGTTTTGAATAGTTAAATGAATTTCATCCGATGTAGGGTTGGTATAATCTCTTAATGGTCTTTGTTGGTTCATATTTTGAATTTCGGGAATATTCGCCATTTGTGTTAAATTTATAATTTGTTTCTTTTGTTTTCTAATTCTTTTAATTGTACGCTCTAATTCGGAATCGTAAGGTTTTAAATTTTCGTTTCCAAATTTGCGCATACAATTTCAGAATAGATATTAATTTATTTATTATGATTATTTTAAAATAGTCCGTTACTTTAGTAAATTTTTCTTACTTTCCCCGGCAACGGCGCCAAAAACTTGACCCACAATTTTTTATTATGATATTTTTAATTTAATTGCAACGACGCCAAAAACTTGACCTCGTTATTTATATGTATAGAATTGTATTTGTTTATGTTGTGGATGCTACGCAAGTATACGTATCGTATCAAGTAATACGGGGCTCTGAGTGGAGTCTCGGTTATCGATCCCACGGGGAAAGAGAAAATTAAATAACAACTAATTTAAAATAATAATAATAATTTTTAAAATAGTATACAAAAATTTGGAATTCTAAATTTGAGCGCAATAAAGTAAACTAAGTATTTTAATTAGGTAACTTAACTAAGTAGAAAATTAATACGTATTGAAAGTGCAGGAAATTAAACTAATTGCTAAATAAGTCTTAACTATTCAGAAAAAGTATCTTTCTCCTTGTTTAGAAATTTAAGTGATTGATTAATTTAAATAGATAATTTTAAGGTATTGTGACAAATAGGAGCATTCCTATTCTTTACCATTTGGTCGAGTGTAAAGAATATTGACTAATCCTATGTTTGATTACGAATCTGCGGCTAGGGTCGGGAGGATACCGACTGCCACTTCGAAGCTCCCACATTCCCCTCACCCGAGGGCTAACATCTACACTTCGGCTCTCAAACAATAGGACCAAATTGAATATTTTAGTCCGTCACACTAAAATGCTCGATTCTACGCCCGATGATATTATTTCTCTATTTATTTGCACCCTCCTTCCAAGGCTTTTGAATTCCCCGAATATCGGATGTAATTTTTACTATAGTTGATAATCAACATATTTTAACAAATCGAATGGCCGAGTTTGAAAGTAAATTAAGTTTTAAGTAAAAATTATCACAATTTATTAATATATATAAGTATCTCTATTTTAATTTCATCAAGTCACTTAATTTCATAAACAGGGGGAAAGACTAATAAACTACTCAGAATGCATGGGAACTAAACTAAGCATGGATTTCATTTGAAGTTAAAAACAATAAATACAAATACTTATCTCGATTTATCCCCAAACAGACTCCTCGTAGTTCCTTTGACTCTTCCTTCCAGTACAGCACGACTCACTAATTACTCACTAAACTTACTAAAGACTCACTAAAGACACACTACTGCACAAAAATTAACACCAGACTAAAAGATTGCACCCTAAAGACTGATTTTCGGCCTCTATATATAGAGGTAAGCAAAGGTCCAAGAGTTGTGTAAGCATCTCTTCAAAAAGTGTCCAGGTTCAATGTATTTGTGCCATTTGAACTACCTCGCCGTCGGCGACGAACTACCTCGCTGTCGGCGAGGCTTCTAGAAGATCTTCAAACCGCTCTAGCTCGCTGTCAGCGGGCTCGGGCTCATTGTCGACGAGACGGTTATAAATTCTTCGGAATTTTCTTCTTGTAACCTCGCCGTCGGCGAGCTCGATCTCGCCATCGGCGACTCGGCCTAAATTGCATGATTTTGCTCCAAATTCGCTCCTTTTTATGATTTTTGCTTTTATTACCTAAATTATTCATTCCTGCAACAAAATAAAGAAAATACCCTTCCTTAAAGTGCAATTTCATCAAAAATAGGTATGAATTTATTAATAAATTTTTCAGCGATCATCAGCCTATATGGGGACATTCCTATAGGGGTTCTGTAGGCAGTCCTATAGGCCCATAAAGCATAATCCAGTTTGATTGACCAATCCTTTCTGTTTGGATTAACAGTATTTTCCAATATTCTTTTAATTTCACAATTGAATAATTCAATGAAACCACTTATCTGAGGATGATAAGCAGTAGCAATGCGATGATTTATATGATATTTCTTTGCTAACTTCTCAATAATCACATTTTTAAAATGACTTCCCCCATCAGTTATGATTACTCTTGGTATTCCAAATCTGCAAAATATATTATTTCTTAAAAACATTGCAACACGTTGAGCATCACATCGAGGTAAAGTAATAGCTTCAATCCATTTGGAAACATAGTCTACTGCTATCATAATATAAACATTTCCGAAAGATGGTGTAAATGGACCCATGAAAACTAATCCCAAACATCAAATATTTCAACTTCCAACATATAATTGAGGGCATCTCATTTCTCCTGGAAATATTGCCTACACGCTGATATCTATCACAATTTTTACTATAAGCATTCACATCTTTAAAAATTGTAGGGCCAATAAAATCCAGATTGTAAGATTTTATATGCAGTTCTTTCAACTCCAAAATGTCCCCCATACTCAGAATCATGACATTTTTGAATAATTTCATAAGTCTCATCCAAAGGTACACATCTTTAAATTATAAAATCATTTCCTTGTTTATATAAAAATGGGTCATCCCAAAAATAAGTCTTAGCATCATACAAAAATTTCATCTTTTCCTGGTATGTCAAACCATATGGTATAATATTACTGACAATAAAGTTTACTATGTCAGCATACCATAGAACATGTCACTCATTAACAGTGAATAATTTTTCATCAGGAAAATGTTCATTAATTTCTTCAACATCACAAAGAGATTTTTCATTTTCAAGCCTGGATAAATGATCAGCAATTTGATTATCAGAACCCTTCCTATATAATATATCAAAATCAAATTCTTGCGAAAGAAGAATCCATCTAATCAATCTCGGCTTCGCATCCTTCTTCTTCATTAAATATTTGATAGCAGAATGATCAGTATGCACCACACATTTAGTTCCAATTAAATATGATCGAAATTTATCAAAGGAAAATATTATAACAAATAAGTCTTTCTCAGTAGTGGTATAATTAATTTGAGTATCATTAAGAGTTTTACTAGCATAATAAATAACTTTGAAAATTTTATCATATTTCTGACCTAAAACAGTACCAATAGCATAATCACTAGCATCACGCATTAATTCATAAGGTTTTTCCCAATTTGATGAAATTATAACAGTTGCAGTGATTAATTTTTCTTTTAATGTTTCAAAGGCTTTTAGCCAATCATCATCAAAATAAAAAATTGCATCCTTTTCCAGTAACAGGCATAAAGGTTTTGTAATCTTCAAAAAGTCTTTGATGTAATGCTTGTAGAATCCAGCAAGTCTCAGAAAACTTCTAATTCCGCTTACATTGGTCGGGCAAGTTAAATTAGAGATAACTTGAATTTTTTCGGGATCTAACTCCAAACATATTTTTGAAATCTAATGTCCCAATACAATTCTTCCTGCTACCATAAATTGGCATTTTCCCAAGTTAAGGACTAAATTAGTTTCTTCACAGTGTTTTAGAACTTTAGACAAATGTTCTAAACATGATTCAAGTGATCCAAACACTAAAAATTGCAAACACTAAAAACTCCAATCCCTTTTTCAATTAAATGACAGAAGATAGCCATCATACATCTCTGAAATGTAGCAGGGGCATTACATAAACCATAAGGACTGGTAAATGTAGTTTTCTCTTGATCCTTAGGATCAATTTAAATTTGGTGGTAATGTGTATATCCATCTAGAAAACAAAAGTATTTATGCCCAACCAGTCTATCCAGCATCTGATCCAGAAATGGGAGTGGAAATTGATCTTTCCTTGTGGTAAGATTTAATTTTTTATAATTAATGCAAATTCGCCACCCTGTAACTTGTCTTGTTGGAGTCATTTCATTCTTTTCATTAACAGTCATAGTTACTCCTCCTTTCTTAGGACTACCGTGAATAGGACTAACCCATGCACTATCTAAAATATAGTTGATAATTCCAGCATCCAAATACATCAAAATTTCTTTCTTAACAACACCTTTCATGATAGGAGTTAATCTCCTTTGGGGATCAGTCTATGGTTTGCAATTATCTTCCATAAGAATTCTATGCATACAAATTGAAGGACTGATCCCTTTAAATATTAGCAATTATCCATCCAAAGGCTTTCTTGTACTTCTTCAAAATTTCAAGCAAACTCTCTTCTTCTTTTTCAGTCAGTTGAGATGAAATTATAACATACAAGGTTGAGGACTCACCCGGAAAAAAATACTTCAAATGATCAGGAAACATTTTTAACTCAAGTTCAGGAGGTTTTTCAATTGATGGACCATAAGATTCATCTTTTTCAGTCATATCCAAAAATTCAAAATTTTCATGAACATAATTTAATTCTTCCTCTAGAAAATCTTCAGAATGATGTAACTTCACTTTTTGCTTATGTTCCAATTCTTTCTTTCAGGTTTTTCTTCATAAGTTGACTTGAAATGAAATTCATTGAAATATCTGATAACATCCACCCTATAACATTCATCATCTTTACCTTTTGCAGGATATTTCATCGATTTCAAAATATTGAATGTAACAGTTTGATCATTAACCCTCATCGTTAATTCCCCTTTTTTCACATCTATCATTGCTCTACCTGTGGCTAGGAAAGGTCTTCCCAAAATGATGGGTATCTCTTTATCTTCCTCTATATCAAGCATAAAGAAATCAACAGGAAAGATAAATTGATCCACTTTAACCAAAACATCTTCTATAACTCCTTTTGGATATGTGATCGAACAATCTGCTAATTGCAGAGTTACAGTAGTTGGGGTTATTTCTCCTAATTCCAGTCTTTTGAATATTGATAGAGGCATAAGGTTAATGCTTGCACCCAAATCATATAAAGCTTTTCCATAGAATCTGTCTCCGATTGCACATGGAATTGTTAAACTACTAAGATCTTTAAGCTTTCAAGAAGCTTCTTCTGAATTATTGCACTACACTCCTCACTAAGTAAAACTGTCTCATTATCTTCAAACTTCCTCTTTCTGTTGAGAATATCCTTCATAAATTTCACATAGCTCAACATTTGTTCTAAGACTTCAGCAAATGGAATATTAATGGTAAGCTTCTTAAATATCTCCAAGAATTTTGAAAATTGCTTATCCAACTTTTGTTGACGAAGTCTCTGAGGAAATATAGGTGGTGGCTTTTCCAAATCAACCTTAGGTGGTGAAATTGGTCATTCCAAACCTTTCGGAGCTTCCTCTTTTGGTTCTTCAATCTCTCCACTTCAGTTTCTTTCTGAACTCTACCTTCCAACTCTCTTCCACTTCTCAGTTGAATTGCTTTTACATGCTCTTTATTCTTTTCTCTTGGATTCACTTCAGTATTACTTGGATGCATTCCTTGGGATCTATTACTTAATGAAATTGTAATTTTCCTCAATTGATTTTCAATATTTTTGATGGTTGCTCCTTGAAATTGCAATTGATTTCCCATATGTGATACCACTTCTTCAGTAGACAACTTCTTCTCTTTTAATTGTAAAGCTTTGTTAAAACCTGGAGGATAGGTTAATTCATAATTATTATTTTCTTGGTTGTTCTAGTTCCCCAATGGATTTACTTGGTAGTTCCCCCATTGTTGATTAATACCACCCTAATTATTGGTATTCCAATTAAAGTTTGGGTGTTTCCTCCAACCTGGGTTATAATAATTGGAATATGGGCTATTAGGCTTGCTTATAACATTCAATGTTTATGGTGAAAAATAAGAATCAACCATTTGGCCTAATGAATTTTCTTCAATCATGGAATTTGGCTGAGAAAAATTCATCCCAAATTGGTCTATCTTCCTTGAAATTGCAGCAACTTAACTTGCTAACATTGCAAAAGCATCATTTTCATGAATACTGGCTACCTTTTTAGGATTTAACCTTTCAGAAGGCCATTGAAAATTATTAGTAGTCATTACTTCAATTAAAGCATAAGCATCAAAAAACTATTTAGACATTAATGATCCACCTGCAACAACATCGATAATTGATATAAGAGATCCAACTAATCCATTGTAAAAGGTTTGAATTATTAACCAATCTGGTATCGAATGATGTGGATATTTCCTGAGATCTTTAAATCTTTCCCATGCTTCATATATTGATTCACCTTCAAACTAACAAAAAGATGTAATATCATTTCTCAACTTCGCAGTCTTTGATGGTGGAAAATATTTAACAAGAAATTTTTGTGTTAAATCAAGCAAGTTCTGATAGATCCAGGTGCTAACGAATTTAACCATATCTTAGCTTTATCCCTTAGTGATAAAGGAAAAAGTTTGAGTCTAATAGCATCATCTGAAACACCATTATATTTAAAAGTAGCACACAACTCTAGAAAATTAGGAAGATGCAAATTAAGATCTTTAGTTGTTGCTCCCCCAAACTGATTATAAGACACCATTTGGATAATAGTAGGTTTAAGCTCAAAGGAATTAGCAGCTACAACAGGGTGTTTAATACTACGCATCATAAATGAACATGATAAATGTGTGTGTGCCACGCATCATGGATGAATGTGGAAGATACCCTTTCAAAGGATATGAGCATAACTTTAAGGTTAAGCATACAATGGTTAGTACAACTTGCTTAAGCTAACCTTCCCAGTAACTTGGGTGACTGAAGTCAATTTTGGTTGATTATAGCCATATACAAGAAAACCATACACATTTCTTAGTAGTCTTTTCAAGTACATGCTACATGCTGGTCCAAAACATTAGCGTCCCACTGATCATAAAAGAACATGGTAGATATTCTGGCCTACTCATGGATGTGGTGGATATCCTTTAAGGGATACATTTGAGTTTGGCTTAAATGCTAAGCACTTCATGGTTATTCATCCTATGGTTAGACTATTCCCTAGCAAGAGTCGTTTCGTTAACCATGTGAAAGTACCCCTTATGGTTAGGTCATCTTGTCTGTCTAACTCTTTTATATCCTTAAGACTCAATTAATTTGTATTGCCTTATCATAAGACATGTCATATCGATTAGAGTATTTTTCTAATTGGATTGATCCGTGTCTAATTGGAAGACTTTCATTTCAGATTAAATTATGATATTTCCCCAATAGGAGGTAACTTACCAAGATGCATGGTAGAAGTATCATATATTGGTTGGTCCATTTTGGCTATCCAACATCTTTAATATTTTGGCATGATCAATTTTTATTGTTATATCAAAACAACATGTCATATCATATTGGACCACTTCGATAGTTTACCCGAGCCATGTTTTCTATTCAGAACATTTTGGATGTCTGACTAAATCCCAAGTATTTTCCCCAACGAGAGTTGCATTTGACAATTCTCAATCTATTGATACTTTCTCAATGAGAGCTACCTTTCTAGTTTTGTGGAATCCAAAATGAGAGTTACTTCACTGATTCTTGTGAAAGCATCCTATGGTTAGACTTTTGAGTATACCAAAACTTTAATATATTTTTTATTAACTCGGTTTATTTTGTTTACATTATCAAAGAACATATTGTATTAGTTATTTAACTACTCCACGTCTTTTGGAGATATCTAATGCCTCCCAAATAAGATTAATCTTGCTAGTTCAGAAGAACCTTTAGTGAGTGTCATTTTGCTAGTGCTTTTGAAAGCACCCTTGAAGTTGGAACATCTTGTTTATCCAACTCTATTAATATTCCTTATCGATTTGGTTAATTCTTCTTACCTTGTCGAAACGTGTTGCATTGATTTTCTAACTAGTCCATATTTTGTCAAAGTATCTTAATACATGCTTATGTTATTGTGCATGTACTTCTGGTGGGGATTACCTGGATCAGTAAAAACAGATATTTGTTAGAAGAAACATCTTACCCTGCAACATTGGCTCGTCCATCTAGCAAATATTTTGTCATGCCACCTCGTGCTATTTCATCACATGGCCACTTATTTGATGCTTTACTAGATGAGAAATTTATCAACTCTCTATTCTATTCTCTGTATGAGAGCATCTTTATTTGTTGAGATTACTTATGAAAATGCACCCTTTTTCTGTCGGCTAGAATACATTGGTTATCTACTTTAATGTATAGTCAGAATAGATAAATCCTGGACTATTAGAAATATGTTTGGGATACATATCTCCTTGACTATTTGATAGATGGTTAGGATACAAACCTTCTTGACTATTGGATATATGGTCGGGATACATATATCCCTAACTATATGATAATGTTTCAGTTAATAGAACTATCATTCTTGTTATGTTAGTCCTTGATGAGAGCACCTCGTTTCGAGGCACATCAGGCTTTGTAGTCGCTTGGTCTCGATTTTTATCGAACAACGTAACTTTATAGTAAGTTCTTTTTTGAGAGTATCTATAGCCTTATAACCATTTTATTTAGATGTCTCTCTAACTACATGACTTCTTAGGCGGTTATTTTATGAGAGCTTCCAGCCTCAAGACAACCCTGACCATATAGCTGCTTAGTTTGGATGCCTCCCAAACCATATGACTTTTTGATTGGCTAATAAAAGGGCGTCCCAACTAGCTGGCAAGTTTCCACTTTAATCAAGATGCTTTGGGCTTTATAGCCACATGGTTATTTTGATGAGTGCTTCTCTTGAAGGGGACCACCCTGACTCAAAATTGGATTCCTTATGAGAGAGCGTAACAGATTATTCAAGATACATAAGTTAACCCAATCTTCTCCCACCTTCGCTTTTACAACTGTGTTCAAGAATGTTTGGGATCTTCATATCTATTGCTACAAATATAGCTAGATAGAGAGTGAATATTTCTTACAACTAAGGAGCAATTTTTTTAGAAAAGTCTACATGTCGTACAAATGACCCATATCAAATGAGATGATCGAGCATTCCCAATTGAAAACACTGTTAAAGTCACTAGTTAATTAACATGCCAAAACTTTTGTAGGGCAAGTTGGCTCTGCAACGCAAGTGCATATGTAAAGTATTAATGTGGTTAGAAAGTACCACATATCGATCCCATATGGAAAGTGTAATAACAATTTCAGCACAAAAATCTCTAGTTTACGAATCTGGTGAACTTAGCTTGGTTGTTTCACAAAGAAGGTTCTTAAGTCCTAATCCTAATTAACAGAAATAGATCGTAGTGTAGTAAAGATAGAAAAAAAAAGTAATAAATTCTCAAGAGTTCTTCAAGATAGATGAGGCTCATCCTTTGGTGATTCAGGGATCGCGGAAATTGTGGCTTCCTAAATGTTTTCCTATGTGATCATTGTCAATCAGGTGTAGTACTCCTTATGCCTATATCTAGGTCAAAAGAACCCTAGAATATATGAAGTTGAGGCGTCCTCAGTCCCCATGTCATTCTAATATACTGATCCAATCTCTCAGATGACTGCAAAACTCCACTAGAATATGACCCTCCTCTCAAAATTATAAGGTTAACCCTTCATTTCCACTATACAATGTTTAGAGGTCATAGTTTCATGAAACAAATTAATATCCTAGTTGACCAAACTATGATTAAATGAAGTTCAAAAAATAACAAACAACCTAGGCCGCAAAATCACAAGAAATCAGAATAAAAAACACATCTCAAAAAATTATGATAAAACTACTACCCCTACGTCACAGAGACGTGAAGCAAGGACTAGCCACGCATTGTAGAGAAAGCCATAGACATAGAATATAGACATAGAATCCATGTTGATTTTCATTGCAAAAACAAAAACAAAAATAAGAACTTATAATAAACTGTCTTCTCCACAGAAATAGCACCCCTCCCCTCTTATACAACAGAACTCTCCATTGCTCTCCAGAAAATCAAAGGGATACAATCCTTCTCAAGTTTTTAATTAATGAAAGAGAGAAACACAAGAAGAATCATTACTATAATCGACGCCTGATACACCAAAAATATATAGTGTTTTTATGCACATTTTTATACCTATTTTTTGATGATATTGCACTGTAATGGAAGGTATTTTGTATTTTTCTTATAGGTACGATGAAAATGAGTGATTATGATGAAAGAAGCAAAATTGTATCAAATTTGGAGCAAAAAATGAAAAAAATGAAAAATTGAACACTGGCGGCTAAGCACCGCCTAGTCGGCACTTAGGCGCCACAGTTATAAAAATCAAATTTAATCAAATTTAGCGCCATTTCCAAGGGGTTTTTGAGGCAACGTTTGATGGTAACCTCCTTAACTTCCTATTGGCGGCAGAAGTGATCCAAGGGATGCAAGGTTAGGTGGATACATTGAATCGGGACACAATTTGAAGAGACACCAAGGCACCTTTTAGATTTTTATTAAAATTATGACATGTAATTTGCAGAAGAGTCTTTAAGAAGGAGAGTCTTTAGAGAGTCTTTTTAGAGTTATTACAGAGTTGAGAGAGTGTGTGAGGGAGAGAAATCAGTAGAAGTAGGAGTAGAGAGTAAGAAATGAGAAAGGGGTTGGAGTGAAGCCTTCTTCTCACCAATTCTATTCCTTCCTTTTATTTAGTCTTTATTAAAGTTTGAAGTCTATTTCTGAGTCATCATAGTTGGGCGACCCACTCTAAGGAGTTTTTTAGTGGAAAGTCAAGTTTCAAAAGAACTTTTGGAGTCTTGTGGAGATGATTTTCAAATAAGCGTTTATTTCTGTTTTTATATTTAGTTTTTAATTAAAACTTGTTGTGTTTTCATTATGATTTTTACTTTCAAATCAATGTGTGCTTGTGTTTTCTCCATGAGTTATGAGTAGTTTTCTTTATCTTTTCTTTCTTAAATGAAGAAGTAATTAAATTATGTAGGAATGTTGTGGAATGTATAAGTGTTTAAAGTTGGAATAAGTTTTTAAGATTTAATTCCATGAACTTAATTTACTTCTTAATTTGGTTAGTTAAGATGTTAAAATTTGTTGTGAGATTATATAAGATCCAATGCGCTATTGTCTCAAACGACAATTGGTAAAAATTACATGCAATTAGTTTTTAATGGGGTGTAAAATTAAAGGACTTTAGAGTGACAGGCTAAAGCCCCCTAATTTGGTTTGATATTTTAAATTTTGTTATGAGAAGTTTGCCCCCGGGTGGAGCTAATCGAGGGAACTCTAGAGTGAGAGCTGGTATCTTCCCTGCCTACCATTTTCAAAATTTTAAAATTTCAAATTAACCAATGTTCTTTATAAAACCAAGTAAGGGTAAAGAATAAATTTGCTCCTATTTTTCATAACACATTTAAATACCTCCATAATAATATTTTCATAATTATTACTGCTTTATAAGAGAAATAAAAAAGATATTTTATTTCCTAGTGTTTTATATCGTGTTTTAAAGTTCTAATAATTTTCATTTCCTGCTTAGCTTTTTATCAAAAATACCAAAAACAACTTTTAAACTTTACAAATCAAAACATACTTTCAAAAGTTATTTAAAAAGTAAAAATATAATTTTCTTATTTCTTTAAAAAATTTTTACATTTCCCTATGGGTTCGATATCTCGGGGCTTAATCAGAAAGTCCTCTATTACTTGATAAATGATACGTATACTTGCGTTGTATCTCATATCATAAAATCTTAATTTTCATATCTAAATCGTAAGCATATATATTTGTCGAGGATCAACATCCTAGCTTTCTTACTGCCTCTAAAGACCAACAGATGCCCTATGAATAACCTCAAGAGTTAATTTATAGGCAAAACTCGGTAAAGGGAATAAAATTCTTCCTAAGGTAGGTTTCTGCAAACTGTTGTCGGTGCGTCGCGAAGATGGTGCAGGTGTGTTGGATATGACGCAGGTGCGTAGTGCATCTCGCGGGTGCATCCGAGGTTCAAGGGATGAGGGGGCGCAAATGCACGAGTACCAACTCGGGTGCTCTACACTACGTGCAGGGACATAAAACAGGGTGCGAGAGCATCAGAGTTAAAGATGGCGAGTTGTATTGGCGGCGTGGGTGCGCTAGTCTAAATTCCTTATATTATGCTTATTTTTACTCAATCTTGCTCTAAATTTTTAGTTCACCATGTCCCCTACACATTTAAGACAAAATACATTTAAAAACATAATATTAGTCAACAAGAAGAAAATACATGGGGAAATGTGATATTAAAATATCACATATTTCTCTTTTATCAAATCCTCCAAACTTACCCATTACTTGCCCTCAAGTAATTACATGCTCAACTACACTTTTATGAACTAAATTGGCAATCTTGTGGAATTTTAAAAATTTAAATTATTTACCAGAAGCTAAAAAAACTATAAATGTCATTATAGAATTTATTTGCTTTAATGATGAATAGCTTGACCCTTCCTTAATTCCCCTTATTTTTGTCCTTAAGAAAATCCTATAGATCGTTAAATTGATGTAATTTAAGTCTCTTTCACTAACTTTGAATATTTCATGCCATTGTAGTGGAATTTAGCTAATTCAATATTACTTAAATCACTCCTTTAAGGATAACTAAAAAAGTTCTGTATTATAAATCATGGAAAAGTTTTATCATATGTCCCACTAAACACACTTCTGATTCTTTCTTTTGAATAATTGTTATGCCAACCTCAATCTTCTCTACAAAAGTTTTTTCTCTTTTTGCTTTTCTTCTTTTTTTCTTATTTTTCTTCTCTTATGAGAATTACTATATCTGGTTGGTAACTTTTTTTTTTAACTTTAATTAAGGTGAAGGGGGTGTTTCTTAAGTAATAAAACTCAAACCTTTTGATCTTTTAATGCCATAGGTTATCCATTCGATTTAAACTTAAGATAAAGCTAACTTGATTAAAATGAACTGAAAAAGATTGAAATTTTCTTGGTTTGCTACTGAACAGTAAATCACACCTTTTTAATGACTATGGGTTCTTTTAAGTAAAATATGAAGTTGTTATGTTTTGAATCATATTATTACTCATTAAAATTATTCTTATCAAAATGATATTTATCTGCATTTAATAAATTATGATAAGCAGTTTGAATTAATGAGAAATTCTAGTAGAAGTTATAAAATGAAGAGTAATATTTTGATGAGCTATGTAAACTACGTATGAAGTTTATAATTAGGTCAAGTTTTCTCCCCCAAACTTGCTTTTTCTACAACTTGCATAAGAAAAAATTAAAGATATAGATAAAAAGCAGGTAAGTGAAAGAAAACAAGGTAAATTAATAGACACATAAATCTTCACAGGTACATGATCCACTGAAAATTTAATAGCTTTTTACTATTCATTTCATACCTGTTTTTGATGATATTGCACTTTAAAGAAATGTATTTTTCATGATTTCATCCAGGTACAATGATTTTAGGCCTTTGGAGCAAAAGGAAGCAAAAAGGAGAAAATTTGGAGCAACAAGGGATAAAAGTGCATTTTATTGAACTAGCGCCGAACGACGCTATCACCAGTGCCAGACCGCGCTACTTTACAGAGAGTTGCGACCATATTGGCAGAATAATGCACCGAACGATGCCCTATCTAGCGTCGGACCGCGTCCTATCCCAATTTTAAACTAGATTAAATGTATCTGGCTGGATTTTGGAGGGTTGCTTGAGGAAACTCTTGGGAAATTAGTTTTGGCTGAATGTGAACTCCTTTGGAGCCAAGTTTAGAGAAGAGAGAAGAGTTTAGAGTGTAGAGAGAGTTTAGAGAGAGTGTCTTTTCATTTAGTTTATGAAATCTAAGTTTTGTGTTTTCTCTTCTAAGAAGTGTGAGAGGAGAGGGAAAGTGAGAGATTTCTTTTTCCTTATTTATCTAAAGATAGAATTGTGTGTTGTTGTGAAGAAAGAAGACGAGTCAAAGGAATTCCTTGATATTCGCTTGGATAAGAGTTTGAAATAAGTTGTCTTTACTTTAATCTATTTGTATGACGTTGTTTTTATATATAAAATCTATGTTTTGTCATCTTTTCCTGATGAGTCTTGAGTAGATTTATTTGCCTTTCTTCTTTTCATGTGATGTGTTGATGTTGTGATATGGAAACGATGTGTTGATACATTATGGAGAACTTGTGATGACCTTTTCACTTCAAACTTAATTTACTTTTTAATCTGGTCAATTGAATTGTTAAAACTTATTGGGAAACATATGTTTCGAAAGGATTATGAGTTCCACAACAAAAGTGAAGGTCACATTCAATGTCCATGAATGAGAGACGTAGTACATGGGGATTTAGTGCAAATAATAGAAAATTATACTTTAATAGGCGTAGAATAGGAGATTTCAGAGTGACAGGCTGAAATCCTCAATTTGGTCCTAATGTTTGGAAACTAAAGTGAGAGTTAGCCTTCAAGCAAAGGGAAGTAGGAGCTCTGGAGTGAGAGCCAGTATCCTCCCAGCCTAACCACAGATTTGGGGACTAAAATTAGGATTAGCCAATGTTCTTTATATGCTGAAAAATGGGTAAAGAATATGAATGCTCATATTTGGCACAATACATTTGTATCACTGATCTATGTCACAATAATCATCACATTATGATTAGAAAGGAGGAAGACTCTTTCTTACAATTAAATTTTGTTATAAATTTAGTCTTGTGTTAGTTTAGCTTACTAGAGTTTAGAACGTACTTTGGTAGAAATAGTAACTACAACTGTTTGTCTTTATTTTAAGAATTGAACTTACCTGCAATTGTGTTGTGATTTGATAAGTGATTTCTAGCTACGCCATAAAATTAACGCCTCCCTGTGGGATCGATATCCAGGACTCCACTAGAGCTTCGTATTACTTGAGCAATACGTATACTTATATTTAATTGTGTGACTCATTAGTAAACTAAATCAATATATATATATATATAAATCTGAGTTCATAAATTTTGACAAATTAAAAAGTCGCACCAAGTTTTTGGCACCGTTGCCGGGGAGGTGAGGTAAGAAAATGTAACAGCTAAAATTTAATTTTGTAGTATTTGAAATCTTATATTTAAATTACAAGTCATAATTGTGTGTGTTTGTTTATTGTTAGTGTGCTTATTGTGTTTGCATGCATAGTATCGGATCTATAGGTTTAGTGTCTTACGATTCTAAATTAGAGCGTACTATTAGAAAAATTCAAAAACAACATAAACAATCTGCAAATCCTCACAAAATGGCGAACAACTTAAACAATCAAAATGAAAATGTACCAAGGCCTTTAAGAGATTATGCTAATCCCACAGCAAATGAAATTCACTTAACTATCTAAAACCCTGATGTTGCTGCTAATTCATTTGAGCTTAAACCTGCTATTATCCAAATGATACAGAATAATCAATTTGGAGGAACACCTAAAGAAGATCCTAACATACATCTCGCTAGTTTTCTAGAACTGTGCTACTTCTAAATATGATGGAGTGTCAAACGATGTTGTTAGGCTTAGACTTTTTTCTTTTTCAGTAAGGGATAAGGCTAAGGCGTGGTTAAATTTGTTAGCACCTAGATCTATTAGAACTTGGAGAGAGCTTTCACAAAAGTTTCTATCAAAATATTTACCTCCTTCCAAATTGCTAAGCTGAGGAATGATATCACATCTTTTAGTTAGTTTGATGGAGAATCCATATACGAAGCTTGGGAAAGATTTAAAGATCTTATCTGAAAGTGTTCACATCATGCTTTACCGGACTGGTTAATAATTCAAACCTTTTATAATGGATTAGTGAGATTTTTAAGATCGATTATCGATGCTGCTGCTAGTGGATCATTAATGTCTAAACATTTTGATGAAGCATATTCGTTAATTGAAGAGATGGCTACTGATAATTTTTAATTTCCCTCTGAGCGGGTAAATCCTAAGAGAGTAGCTAGTATTCATGATTCTGATGCGATAACTATTATAGTATCTCAAATTGCCGCACTTTCTAAGAAAATAGATTAATATGGAATGAATTATTCTCTAACACCCCCAATGTTAGAAGAAAATTCATCAGGAAAGATGATAGACTCTCAAATGTCTTATGAAATCTTGAATGCTATAAATAACAAAGTCAGTAATCCTTATTCAAATTATTATAATCCTAGTTAGAGGAATCACCTTAGCTTCAACTAGAATAACACCAATGCTGTTGTTAACCCGTAATAGGGAAACAAGCCTATGATTCCAGTTGGAAATCTGAACAACCAAGGAAATACCATTTATAGACCTTCTTATCCTCCTATTTTTAACAGTAATCAACAATTTAAGGAAAAGAATTTTTCTACTGAAGGAATGATTCTGAATATGGGTAATCAAATTCAAGCTCAAAATGTTGCATTGAAGAACATTGAGAATCAATTGGGACATATCTTTACTACGCTTAATAATAGTCCTTCTGGGAATCTTCTTAGAAATGTTGAGATCAACCTAAAAGATCAAAACAAGGAGCAAATTAAGGCTATTCAATTAAGAAGTGGAAAAGAATTGGAACTAAGTATTTAAAAAGAAGTCAAGGTTGAAAGAGAGGAGGTGAACATTGAGAAAGGTTCTAATAAGATATATCTAGACGAATATCTGCTAGAACCAATGAAGATAACTGTTGAAAGACCACCTCCTCCTTTTCCTCAAAGACTAAAGAAACATAACACGAATAGTAGATTTGTAAATCTTTTGGAAATTCTTAACAAATTAACGATTAATAATTTCTTTGTTGAAGAATTAGAGCAGATGCTTGATTATGCAAAGTTTATAAAGGATATTCTTAAAAAGAAAAGAAAGTTTATGAAGGATATTCTTAAATTTATCTTTCCTGTGGACTTTATTGTATTAGATATGGAGGAAGATAAATAAATTCCAATTATTTTGGCAAGACCTATCCTTGCTACTGGAAGAGATATGATCGATGTTCAAAAATGAGAATTAACTATGAGAGTTAATGACCAAGAGGTAAATTTCAATATTCTGGAATCTAGTAAATACCCTTCAACTGAAAAAGATGATGAGTGCTTTTGATGGAAATCTGCGATTATTTGAGAGAATATCATTTTAAAGAAGTATTTGAATAAAATCTGGAATGTGAGGATGAATATGAAAGTGAAAGTGAAGATGATTTGGATGATGTGAAGAACGAAAAGCTAGAATTTGTTCAGGAAAACTTTGAAAGATTGGATACTATGGAAAATGGAGATAAAAGTTTTATTCCATCTATGATTAAATTCCTTGAACTTGAGCTGAAAATTCTCCCTAACCATTTAAAGTATATGTTTTTAGGAGAATCATCTACTTTACCAGTCATTGTATCTTTGGATTTAAATGACTATTAAGAACAAAAATTATGGGACACCTTAAAAAAATACAAAAAGGCTTTTGGTTGGTCCATAGCTGATATTAAAGGAATCAGTCAATCGATCTGTATGCACAAAATTTTGTTGAATGAACAACATAAATCTGTAGTTGATCCACAAAGAAGACAGAACCCAATAATGAAATAAGTGGTTAAAAAAGATACTTTAAAGTGGTTAGATGTTGGAATTATATATCCTATTTCTGATAGTGTTTGGGTGAGCCCAATTCATCGTGTTCCAAAGAAAGGAGGAGTGACTGTTGACGTAAATGATCGAAATAAATTATACTGATAAGACAAGTCACTGATTAGCGAGTATGTACTGATTCTAGAAAATTAAACACCTGTTGACCTCATTTTTGATGAGGTCTTCTCTTCTTCTCTTTAGTACTTAGGATCTAGCCTTAGGCTTTTCCTTTGACTATCTTAGAGGACTAGAATTGGGATCCACCACTTAGAAATTCAAACCACTTCTTAACTCCCTACAAACTCCACAAACTTGATTGTAGACCCCTAATCACCTAGAGGGTTGAGATCAAATGTGGAAGTTTAAAGGATGAGTTCCTATAGGACTCTTTGGCACTTGGGACCGCTCACAGGTGGCTCAGTGCAGTGAAGGGGCTGACTTACTCATACACTACACTCATACACTACACTTCCATACACCTCCTAAAACCACACCTATACCTAACTTGACCTCACGACTCATGTAAGTGATTCACATGGATGGTCCTTAACCCCTAAGCCCTTGGTAAGAGGGTTAGGAACAACATAGTGAATGCCTCAAATGAGTCCCTTCATGGCTCATATGAGCTTGATGTGGCTTCATGGCTCAACCAAAATGATTTTATTCCACTTATATTCACCCAATCTTCAATTTTCTAAATTTTCAATTTTTGACCCCCGGACCCTACACCGCTAACCTACCAAATGCCTCGAAACTACCGAAAATCTCCAAAATCACCTAAATTACCCAAAATTCCTCAAAATCAATCCTAAACATTCCCACATCACTCAAATTGATCATTCATAGCCAAAAATACCAAAAATTCCAAAAATACCTCCCGATACCCTCCAAATACCCAAAATACCCCTCTTAACCCAAAAATCCAAAAATTCAGAAAATTCCCAGAAAATTCCAGAAAATCCCAAATATTCCCAATTTCATTTTTTTCAACTACACCATGGGTCAATTTGTCAATTTACCCTACTTTTGTCAAAACCCCCAATTTGACCCATTTTAACCCTAAGTGAACCCGATGTCGAACCAAACCTACCCGATTGACCTAAATTCTGGTCCAATTCAATTCTAAACTTCAATTCAACATCCCCAACACCAATCTAGACCAAATCCAAGCCCAATTTGATTGGCATTGGGATCCAATTTCACTTTTGGCCTTAAAGCCCAATTTGGACCCATGACCGAAACTTAGCCAAACTCACCCGATTCAACTCCAATTAACCCCAAATCTTTTCTAAATCTTCCTTAACATTCCCACAAGCAAAACACTAACATGATTTGCCCAAAATTTAGACCCAAACCCCACTCAAATTCAACCCAAAGCTAAAAGGCCCAATTTTGACCTAAACCCAAACTTAACCCAAATGAGCCTAAATCCCAAAATCAAAACCTAACCAAAGCCAAAACCTCTTTTTTACATCAATTTCAACTCTAGCCCAACTTTGGCCCATGGTAGCCCATTTTGACCCACCTTAGCCTCTTTACCGAAAAGGCCCATATCCAACCCGATTCGGACTCAAATCACCTCGAATTTGTTTCAAATCACTCATGACACATCCCTAAACCAAACTCAACAATTATTTGGCCCAAGTCTTTACCAAAATTTCATCCCAAAATCCATTTTAAAATTCAAAAGCCCACTTTCCTAAACCATTTTAAAAGCCCATCTAAAACCATTTCAATGAGCCCAAAATCTACCACTAAAGCCCACATGACATTTCCATTTGCCATCCACTTAATCAAAGCCATTCCCTAAGTCCTAAATTCATCATCAAATCATCCCAAATCAAGCCTTATCCAAGTTCTCATTAAATTATCAAAAAAATCCCAAAACCCATTTTCATGAAATTGACCAAGCCTTTCCCGAAGCCAAAGGTGAGCCATGAAGCCATGCATGAGCCACATGTGAGCCATGAGAGCCTTGGACACTCCACCATGCCATATTGGGTAAGAAGAGGGAGGGCTTTCCTTAATCCCTAAAGCTCATTAGCCTTAATCATGATTCACCTAAACTTAAATTTAATCCAAATATATTTGGATGGAGACTTCTCCATGCCAAACCAGTTGATCCCTTTGATCCCCCACGGCACCCAAAGCCACCTTGAAGGGTGCACCAAACCCAAATGGGTGAATTGACCCATTTAGACTCAAAACTAGCCATGCCCCATTCTACTTTGGATCAAAGCCTTTACACATGGCAATTGCCGATTGCTTGCACCAAGCCTGACCACGACCCACCTGACCTTGAGGGTGACCCATGCTCGGCCGGCCGGCCACCACGACCGCCGGAAACCACCGGGCCGAGAGCTCGCATGTGAGCCCAAACTTGGAATTCTCACCTGCCGAGCTGCCTCATGCCCAATGGCCACCATGGTCGTTCTTCACATGACAAGAGCAGCTGATCCCGACCCTCGGCTCCCCACGGGAGGCCCTCCGACCATGCCTATTTAAACCCCTCACCCTCGCGGCCATGGAGGAGAGTTGCATAAACCTTGCCGAAACTCGCGCAAAATTGTTCCAAACCCTACTCCACACTTAGAGCAGTTGATCCCCGGTGTCGATTTGCCCTAATCCTCACTGAAAGAATCCGATTTCTCAGTCGAAATTTCACCCAAAACCAGGACATCTCCTCGCAGTGAGCCAATCCCCGAATTGATTGGTCCTACACCTTCACTTGGACCGAGGGAAGAAGTTTCCCACTCGAAAGCCCCATCTCCGAGCCACCCGAGTTGCTCCGGCCTCCAAGCTTTGTGATCGAGCTGTGGTCACTTTCATAGCTGAGACAATTCACCGAGGCCGAGGACTTCATCCGGAGCTTACTTGGACCCGATCGAAGGTGACACTGACTCTCGGATCGAAGCTTCACTTCTGCGAGCAAAGGTATGGACTCCCTCTTCTTCCCGAGCTTCCAGAGATTCTCATTTTAATTTGAGTCAATTTAAATGCATGTTTACCGTATGGATGTGTTCGTCTCTTGAAGACCAATCCATAGAGCATAAGAACACGAAAATCCATTGAGAATCGAGTGAGTTCTTAGGGTTAGAGTGTGGACGGTCACGGGATCGCACCGGTCGTAGACGATGACCGAGAACCGTCGGATCGCGCGTGTATCGGATGGACGGCTTGGATTGCGTCGGACCGGCGGATGGTGCGTGAACCGCGGGGCCCGGGCAGCCGAGTCAGATGGCGGTGTCGAATGGGAGCGCGCCGCGTGGTCGTTCGGAGATGCCGAGGATGACAGGGCGCCGCGTGGATAAGTAGGAAATTAGGGATTTTTCTGATTTATTTAAATACCAGAACTTTAAAAATCCATATCTTTGTGTAGAAAAATCACAAAAATAAAATAAAAATACCCCCTTGCTCAGTGAACAGAGGAGAATAATGTGGAAAAGAAATTAATTAATTTTGTCCAGTATTTTATTTTTAATTAATTATTTACTCCCTGCACATTTTCAATTCTCCATGCATTCATACAATTCACCATGGCATGAGACCATAGGGCTTTTGAAGCCTCTGAACTTGGGAACATTCCCTGAATTTTCCAAGGTTAGAGGCCATCTCTGTGAAAAGTTATTGATTTTTTAAATGCATGTGGCTGTTTTGAGTATTTTAATTCCAAAAATTAGCATGTTGTGAAATAAATTCTAGAAAAATTTGGTGATGTTCCTTATGACCAGAGAACCCTAGGAAAAATAGGACTTGAGTTAATTCACTCAAAATAACCCTAATTGGCCTAAACACCCAAAATGGACCCCTAATTAATTAGAGCTAACCATACATCAAATTGACTTGAAATCAACTCTCCACTGACCTTTAGGATCAGAGGAACCCACCATAAAATTTTCAAGTCAATTGGACTTGGTTAGCCCTACTAAATGGGTTGATTAGGCCATTTAGTCATTTTAAACTTTAAAAATTCATAACTTTCAAAATACCTTTCAAAAATTCACCAAATTGGTTTTGGAGCCTCTCGATATCAGGGGAATTTAAGAAAATTAAAATTTCAATTTTCTAAAACAGTTAATTTTTTAGTATTATTTTAATATTTTAATAATTAAAAAATAATAAAAATCACAAAAATAATAAAATTCACCAAAATGTCATATTTTGAAATTTAATCACTAAGGAACAAACCCCATATTTTTCTTAGGTCTATTTAATGAGATATTAAATTTTAAAGCCTTAGGGTAATTTTTAAAATTAAAAAAAAATGTATTTTCTAGCATTTCCACTAAAATAATTATAGTAAATCAAAGAAAAATCAGAAAATTGTAAAATTTGGTTCTCTGGAATCCTTGATATCAGAGAGAATTTTAAAAATTATAAAATTCATTTTTCAACTTATATTCTATTTTTAAATTAATTAATACTCCAGAGCTTAATATAATTCTAATAAATAAAATATAATTCAAAAAATCACAAAAATTGGTCCAAGTGGTCCTCTGGTCATTAGAAATGTCCCATAATTTTCTTAAGGACAGAAATCTTCCCTTGGTCATATTATTAAATTTTCCTTGGAAATCCTTATTTTTCACCAAAAATAATTATATAAATAAATTAAATACAGAAAAATCATATTTTCTCCTCTAGTGTCTTCATTGACATATGAGTGAAGTAACATAAAAATTTCAGGTTCATTTGAGCTCAATTTAGTGAGTTATGAAATTATTAGGCTTGAAGGGCAAAATGGTAATTAAAATCTTAATCCTTTAATTAAGATTATAGGCTTAATGAAATTAATAGGCAAAATATTTGATTTTAACTTGATTTGGATGATTGAAATTTAGATAATTAAAGGGTAGAAACCTACTAAATAATTTAAAATAATTGAAATAAACCTTAATTAAATAATTAGTTAAATTTGGAAGAATAATAAAATCGGAATTATTAAAATAGGGATATTATTAGGAAGAGATTTGTTCTTTAATTTAAAGATCCCTAAATTAATCATCCCAATAATATTTAATTCCTAATTAAAATGATAATTCAAGTTTAAGATTTAAAATGCTAAAAGGCTTAATCATTAAATTAAATTAAAGTTAAATTATTTAAAACAAATTCCTTTAAAATTAAAAATTAAATTAAAAATTAAGAATTAAATTAAACTAAATTAAATTAAATTAAATTAAATTATATTATATTATATTATATTATATTATATTATATTAAATTAAATTAAATTAAATTAAATTAAAATTAAACTAAATTAAATTGAATTAAATTAAATTAAATTAAACTAAATCATATTACATTAAATTAACTTAAGTTAAATTAATTTAAATTAAACCACATTAAATTAAATTAAGTTAAATTAAATTAAATTAAATTAAATATAAGGACAAGAAGAATTTAAAAATAAATCTAAAATAACTTGAACACTATTCCAAACTTAAATCATTAATTTGAACTTAAATTTGAATCACAAATCATTAAATATCATTTTGCCCTTAGGAGCTTTTACTATTATAACTCCTAAATGGAGTATCAAGTGAAATGACACTTCACTCATAAGGATATTCAAACATCCTAATTCACTGAGCAAGGAATAAAACTTAACTCAAACACCCTGGATGATTAATTCACTTGAACAATAGAATTCATTTGGACTTAGGACAATTCCCGAAATATTGAAAAGATTTTTAAGATTCGTCTTAAACACTTCCTCAATATGATGGAATGTCCTCAAGAACAAATTGAGCTTAGTTGTTCTTTGGTGAAGAAAATCATCCTTAAAACCTAAATTGAAGACCTAGACGTCATAGGAGATGACTAGCTATAGGATTAGGAACTTGGTAGAAAACCATAACCTTTCCCTTAGCTTCACCTAGGGACTTACTTTAAATGCTTAAATATTCTAATCGTGTTTTAAGTGCGGCTTGGGATGACGGGAAGACCCTCCGGGTATGCTTTTATTTTATTGCGATTTACCTTACGGCAATTTATTTAATCGCGTTGCACTTTACCTTTCTTGCATGATAAACAACGGTTGCATGAAAACCTACACCTTTAGGACGAAACCAAAGCTGAAACCCATAACTAAATTAAAAGACACTACAAGATAAAATTCACCTCCACAACATTTCAAAATATAAGACAACTCAAAATTTAATCACGAAACGAAACAACAAAACTACAACTACAATTAAATTAAAACGTCTCATTGAATGATCGGGAATACCTCGGATGATGTAACCCACGTGTTGCTAACGGGACTTCCCACGGTCTAAATGAAAGTGCGGAACTCATTTAGTTGAGTTTAGCAAATTCATCTGGACTAAGTGAATTCGATGAAAATAACGGTGCTGGGATGACGGAACCGTGGGATCTTAATCGGTTTTGTTTAATCGACTTTAAGATTTGTTTTAATTAAAACATAAAAAACACTTGGAAATTAAGACTTTATTTAAACCGAACACTTCTCTCATCTCTCGATTTATGATTTCTAAAACTAAACCTCTGCAACAACAAGGAGCTCGGAGCATGGTGGGCGACACGGCCATCGTCGTCAGCAAAACTGAAATCTACATCAGCAAAACTTTCTTAGAATTAAATAACCAAGCCATAGGACTTCGAGGTAGTTTGCCTAGGGCAACATAAGTCCTCAACTCTTCGTTAGGCATTTGCATGATCACATCATGTAAATTAAGCCCTAACCGGTCTTAGGATTTCCGAGGTAGTCGTCCGATACGATATAAACCCTCGTATCTTCGAGGCTTATTTGTATGATTTTATCATACGAATATAAGTCCTAACTAATTAAGATTGGCGAGGATCAAAATACTAAATAAACATTAGGACCTTCTTAAATTCGAAGCCAAACAATAGGATAGTCGGGAAATTACCGAAGTTCGCTTCGGATCTGTGATTTCTCCTACCCTTCTTCCTTTGGACTCCTAAAATAAAATGTTCCAAATTTGATCCATTCCCTATTGAAATTCAAAAATTCAATCCCTTGAAAACTTAAACTTTGAAATTCTTGAGAGCAGAACTACTGATTATTATCGAGAGTTTTCTTAAGTGATTCCCGTCACTTAAGATGTAATTAACTATAGGGGCTTGCCCTTATAGGGAACTTTAAGAACCCAGGTAATATAAACCCTGCTTAATTCATTTATATTAAGCAGGGGAACTTGTCGGCTTATAAAATTGGTTCGCGGACCAAACGGATGGCACAAATCTCCTAGTTTATTTAATCGAGCCCCATCATCAAACGATGGTGTGCTATTCTTCGGGATAGATACACGGTTTGTGGTGCGGTGCTCGTTTATATAAACTTATTTGGGATGTGAGATCGGTTTGATTTCATATCTTAAAACTTTTAAATTTAAAATTACTTTCAAAATCAAATGTTATCTTTCAAACTATATATATATTTAAATTAAATTTAAAATATAAAAAAAAATTTCGCCGACAATTTCTGTAGGCGACCCCCTTTTTCCAAAATAAAACACATAACCTAAAAATATGCCGACAACACCGCCACAAGAAAATATCACTTTCCTTTACCATTAGACCAAATGCTAGACAGACTTACTAGACACAAGTACTATTGCTTTTTAAATGGATATACCAGTTATCACCAAATACCTATTGGTCCTAAGGATCAAGAGAAGACTACATTTACTAGCCCTTATGAAACTTTTACTTCTAGAAGAATGCCCTTTAGATTATGTAATGCAACTGCAACATTTCAAAGATGTATGGTGTCTATATTTAGCAAATTAATTGATGATGAAATATAAGTGTTTATGAATGGTTTCTCAGTATTCAGAGATTCATTTGATGCATGCCTATGAAACTTAGAAAAAGTTTTAGAGGTATGCGAAAGAACAAATTTAATCCTAAACTGAGAAAAGTGTTAATTTATGGTTGTAGGAGGAATTGTGCTTGGGCATAAAATGTCTGAATATGGCATGGAAGTAGATCCAGTGAAGATTCAAATTATAGAAAAATTACTACCTCCAACAATTGTGAGAGGGGGTAAGAAGCTTTTTGGGACATGTAGGATTCCACAGGCATTATATTAAAGATTTTTCAAAAATTACTAAGCCTCTATGCCAACTTTTGGAAAAAGATAAACAGTTTGATTTTAACGATGAATGCTTAAAAGCTTTTGATATATTAAAGGAAAAATTAATCCCTGCCCTTATAATAGTTTCACTTGACTAGGAGAAATCATTTGAATTAATGTGCGATGCTAGCGATTATGCTATTGGAGTTGTTTTAGGGCAAAAACATGACATAATGTTTAAAGTTATATACTACGCTAATAAGACTCTTATTGATTCTCAAATAAATTACACCACTACTGAAAGAGAGTTATTAGCAATCGTTTATGCCTTTGAAAAATTTAGATCTTACTTAATTGGAGCTAAATGTATAGTACATGCTGATCATTCTGCTATTAAGTATTTAATGCAAAAGAAGGATGCAAAACTAAGACTGATTAGATTGATACTTTTAATGTAAGAATTTGATTTTGAGATCATTAATAGGAAAGGGGTCGATAATCAAATAACTGATCATTTATTTAGACTTGAACAACCTAAGTTGGATGACTTTGAAAAGGAAATCACTGAAACTTTTCCTGAGGAGCAATTATATAATATTATTGAAGGAAATTTACTGTGGTATGCTGATATTGAAAAATACATCGTTGGTAATATTTTACCACCTGACTTAACAATACAACAGTAGAAAAAATTTAAGCATGATGCTAAATTTTATTTCTGGGATGATCCTTATCTGTACAAGTATTGTAAAGATCTTATTATTAGGAGAAGTGTGCCTTATGAAGAAACTGAAAGAATTATTCGAGAATGTCATGATTCTGAATTTGGAGGACATTTCAGAATTGATAGAATTGCACATAAGATTTTGCAATCTGGATTTTATTGGCCTACACTTTCAGAGATATTTATAGATTTATCAAAACTTATGATCGATGTTAGAAAATAGGCAATATATCTTGAAGAAATAAAATGCCTCTTAATTTCACTTTGGAAGTTGAAATTTTTGATGCTTAGGGATTAGATTTTATGGGACCATTTATACCTTCATTTAGAAATATATATATACTGATTGTTGTTGATTATGTAGCAAAATGGATTGAGGCAATAACTTTACCTAGGTGTGATGCTAGAAATGTTTTAAGGTTTTTAATGAAAAATATTTTCACAATATATGGAATGCCTAGAGTAATCATCACTGATGGAGGATCCTATTTTAAGAATAATCTGATTCAGAGATTGCGGAAAAATATAATATTATGCATAGAATCTCTACAGATTATCATCCCCAAACTAATAGTTTAGCAGAGGTATCTAATCGTGAAATTTAACGAATTTTGGTGAAAGTCATTAATCCTGAGAAATTTGATTGGTCTGCAAGACTAGACACAACTTTATGGGCATACATAACTGCTTATAAAACTCCTATAGAAATGTCCCCTTACAGATTAATCTTTGGAAAAACTTGTCACTTACCAGTTGATTTAAAATATAAAGCTTATTGGGCGATAAGGAAATTGAATTTTAATTTCAAAGATGCAGGTGAGAAGAGGTTGTTGCAATTGAATAAATTGGAAGAAATCAGAAATGAATCATATGATAATGATAAAATATATAAGGAAAGAAGAAAAATATAGCATGATCGGAAGATTGTTAAAAAGGAATTTGAACCAGGACAAAAAATTTTATTATACAATACAAGATTGAAATTATTTCCTGGGAAACTGAAATCTAGATGGACAGGACCTTTCATTATCATAAAAATATATCAGTTTGGAGCTGTAATTATCGAAGACCCTAAATCTGGAAGAATATTCAAATTTAATGGACAAAGATTATATTTTGAAGGCAATAGACCTAATTTTAAAGAGGTTTTAATGTTGGATCAACTGAATAAATGGAAGTTATGTCAGGCTAACTACGTTAAACCAAGCGCTTTGTAGGAGGCAACCCACACTTATCAAGTGTTTGCTTTGTTTGATGTGTTATTTGTGTTTGTTTGTTACTTAATTAAGTCTTATTCTTCCTTAATTATCATTAAAAATATTTAAAAAAATGAATCGAATCAAAGATTTGAAAAAATTAGGACGAAGTGAAGTTTGGTGAAATTTGAACTAGTGCAGAAAGGTGTTGTTATCAGCACCGAACCACGCCGCTGTTCAGAAAACAGTTTCTCATCTTTAAATTTGAGTTTTGGTAGTTCTAGGTCGTAAATCTTCCATTAAAACTCCAAAAAAATGCCCTTAGACACAGGAACTACCAAAGAAACGAAGAGGAAGATCCCAAATCTTGTCCAAATGGATTCTGACTCAATGGAAACTTCAAGATTTCAAGTTTTCAACTGTAGAAAGTTCATCAATTTTGAAGCGCAATGTTTATTCAAAAAAAATATCTCGAAAATGAGATTGATTAATGAGCGAGGCTTTATGAATCAAGGTACGAATTCTCCTACCACTATAATTGATGAAATTATTATTTAGAGACATTTGGTAGTATTGTGTTATACTACTACCGCTGTAGTTGTCTCAGTTGTGAAGGAAGTCTATGCAAATCTTCATGGAATCAACCAAGGATCAATCTATGTGCGAGGTAGGTTCGTCACATTTACTCCTGCAAAGATTAATGATTTATACATGATTAAGATTGTGTCAATCTCCCACTATTCGAATTTTGCCTTGACGAAGGACAACATGAATGATATATACAAATATCTGACGGATGAAAGTGATGAATGAGAGATAAGAGATAGCAGGTATGTAAGTTTCTCGACCACACTGCTAATTTCTACGTTGAAACACTTACATTATTTCATATGTGTAAAATTCCTCACAACTATGAAAATCAGTAAAGTAACTAAGGAGTGTGTTATTCTTAACTACTGTATTCAAATGGGGATGCCTATTGATGTTGGTTCGATAATTGTTACATCTGTTTTGGGATTGATCGTTCATGGATTAAAGTATGGGATTGGACATCCATCCACCATATTTCTCCTCTGCAGTCAATCATAAGTGCCATATGAGAACTGGGAAAGAGTACTTCTACCTTAGAAGCCTATAGACCCAGCAAATGCATAAAGTAACCAGGCAGTTGGTGATATGAATGAAATGAGCATTATTGAAGATCAACCATCTCAGAGGTCAACAACTATTCCTTTACTTTCCTGAAAGTTCACAGATCATCTTGAAAAAGATTAAGAAATTGGAGAATGAAATACAACACCTGATGAATGAAATCAACAATCTATCTGATTTCTTTGATCATCTGGATTGGAGAATGAAGGAGCACTTTCATCATTTTGGATATTATTAAGGAAGTTTGACAGGGCTGATGAAAAGAAAAGGTTGGCTTGAAGAGGATTCTACTGAAGAATTCCCATTTCGTCCATTCTACAATATGTTCGTTCACCCTAAATATATTGGAGATCATAGAATTGATGATAGTTTTGAGGAAGAATGAAGACTTGATTATTGTATTTCTGTGTTTGTGTATTTGTTTGCTTTGATTTTCTTTTCTTAGATGTTATATTTGGACTTGCTTTCTTGTTTAGTTTTCAGTGTTATTATATTGTTATTGTGATTGATGCTGAATTTTACAATTATATGGCTTGATGAAGTGTAGTATTTAGTGTTATGTGTATGTGTATGAAACTTGGATTTTATATATGAAAGTGATGTTTTGTGTTGTTTGTGTTAAAAAATATCATTTGACATGGCTTTAGAATGTTAGTAGGATCTTTAAGATCAATCATCGATGTTGCTACTGGAGGATCATTAATGTCAAAACCATTTGATGAAGCCTATGCACTAATCGAAGAAATGGCAACAAATAATTTTCAATGGCCTGCTGATAGAATGAATCCAAAAAAAAAAAAGGTAGTATTCATGTAAATGATGCAATATCTATGTTAGCTTCACAAATTGCTGCTATATCTAAAAAATTAGATCATTTTGGAATGAATTACTCTCCAACTATAACAGAAGAAAATTCATCTGGACAACTTATAGAATCTCAATCTCAATATGAAACAATTAATACAATTAACAACAGACCCAATAATCCTTATGCAAACTATTATAATCCTGGATGGAAAAATCATCCTAATTTTAATTGGAATAATAATAAACTAATCAACCATGGATGAATAATATGACACAACAATTAGGAAATCCATCCAATCAAGGAAATCCTAATTATAAACCTAATTATCCACCTGGATTTAATAATAATAACCCTCAATTTAAAGATAAGAAATTATCTATAGAAGAATTAATATTAAATATGGGTCAACATTTACAAAATCAAGGAAATCAATTACAAATACAAGGAAATCAATTACAAAATCAAGGAACAACTATCAAAAATATTGAAACTCAACTTGGACATATCGCTACTGCACTTAATAATAGAATACCTGGAACATTTCCTAGTAATGTGGAAATAAATCCTAAAGACAAGGGAAATGAACAAATTAAAGTGATACAACTACGAAGTGGAAAAGAATTAGAACCTCGAATTCAAAAAGAACTTGAAAGTCCAAAAGAGGAAGTGGAAATTGAAAAGGAAAAGAATCAACAAGATCAAAACTTAGAAAGTCCTTTAATACCAATGAAAATTTCTGTTGAAAAACCTCCACCACCATTTCCTCAACGACTAATTCAACATAAAAATGACAAACAATTTGCTAAATTCCTTGAAATTTTGAAGAAATTAACAATAAATATTCCTTTCGTAGAAGCTTTAGAACAGATGCCAAACTATGTAAAATTCATGAAAGATATTCTAAATAAAAAAGAAAATTTACCGATAATGAAATGGTTGCACTTAGTGAAGAGTGTAGTGCTTATTATTCGAAAAAACTTCCTGAAAAATTAAAAGATCTCGGTAGTTTCACTATACCTGCTATTTATTGGAGAAAAATTCTATGGAAAAGCTTTGTGTGACTTAGGAGCAAGCATCAATCTAATGCCTCTATCAATTTTAAAGAGATTAGGATTGGGAGAAATTTCACCTACTTCGGTAACTCTTCGGTTAGTGACCGTTCGTTGCATATCCTAAGGGAGTTATTGAAGATGTATTAGTAAAAGTGGATAAATTTATCTTCCTCGTAGATTTTATTGTTCTAGATATGGAAGAAGATAAAGAAATTCCTATCATTTTAGGGAGACCATTTTTAGCCATCTGGAAAAGCTATGATTGATATTAGAAAGGAGAATTAACTATGAGAGTAAATGACCAAAAAGTAACTTTTAATATTGCTAAATCAATGAAATATCCTGCGCTAGAAAAAGATGATGAGTGTTTTCGAATGGAAGTACTCGATCATTTACAAAAAGAACATTTTAAAGAATATTATGAAGAAAAATTAGAAAAAGAAAATATTGAATTAATTGAAAAATGCGAGAGAAATGAAGAATTAGATTATATTCAAGAGAAATTTGAATTTTTGGAAAACACCGAAAATACTCGAAAAAAATATAGTTCCATCAATTATTAAACCTCCCGAACTTGAGTTAAAAATGTTACCTAATCATTTAAAATATGCTTACTTAGGAAATTCTTCAACTCTACCAGTTATTATTTCATCTGAATTAAATGAATCTCAAGAACAAAAACTTTTAGATACGTTAAAAAAATATAAGAAATTTTTTGGTTGGACTTTAGCAGATATTAAAGGAATTAGTCCTTCAATCTGTATGCATAGAATTATTTTAGATAATGAACATAAACCTAAAGCAGATCCACAAAGGAGATTAAATCGGATAATGAAAGAAGTAGTCAAGAAATAAATTTTAAAATGGTTAGATAATGGTATTATATATCTTATTTCGACGATTGCTTGGGTAAGCCCAATTCATCGTGTACCTAAAAAAGGAGGGGTGACCGTCAAAGCTAATGAAAATAATGATCTTATCCCTATAAGACAAGTTACTTGGATGGTGAATATGTATTGATTATAGAAAATTAAACACAGCCACTAGAAAAGATCACTTCCCTTTACCATTTCTAGACCAGTTGTTAGATAGATTAGCCGGACATAAGTATTTTTGTTTCTTAGATGGATATACCTCATCAAATACAAATTGCTCATGAGGATCAAGATAAAACTCCATTTACTAGTCCTTATGGAACTTTCGCTTTTCGAAGAATGCCTTTTGGATTATGTAATGCACCTGCAACATTCCAAAGATGTATGATGTCTATATTTAGAAAATTAATTGATAATGGAATAAAAGTATTTATGGATGATTTCTCTGTATTTGGAACAACATTTGACACATGATTAAATCATCTTGAAAAAGTATTTGAAGTATGTGAGAAAACTAATTTAGTTCTTAATTGGGAGAAATGTCAATTTATGGTTACAGGCGGCATTGTATTAGGGCATAAAATTTTAGAAAAAGGCATGGAAGTAGACCCTGCAAAAATTCAAGTAATAGCTAAATTACCACCTCCAACTACGATAAAAGGGGTAAGAAGTTTTCTTGGACATGCTGGATTTTACAGGCGTTATATTAAAGATTTTTCAAAAATTACTAAACCTCTATGCCAACTTCTTGAAAAGGACAAGAAATTTGAATTTACAACTGAATGCCTCAATGCTTTCGAAGTAATAAAAGATAAATTAATTACAGCACCTATAATAGTTTCACCTAATTGGGAGAAACCATTTGAGCTTATGTGTGATGCTAGTGATTATGCTATAGGAGCAGTTCTTGGGCAAAGATACGATAAGATTTTCACAGTTATATATTATGCTAGTAAAACTCTAAATGATGTTGAAATAAATTATACAGTTACATAAAGAGAATTATTAGCAGTTGTATATGCTTTTAATAAATTTCGGCATTATATAATAGGAACTAAATGCATTGTGCATACTGATCATTCTGCTATAAAATATTTAATGCAAAAGAAAGATTCTAAACCAAGATTAATCAGATGGATATTATTAATGCAAGAATTTGATTTTGAGATAGTTAATAAAAAGGGAACTGATAATCAAATTGCTGATCATTTATCAAGATTAGAAAATCATGAATTATCTAATATTGATAATGAAATTTTAGACAGTTTTCCTAATGAACAACTTTATAATATTAATGAGTTGAAAATACCTTGGTATGCTGATATAGTAAATTATATTGTAAGTGACATTTTACCACCTATGTTAACTTTGCAACAACAGAAAAAATTCATTCACGATATTAGATCATATTTTTTGGATGAACCATACTTATATAAGCAATGTAAGGATCTAATTATTAGAAGATGCGTGCCTTATGAAGAAATTGAACCAATTATCCAAAAATGTCATGATTCGATTTTGGAGGACATTTTGGGACGAGATAAAACCGCATATAAAATTCTACAATCTGGATTCTACTGGCCTACTCTATTTAGAGATGTATATAAATATATTAAAACTTGCGATAAATGCCAAAGAGTAGGAAACATATCAAGAAAAATGAAATGCCTTCGAATTTTATATTAGAAGTTGAAATTTTTGATGTTTGGGGATTATATTTCATGGGACCTTTTATTCCGTCATTTGAAAACTCATATATATTAGTAGCTGTTGATTATGTTTCCAAATGGATTGAAGCATAAGCTTTATCTAGATGTGATGCTAAAAGTGTTTCAAAATTCATAATGAAAAATATTTTTACTAGATTTGGAATGCCGAGAGTTATTATCACTGACGGAGGAACTCATTTTAGAAACAAATATATTCACAAACTAGTAAAAAAGTATAATATTATGCATAAGATATCGACTGCTTATCATCCACAAACTAGTGGATTAGTCGAAGTTTCTAATCGAGAGATTAAGCGTATATTAGAAAAGTCCGTAAATCCTAATAGATCGGACGTGTACTATAAGACTAGACAACTGCATTATAGGTATACAGGATTCGCTTATAAAACTCCGATTGGAATGACTCCTTATAGGCTTATATATGGAAAAACTTGCCACTTACCGAGTTGAATTAGAACATAAAGCATATTGGGCGATTAAAGAATTTAATTATAATATGAAAGAAGCTGGTGAGAAGAGGTTGTTGCAATTAAATGAATTGGAAGAATTAAGGAATGAATCATATGATAATGATAGGATTTATAAAGAAAGAATGAAATTATGGCATGATCAGAAGATTAATCGGAGAAATTTTGAACCAGGACAAGAAGTTTTGCTTTATAATACTAGATTGAAATTATTTCCTGCGAAATTGAAAGCTCGATGGCTAGGAACTTTCACCATAAATCAAATATTTTCATATGGAACTATAGAAATTGAAGATCCAAAAACAGGACATAGATTTAAAGTAAATAGACATAGATTAAAACCATATTTCAAAAATAGACGACCAAATTTTAAAGAGGTTTTAATGCTTAGTCAACCTGAACACTAACTGAATTAGGTCGGGCTGCGACGTTAAACCAAGCGCTTTATGGGAGGCAACCCATAGTAGCTTTTTATTTTTTTTAAAAAAAATCTACATATTAGTGAGTCTATATTATTAAAATAAATCTTACTACTCGAATTTTTATTAGAATCATCACAAAAATTGAACTTATTAGATGAGATCAGGAAATATTCGGACCAGAGCGAAAACGGGCGATTTTTATGAATCTCGCCGACAGCGAGCCCGAGCCCGCTGACAGCGAGATCGTGGACCATTACTCATTCAGTTTTATAACTAAGTCGCCGACGGCGAGGAACTTCCCGCCGACGGCGAGGAACTTCCCGCTGACGGCGAGGCAGTTAAAAATTTGGTTTCTCAAAGATTTTTCGTGCGGTTTTGGACGGATCTAAGCCATTCCTTCGTAAGAAATTATTCCAAATCCGATTTTACACCATTTTCTTGCTTAGGAACGACTAGAGACCAATCCATTCCATCCAAAATGGCCTCCAAATTCCTAGAAACCACAAAGCCGAAGTTTTCAACCGGAGAAAATTCGTCAGTTCGGAGGCTCAGCGAATCTTCAACAAAGGCTTGATGAAGAAAAGACTTATCAAAGAAAGAGGATTTGTCAATAGAGGAGTAGAGAATGCTACTAAAAAAATCGAAGAAATGATCGCACAGCGGCATTGGGAGGTATTTTGTTATACAACTTCCGCTGTAGTTATACCAGTAGTTAAAGAGTTTTACTCTAATTCACATGCGATCAACAATGGAAATGTGTACGTCAGTGGAAGATGGGTAACGTTTACTCCTGCAAGGGTAAATGAATTGTTTTCTATAGAAAATACCTCTATTTGTCACTATTCCAACTTTGTGCCTTCAAGATACAATATGAACGAAATCTATAGATACCTGACTGATGAACCGGATGATTGGGAATTACGAGAAGACGGGTATGTCAGTTTTTCTGCATCACTTCTAAACCCTGTCTCGAAGCACTGGCATTTCTTTATATCATCAAAACTATTACCTACCATGAGAGTAAATAAAGTTTCAAAGGAATGCGCTATTTTAAACTATTGTATTCAAATTGGATTACCTATCGATGTTGGATCAATAATAGTAAAGTCTGCATTGGGATTAATTGTGCATGGGTCAGTTCATGGACTTGGACACCCATCTACTATATTTGCTTTATGCAGTCAGTACCAAGTTTCTTATGAGGCTTGGGAAAAAGTACTTTTACCATGGAAACCACTAGATCCTACTGATATATTTCCCACTTTGGATAACAATGATGAGATCACCGTTATTTCTGACAGAGCATCACAGAACAATCCTTTAGCAAGGCCCTTTACTGATAAGACTAATTTCATTCTGAAGAAGATTAAAGGATTGGAGAAAGAATTGCAAAATGTGATGAATTCTATTAACAATATCTCTGATATGTTTGATCATATTGATTGGAGAATGAAGGAGCACTTTGATCATACTGGACATCTAGAGGCCAGTTTTATTCATCTACTAAGACAGAAAGGATGGATTAATGAAGACTCTACTGCAGAATTCCCTTTCAGGCCTTTCTACAATTTATTTGTGCACCTGCGTCGCATCGGAAATATCAGAGAAGATGTCAGTTCAGACACTGAAGAGTAGGAAAGATTTCTTCGTTTATGTTATATTTGTATATGTGTGTGTTTAATTTGGAGTTAGGTTTTATTATGAGTCGAACTTTGATTTGATCATCTCAGATTTGATAAGATTTTATGTAAATGGTTGTCTCAGTATTTAGAGTGTTGTGGTTTGGATTGCGATGCTGAGTATTATGGATTTGAACAATTAAGTTAAGTATGTGTGAAATTGTTAGTGTGAAATTTGTAAGTTTCATGGATTTCATTTATGAAGTTATATTGTTTATTTTGTGTGACTTTTTGTGAGTATAAGTACCTAATCTTTGTATTATTATTAAATTAAGTGATCGGAAGATTGATTAAGGGCAATTCGAGGTTGAAAATGATTGACAAATTTCAAAAATTGAAAATTTTTGGGACCTCGCCGACAGCGAGAAAACCCGCTGACAGCGAGAAAACCCGCTGACAGCGAGACCGAGCTCGCCGACGGCGGATTTTTCCTGAAACTTTTAGCTTATGGAATTAATTAGCTCACCGACGGCGAGAACGCGAAAAGACCTATATTTGACCGGTCAACCGACACTATTCATCATCCCTTTCCTCAAATTTTCGAAAAAACCGACCTAGGGCTTGAGAGATCTCGAATTTGAAGCGATTTCAACACATTTTTACACCGGATTTTATCTTCCCTTGGTAAGAGCTTCACTCCTATGCAAAAATTTTTTGATTTTCACCATGAATTTCTTCTACATTGGGATATTTTGAAAAATTTTGAAATGTGAAGAAAATACTTGGAAGAATTTCATAGAAATTGATTTAAATGGATTTTAGTTGTAGGAAGCCTTCTTAGTAATATTTTGGAGTTTAGTTAAAATTTTTGTAAATTTCACAGATCAAGAAATGGCTCCACGACAAAAGCGACGATTAGATTTTGACGAAACTCTATTCATTAATGCGAGAGCACAAAATCGATATTTTCAAAACATTCAAGCAAGAAAGTGCATACAAGATCGAGTTTTCAAGAATCCAGGAGGAGAAGTAGAGCGAGTTATAAAGGAACGAGGATGGGAAAACTTCTGTTTTGTTACCAACAGAGCAGCGGTAGAAGTTGTGAAGGAATTTTATACAAACTTAACACAGGCTGAAGATGCACCGGTTAGGGTTAGAGGATTTTTTGTAGATTTCAGTGCTGTTTAGAATAAACGCTTATTATGAAGTTCGAGACACCTTGAGCGAATATGAAACTTTTGAAACTATGGAAGGACCATTGGAAGAGGTGATCGACTTTCTCACTGATGGGAAAGGAGTCTGGAAGATAAAGCAGCGGGAACGGGTAAACTTCCCTCTTTCTATGCTAAATGCAACATCAAAAGCCTGGCATTATTTTATTTGTTCTACTTTGTTACCTACCTACCACCATAGTGAGGTAACAAGAGATAGAGCAGTTCTGAATTTTTGTATTTAGAACCAGAAGAGTATTAATGTGGGAAATATTATATATTAAAACATATTAGCCACTGCTAGAAATGAAAGTGGAAGAGGACTAGGACATCCTGGTCTTATCTATGCACTTTGCCAATTATCTGGGGTAGAGGCAAGAGATGATGAGGAATGGATAGAACCTATGAAACCCCTTACTCAGGCTAATATAAAGAAATATGAATCCCACGAAGGATGAAGATCTGGGACAAGGGATCATGTACCTTCTTCAAGTAGAGATATACCCTCTATTAGTTATGAACCACCCCTCAGTACACCACTCCTACCCTTCAAGATCTAATGAATGAATTAACCCTGAGTAGAAAGAGTTTTGAGTCATTTGGAGAAAATATGGAAAGAAGATTTGAGCATATAGATCGAAAGAATCGGAGGCTTGGAGAGAAGACACGATTATGATAGCGAATATCTCCGACGACATTCGAGTACGAGATTGCATACTATGAAGCCGAGCGTCGTTATAGGAGTGGTGATTTAGATGTTGTCTTTCCCGAGTGCCCCCGTTATACACAGGTACCGGCCTGCTCGGCCTTCTCGACTTTGGAGATCAGGGAGATGACATAGCTTGGGACTTTGATGCAGAGGATTAGAATCTTTGTTTAGTTTGTTTGGTTTGTTTAGATTTGTTGTTTTGCAAACTTTATTATTTATGTGTGTAATATTTTAGTACTTTATGTGGACTTTGAACTTGATATGTTGTTTGTTTGTTTGAGCAGTGATGTTAAATTTCTTATGTGTGTTAAATTAGTTGCAAATTTTTATATATATAGGATGTTAGTCTTTCTTTAATATATTGTTTAAATTGTAAATGTATGTGTAGTAACAAATTAAGTTTTCTTTGTTATGTTTGATACTTATTTTAAAAATTTCCATCCCTGCACTTTCTTTTTAAATATTATATATGGAAGAATACTAACGATACGAGTTCCGTAAGTAATGAAAAAGCATCGCAAAAATTTCAAAGAAAAGAAATACCTAAAGCTCGAAAGGTATGATGAATTTTATTTATATACTTTCCCTTTTTCACTATGTAGTATAGATAGAAAAATTTAAGTTTGGGGGAAGGTAAAAATACAAATTTAATTATTAAAATTATTCTCAAATTCTATTTTCAAAAATTATTATTAAATAATTTTCTATAGTAATTTTTCAATTTAATAAATATGAGTTGCTTTATTTAATTATTATATAAAGTTAAAGAAAATATTTCTAGTAATTCAATTTATCAATAGAATAAGATATTTGGTTAAAAGGAATACGAATATAGTAAACTATTTAAAGTAAGGGAAACTATATTCTAAAAATTGGAAATTCTTAAGGATATAGATGAAAAAGAAAGGATAGAAACTCAATGAAGTAAAAGTTATGAAATATATATAAGCAAAGAAATATTTTAAGTTTCAAATTTAGGAAGAGAAATTGAAGTTCAAAATTATTAACAGGCTATCCAGATACAGTAATCCTCACTTGAAAAAGAAAAAGAAAAGAAAAAAAAAGAAAAAGAAAGAGAAAAGAAAAGAAAAGAAAAATATAAGTGAGGAGAAGCATGAGGAGATGCCTTATCAAAAATTGGCTTTAATGGATTCAACCTAAAGGGTAAAACTTAACTATATTTCTAAACTTATATTTGTGGATTAGTATTTTACTAAATAGAGTTTTCTTGAATTTCCTATCATCTAAATATCTTAAGAAATTTATAAATTTTTAATATAGTCATTCCCGAATTAAATAGAAAGCTAGAAATCTTAGACACTAATAACTAAATAATCTTATCTCTATAAAATTAATTTAAATTACTTAGAAATATTTCTATTTAACTTTATTATAATGTTATTTAAAATTAATTCATATATTATTTGAGTTGAAAAATTCTATTATAGAAATCATTAATTTTATTTAGTATTAAAATTACTTGAGGACAAGTAATAATTAAGTTTGGGGGATTTTGATCACAGAAAAATATATGAAGAAATTTATATCTAATTTTAATGAAAATGCACTTTAAAGAGAGGTATTTTCTTTATTTTATTGCAGGAATGAAGATTTATTAGTGATAAAAGCTAAAAACATGAAATGGAGCAAATTTGGATCAAAAAGGAGAAAATTCATGCAAATTTAACTACTTCGCCGACGGCGAGATCGAGGCCGCCGATGGAGAGATCGTGAGGAGAAATTTCTGAAGGAATTATAACTACCTCGCCAACAGCGAGCCCGAGTCCGCCGACAGCGAGATCGCGCGGTTTGAAAACCTTCTAGAAGCCCCACTGACGGCGAGGTCGTTTCCCGCCGACGGCGAGCTAGTTCAAAATGCATATACATTGAACCTGGACACTTTTGAAGAGGTGTTTAAGCACCCCTTGGACCTTTGCCTACCTCTATAAATAGAGGCCGAATTCTAGAGTGTGGGTGTGTCTTTTGAGTCTTCTATGAGTCTATTTATAGTGTAATTTGTGTGAGTTTAATTTAGTTTGAGTGTATTTAGTGAGTTCATTGAGTGTTATTTAATTGCTGTACTAGAAGGAAAAGTCAAAGGAACTTCAAGGAGTCTGCTTGGGAAGGAAATTAAGATAAGTATCTTTGTTTATTGTTGTTAAACTTTAAATGAAATCCATGCTTTGTTTTATTCCTATGCATTCTGAGTAGTTTTCTTAGTCTTTCTCCTTGTTTATGAAAATTATGCGAATTGTTGAAATTAAATAAAAGCACTTAATATAATATAAATAAATTGTGATAATTTTTACTTAAAACTTAATTTACTTTCAATCTGGCCAATTGAGTAGTTAAAATATGTTGAATTATCAACTATAGTAAAAATTACATCCAATATTCGGGAAGTCAAAAGCCTTGGAAGGCGGGTGCAAATAAATAGGGAAATATTAATTATCGGGCGTAGAATTGGATATTTTAGTGTGACGGACTAAAATACTCAATTCGATCCTACCTGTTTGAGAGCTGAAGTGTAGATGTTAGCCCTCGAGTGAAGGGAACGTGGGAGCTCTGAAGTGGCAGCCAGTATCCTCCCAGCCTAGCCGCAGATTCAGTAATCAAACATAGGATTAGTTAAAGATCTTCGCACCTGAACCAAAGGGTAAAGAACAGGAATGCTCCTATTTGTCATAATACAATTTAAAAATTTTATTTAAATTCATCATTTCACTTAATTTTCTAAAAATAAGGAGAAGGATATTTTTTCTGAACTAATTAAATCAACTTATTTCAAGCATTAGTTTACTTTAGTTTATTATAGTTACTTTGAATATCTATTCACTTTATTAGTAAGTAATTCCTTTAAATTTAGTCGATAACGATTACGTTAAAAACTTCCTTGTGGGATCGATAACCAGGACTCCACTAGAGCCCTGTATTACTTTATACGATACGTATACTTGCGTAGAATCCACATTATACATTAAATCATATACCTATATTTAAAGCGGGATTTAGTTTTTGGTTCCGTTACTATAAACATAAATTGCATACATACAAAAAGTGGGTCAGCGCTTGACAAAAAAAAAGTCCTAAACTCCAAATTTTCACAATTAAACCCTGGGACCTGCTATTTTTACCCAAACCATCATCTCTACCTCCAGCTAATGCCAATTTTCACACCTAGGGCTCTCTAGCATTTGGATTTGAAGCAATTTCATGGACAGAAAAGTTCAGATTTCATCTTCTCTTGGTAAGAGCTACACTTTAACCTAAAATTTTTCAATTTTGATCAAGGAAATCTCCTACATTAGGAAGATTTGAAATTTTGAAGTTTTTGGAGAAACTTTAGAGATTTTTCATGGATTTTGAGTTCTTATCTTTTTAAATTTACCTTGGTGTCCATTACATTGCAATTTTAAAATTGATTTGGATAAATTTGATGTTTATAGACAAATGACTCCTAGAATTTCAAAGGGGAAGAGAAAATTTGAGTATGATGAAAGAAAATTTGTGAATTTCAAGGCTTATTCATGCTTTAGTACATTTCTTAGCAATAAGAAATGTATTCAAGATAAAGCCTTCGAAAATCCTGGAGGTATGCTTGAAGAACTTATTGAGAATCGTCAATGGGAGATTTTCTATTATTTCACTACTGAGACAATGCTAGGAATTGTTATAGAGTTTTATGCAAATCTGTATTATTTTGAGAGTGAATACATACCGGTTAGATAACAAATGGTTGCATGCACCCCTGCTTGCATTAATGCTTTTATCAGTTAAGAGCACATTTTTCTTGTGAATATGAAAATTTTCTTATTACGAATGAAGCATTAGATACGATATTGAACTTTTTGACAGTTGGAAAAGGGGAGTGGAAGGTTAAGCTAAGGCTAAAAGTTAACATCCCCCTTTCTACTTTGAATCTTGTATCAAAAGTCTGGCACTATTTCATTTCTGCAAGACTTTTGTCTACCAACCATCACAGTGAGGTTATAGTAGATAGAACTGTTTTGAATTACTATATTCAGAACATGAAGAATATCAATATTGGGGCAATTATTCATAAAATTATTTTGATAAGTTCAAAAGGAGAGGTTAATGGTGGACCAGGGCATCCCAGCCCGATTCATGCCTTGTGCATTCAGTCAGGTGTAGCAACTGAAGATAATGATGAGGTAGTCTATCCCCTGAAGCCCATTACTAAACTAAATTTGAAAACCTATGAAGGCCGTGTAGGATGGAAGTGGAGTAAGAAAGCTGATGAGCCTTCTTCTAGTCAAGAGAGACCATCTAGATCTAGAGAGCCTACTCTGCATGATGTTATGGATCAGATGGAAAGGTTGAACACTAGAGTAGAGGGACTAGAAGTAAGGAACAAGATAAATGATGATTATCAAGTGCGGTGGAGAGAATATGAGATAGCTTATCATCACGCGCAGATGAGATTTTTCAGGGGAGACACTAGTATTGTATTTCCTACTTACCCTGAGTATACTCCATACCAGCCTGAAAAACCTGATGATGGTGGAGCTCCTGCAAAGGATGAAGATTGGTAGTTTTATTTTCATTTTATTTTGTATTTGTGTTTTGTATATGTGATGTACCTGAGACTCTTTCTGATTAGTATATGTGATGTAATGTGTATTTGGTTGTACTTGTAGCAGACTTTATGTTGATTTTTGATGTATGTGATATTATAGTAGAGTTTTCATATGTTTGGTTTGTTAGTTTAATCTGTGTTTGTAACAGTTGGATGTTAATGTTGTGTGTATAGTTTATGTTGCATGTTTCTAAACTTCTTCCTTTATAAATTTCTATCCCATATTTGTGTATAGAAATTCTCTTAATTATTTCTGGTCTACTATTCTACTTTATGAAGAAAAACCTGCTTAAACTCAAAGGTATGAAAAATATAACATATTGAGGTATGAGTTATATGTTTATATATTTTCTTTCTTCCCATGTTAATTGTATTGATATTCAAAAATTTAAGTTTGAGGTAGGTAAAGAATTAACTATTAATTGTTCTCATTTAAAAGTATTTTCAAAATTATTAACATGATTTCCTGTAATAGAACTCAATTTCAGATAACTGTATTTTGATTTTATTTAAGTATTTTCTAAAGTTGAATGAAACTATTTAGTAATGAAAAGTAATTTTGTAGGCTAAGAAATTTGGTATAAGAGACTATAGCCAACTATTCAAAGTAAGAAAAACTATATATTTGTAATATTAAGAATCCTAAAACTTTATGTGATAGGAAAGGATTGAGACTCTATGATGAATCATTAATAAGCTAAAGAAATGCCTATAAGGCAAAAGGAATGTGGTAAGTTTCAAATTTAGGTTGAGAAGGGTGAAGTTCAAAATTATTAAAGGCTATCCAGATACAGTAATCCTCACTTAAAAGAAAAGAAAAGAAAAGAAAACAAAAGAAAACAAAAGAAAAGAAAAAGAAAACAAAAGAAAATAAAAGAAAGAAAAGTGAGGAGAAGCTTGAGGAGATGCCTAATAAAAAATTGACTTCACTTGGACCTACCTAAAGGGAAAAACTTAATTACTTTCCTGAACTTATATGTGTGGATTAGCATCTTTACTAGTAGTGTTCTCATAAACTTCTTTTCATGTAATCCTTTTAAGTGCCTTAATAGGACAATCTACAGTTATTTTTGAAATGAATAGAAGGCTAGAACTCTTAGACTTGATTACCAGATAGTTTTACACCTGCAAAATTTACTTGAATTATTTAAAGATCTTTCTGAAAATTTTACCATTTTACTCATCTAAATCAAAATTATGGTATTCTAGAAAGAAATTTCATTACAGTGGATCATTATTTTATATATTAACTAAAATTACTTGAGGACAAGTAATAGTTAAGTTTGGGGGATCTTGCTCCATTGAAAATTTGATAGCTTTTACTATTCATTTCATACCCGTTTTTGATGATATTACACTTTAAAGAAAGATATTTTTCATTATTTCATGCAGTTACAATGATTTTAGGCATTTGTAACAAAAGGAAGTGAAAAGAAGTAAATTTGGAGAAAAAATGGGATAAAAGTGCTCTTTATTGAACCGTGTTATTTTATAGAGAGTTGTGACCGTATTGGTGGAATAATTCACCGTATCCAGGTCTCTGGACCACGCCCTATCCCGATTTCAAACTAGATTCAATGTATTTGGCCAGATTTTTTAGGGTTTCTTGAGGAAACTCTTGGGAAATCAGTTTTGGCCAAATTTAAACTCCTTTGGAGCCAAGTTTAGAGAAGAGAGAAGAGATTAGAGTGTAGAGAGAGTTTAGAGAGTGTCTTTTTATTTAGTTTAGGAAATCTATGTTTTGTGTTTTCTCTTCTAAGGAGTGTGAGAGGAGAGGGAAAGTGAGAGATTCTTCTTCCTTACTTATCTAAAGAGAGAATTGTGTGTTGTTGTGAAGAAAGAAGAGGAGTCAAATGAATTCCTTGAGATTCGCTTGGAGAAGAGTTTGAGATAAGTTGTCTTTACTTTACTCTGTTTGTATGACGTTATTTTTCTATATAAAATCCATGTTTTGTCATCTTTTTCTCATGAGTCTTAAGTAGATTTCTTTGTCTTTCTCCTTTTCATGTGATGTGTTGATGTTGTGATATGGAAATGATGTGTCGATTTATTATGGAGAACTTATGATGACCTTTTCACTTTGAACTTCATTTACTTTTTGATCTGGCCAATTGAATTGTTAAAATTTGTTGGGAAACATATGTTCTGAAAGGATTATGAGTTCCACAACAAAAGTGAAGGTCACATTCAATGTCCATGAATGAGAGACTGTTGACCTACTTTTGGTTGAGGTCTAGTTTCTTTGTAGATTGCCTAGGGTCTAGCCATAGGACTCCCAGTGATTTTTCTTAGAGGACTAGCAATGGAACCCTCCCCATAAAAATTTAAACTTTTCTTACTTCACTTGAACTTTCATATGTTAAGGCCTAACCTCCAGCTTTTGGGAGGAAGAGACTAAGCATAAGGAAGTCTAAGTGAAATCCCAATAGATGAATAAGCCTTAGAATTAGCCCTCGGGGAGCTTGTGTCACACACTGGCATTCACATTTACACATTTCATTCTACACTCACATCCTAAATCAAATACATCTCACTTTGATCTTCGGACCCTTTGGAAACTCATGTGAGTGGTCCCACTAACCTTAAGCCTATGGCCAAATGAGCTAAAATCACCACATCGAGGACCAAAGGAGGCTTTCCTTAGCCTGTAACCCATTCAGAATGATCCCATTTTTCATGGTCTGACAATACCTCACTTTTCCCAAAATTTTAATTTTGACCGCTGAAATTACCAAATTACCCCTAAAAAGGGGCCCAAAACCCAAAATTCCACAGTCACCCAGGGATCTCGAAAATTTTTCTAGAACGTTCCTCTCGTCTAACTGAGAAGTTTGACTGTAAACATGTCATACTTTTGAGCTACCAGCAGACCCCTCGCGACTTACATAGTCGCTACTTGAACGACATTTTGGGCCCCACAAAACCATCCGCAATGGTCAGAAATGCTCCCGGACACTGCATTCAATTCCAAATTTCATTTTACACTGCCCTGTGCCGTTAATTTGGCATTTTGTACATTTTCCCAAAATTTCTTTGAAACGACCAAAATACCACTGTGAACCCAAAATTCCCAAAATTTTACTAAATACCTCGACCTTTCACATCCATTTCCACGACGTCGACATTTAAATTTTTAAATTGGCAGCATCAAGTCAAAATTTTGAGACGGATCAAATTCGACACCTTTTTGACCTACTCGACGACAAAACTTGCTCGAATTGCCCCGGATCGCAAAACGGACTTCACCAACGCGTTCAGGACGTCAAAATTGCTAGGAATAGACATATAACTTGCTATAATTTTGTAAACGTGAAAACGACGTGGGAATTAGCTAGATTTTAATTTATTTTGCGATTTCGGCACTTAAAATCGCACCCTGGCTTAACACAACCCAAACCCATGCATAATAAGTTTCAGTCGAACCCTAGACGCCGCGCCCCTCTCTTTTTCGCGAAAATAAGAGGTCAAAACCCCCTGTATTTCATGAATCATCTCCATGCCCGAGCCCTAGGTTGTGCCTCTCCTCTTTCATGCGCTCCTTATTGAGGCCGAATCTCTTCCATGCACCTAAGGGTGAGGTGGCTTCTTCTCCTCCTTGCAAAGGCTGCCATGAGAGCATCTCTTGGCTTGAATCCCATCCATGGCAGCACTCCATCACTTCCTACATGCTTTGTACTTCTCCATCATATCAAAAGTGGTTTGAGAGCTGCACCTTCTTTAAACCTTTGGTTATTGTCCATGGGGAAATTTGGGGCTTCTTCTTCCTTCTCCTTTGGCTACAAAATAGCCTTCTTTCTCTATTTTTTTTGTTGGCCGAATTTTAGAGGAAGGAAGGAGGGTGCTGCCATTTGATTGCTTGATCCAACATTAAGGTGCAAATATCATTCTCCTTTATGCTTAGGCTAGGTCTCCTTCCTTATGATTGTGATGTTTGGTTCAATTCTTGAAGAAATACACCTCTTTCTTGCCATATATGTTGCCTAATTGCTTCAGGAAATAGTTTCATGATGATTAAGATTTAATGCAATTAGTTATTTAGCGATTCCGGCATTGCCGGAATCACCTTTTTGCCTCTTTTTGGCTTGGCCGAAATTTGAAGTTGGAAGGGGGAGGTGCTGCCATTTTTCTTTCTTGAGCCAAACTTGAGGTAAAATTATGTTTAATTCTTGTTTGGGTTAAGTTATTTGTCATCCCTACATCCCCCTTTGGCTTGGTTAACTTATTTTGGCCATTTAAGCATAATTTCCCCTCTCATGTCTTTTTTTTTTTTCTTGTATTTGGCTAAGCAATTGCATGGTGGGATTTATAATTTATGCTTGAGTTTTAAAGCCCTCTTTTATGGAAAAGCTTAGAATTCATGCTTAGGCTTTAAAGTTATTTTGAAGTGGTGAATGTTACAAATTTATGATTGAGTTTGAAAGCTCTCTTTCATGGCAAAAATCTAGAACTCATGCAGGATTTAAAGTCATTTCTAAAGTGGTGAAAGTTGTACATTGTGCTTAAAGTGTGAAGCAATTATATGGCAAATTTTCATGCTATTAGGATGCTTCATGGTGGGATAGTTCCATATGCTATTTGAAGGTGTTCTTGCCACCTCCCTTGGCCAAAATTTTCATGATGGGAGAGGCTTAAATTATTTGCTTCACATGAGATTTAAATAGCTCTTCTTACACTTTGGAATATGTTTGGAATGAATGCTAAAAATTTGGGGCTTTATGTGTTTCATATGATAGCTTGGAGAAAGAAAGAGAAGTTGATTAGTTTGGCTTTGAATTAATTAGTTTCTTACATATTTATTCAAGCTTGACTAAATCTCCTACATGCTAGCCTAAATTCCTACATGCTTGCTTGAGTTCTCTATATGCTATTTCTCATTTAGGTTCACTTGGAGAAAATGTGTAAAAATCCCATTTATAGGGGAAATGTTGCCGAATTTTTTTTAAATCGATTTTTCATCATCCGATTTTATTCCCTAAGCATGTTTAAATTGGAAGCTTGCTTGCTCCTCCATAACTTGGTTGAAATTTCAGATTTTGGGGTAGTTAATGGTTTTTCTATCTCATGTGGTATATAGGAAGGCTTTTTGCACACTTTGCCTAGAAAAAAAACTCCATGTTTAATGCTTAATCTTGAAAGGGTTTTATATAGCATTTGATAACATCTTTACATTGTCCTTTATGAAAGTTTCATATAGCATTTGATAAGAGGTTCCCATGGTACTTTATGAAAGTTTTATGTAGTATTTTAGGAAGCTTTACATAGCACTTTGCGAAAGACTTAAATGGAATCTCATGAAAGTTTTATGTGGTATTTTATGAAAGCTTCCTATGGCATTTGTTTAAAAACTCACATGGCATTTTATGAAAGTTTTGCATAGCATTTTGTGATGACTTCACATGGTATTCATAAGGCTCTTTGTTCTTCATGTGTTGGCCAAAATTTTATGCTAGGGAGGCTTGAGGTCTAGCTTGTTTCATGAGGTGTTTTGATGCTTTCTTGCACTTGGGAAAGGACGCTATCATATCTGCACTTGCCAAAATAAAAAATCTGCACTTGTTAAGTTGTCTTGGATGAGTTTATATCATCCCCACGCTTGCCAAAATAAAAAATCTGCACTTGTTAAGTTGTCTTGGATGAGTTTATATCATCCCCATGCTTGCCAAAAATGCAAAATCTGCACTTGTACAATTATGTGGAGTTAGTTTGGATCATTCCTATACTTGTTTAAATCAAAAATCTGCATTCACATAATCATTTGGAGTTGATCTAGATCACTCGTATGCTCTCCAAAAGTGAAAATCAGCACTTACACATTTATTTGGGACCTTGAAAACTTCATAACTTGATGGAATCATGGAACTTTTAGGTGCTTTTTTTTTTTTTTTTGCATATTTTGATTAATTAGAAAGCATGCTAGGAGGTTTCAAATTCTAACTCGTTTTCCATGGCATTTGTAAACTTCCTTATACACTCTTGGATGGGCATAAAAATGGTGATATATGTTTTTAAAATTTCGTGCTTCCTACTCATGAGAGTGAATGGACGAGAATGGTTCATGTTGTAACCTTTTTTGCTCCTTTCTATCATGTGTTGGAATGAAAGTGGTGGCTTCACATACATGTGACTTTTAAGTGATAAGTGGTGATGCTTCGTTGAATTTAAAGCATCCATTAAAAAAAAAGAAAGAAATGAAAGAAAAGAAAGAGGCTTGAGATATAATGGCTTTGAGGGCTTAACTTACCTTGTATCTACCTCTTTAAATTTGATATGTACCACTTTGGAAAGGTTTAGCATACTTCATGTGCCTCTTTAAGCTTATTATGAGCTTTAGCATTCCATATTTGATCTAATGTTTGTTTCTTGTGGCTTGGGAGGTTTGATGTGCTTTACATGTTTCCTTAAGTTTGAAAAGCATTATTTGAGAAGTTAATATGTATCGTCTATATCTCTTACATGTTGTGGCTTTGAAGTCTTGCATATTGAAACAAAAAGCATTTATTTGTTAAGTGCAATTTTCATATTTGGAGATGGTACCATGTTTAGCATGCAAGTTTTGAATATTTAAGCGCATTGTTTTGCTTGTTTCACTAAGCTTTCACACACATAACACTTAGGTGTCATTCTCAAGCATATTTCATGTCGTTCCATGCATATGAAGGCCGATTTTACCTATGAGAATTTGAAGCCACTTATTGATTGAAAAAAATGTTCTACACCCCACATCTTACACATTACATCACGTCACACACCACGTTACCTCCCACCTTACATACCACATTACCTCCCACCTTACATACCACATTACCTCCCACCTTACAATCTACATTACCTCCTACTTCACATGCCACGCTAGCTCACATGTCACACTACTTCATTACATCATTACATTACCCTACACCTGTCACACTACCTCACACGTTACACTGCCTTGCCACACCACTACACCCTTCACATTCCCTCACATTACTTCACTACTTTATTTTGCTTCTTCACACCCACTACATGATAATCCTTAGTAACACAATTGCAAGGATTTGCCCCTTTTACTCTACGTGCTTTACATAATAACCTCGCTGCACCATGTTGGGAGAGGTTTAACTTTTTTGACATGTTTTCTGTTTACTTTGATTTTGAGAAAATAACTCACCTCATTTCCAATGTCATGTTAGGTGGATTATTTTATCCTCTTTCTTTTCCTTGACCTCTTGTCCTTTTTTTCACCTTGTTTCTTGGCTCAATTCACGTGCTTATGTAGGACACATAAGTGCGCACGTATAGCTTTCTGCTATATGTGGGGCCATCAAACAAGGCTGTAAATGTGGTGGGGACTATGATATAATTGCAATAGAGAACCTACCCGAGAGAATAACAGAATAGTATCTCCTGACTCAGAGACTTTGGAGAGGGTAGAGAAAGGAAATTGCAATACTATTGACCCATCCTTGGGGTTTCTATCGCCAGCGTTCTAAAGATGTTAGTAGTCCTAGTTCGATTAGGGTAGTCAACCTGTGGATCGAATTACTTTACAAAAAAATACACATATATATTTAAAAAAAAAATTATACAAAATTACCTCCACCACAAAACAGCCTACTTACTTACAGCTTTTTACTTGCATGACATCCAAATTGAAATGAATGAAAAATTTACAAAGTCCATGGTTGGTTACTCAAGTTGGTTTAGGGTTACCTTCTGCAGAAAGTCAGTCTAGTAGTCAGTACTTAAGGTGGTACATACATTACAGCTTTGAGTCCTCCGAGCCATCGCGCTTACGGTCCTTTTGGACTTATATTCCTTTATTTTCAATGGTTTTTTTTCCTATGTTACTTTCTTCAAATTTACTACGGAGTTTATTTATATATTTGTTTTCTACGGATTTCCGACAAATTTTCTTTACGGATTTGTTTTCTTGGATTTCCTACGAGACATTACCTCTTTCAAACATTTGGTTTTTTTTTAATTCCTTTTGGTCTACTACACAGGTTTTATACTTAGTCTTTCTTACACACACTGGGGTACATACACACACCTATTTTCTCGGCTTTCGTGTTCTACTTTTATTACGTGTGCTTGGCTTTCTTATTTTCCTTTTTTTTAGTACACATATACTTACTTGTTTCAGTTTTCCTACCTTACATTATTGCACATATACCTGCTTGGGACAGTTTCTTGCTTTACTTTTCAGTACTTTACATTACTGCGAATATAACTGCTTGGGATGAAATAAATCACTTCACAGCATTTTAAAATGTAACACAATTCAAGATTTAATCACAAACAAAATAAAATCTCAACTTCAACTAAATTCAATCACCCCTTTGGATGAACGGGAGTTCCTTGGACGACGCAACCTACGTGTTGCTGATAAGGTCTCCCACGGTCTGAATGAAAGTATGGAATTCATTAAGTTGGATTTAGTAAATTCATCCGGACTAAGGGAATCCAATGAAATAATGTAACCAAAACGAGGGAGTCGTGGGGTCCTAACCAGTGGCGTTATAATCAACTTTAACATTTTCTTAAATAAAACACTAAGCCACCTCAATTTTCAACATTCTAAAACACACTACTTCTCTTACCCCCCTACATTTGTCACCACTAAAACTGAAACTTCTGCAACAAAAATAAGGAACTCGAGGCAACACACCGAGGGCAGCACGATCAAGGATGTGGAAAGACATGTTCGAAAGAGAAAACAACGAGTCTACAACAGCAGCCTTCTTTCCTTAGTAATAACAACAAGCCATAGGACTTCGAGTTATTTTCCCAGTGCAATATAAAACCTCACCTCATCTTTTAGGCTTTGCACCCGGTGCACTATAAACCCTAATTTGCCTAGGTTTCTGAGGTTGTCATTCTAATACGACATAAACTCTCACATCTTCCAAGCTATTCACATGGTCGAAATCAAGTGAATGTAAGTCCTAATTAATTAAAATTGGCAGGATGAAACATAAATTAAATCTTTCTCTAAATTGAACCAAAAAATAGGATGGTTTGAGAAGTCACCGAGAATCTTCTCGGATCCGTGCCTTCTCCTAGTCCTTCCTCCTTTGGATTCTACAACAACTCTTTCTCAAAACTTGACACCACTTACCTATTGGATTCCGACAATCACATTTTGTTGAAAAGAACCTTAGCCTTTTGAAATCGTAAGAACATATTTTCTGATTTGTATCAAAAGTTTTCTTAGGTAATCCCAATTATCTAAGATGTAATTAACTATAGGGGCTTGCCCTTATAGGAAACTTTTCTGAACCCAGCTTAATATAAACCTTATTTAGTCCTTTGTATTAAATAGGGGAACTTGTCGGCAAATAAAACAGTTCCACAGAACATTCATATGTCATTTACTTCTTTAATACATTTGATCGAGCCTCACCCTCAAATTTTATGTTTATCCTTCGGGATAGATACAAGGTTTGAGGCATAGTGCTCTTTTATTTAAACTTCAGAAAATATGAGATCAGTTTGACTTCATATTTTTCTAAACTAAATTTATAATTAAATTAAAACTGTCCTTCCAAAGCGGGCGATGGGATTTCGATTCCGGCGGTCGACAGCTTCTAGTGGCCAACCCCAACCAAAACTCACATCACACATAAACTTTTTACACGCCGATAGAGACGTAATCCATGGGGATTGAGTGCAAATAAATAGGAAAATATACTTTGATGGGCGTAGAATTGGAGATTTCAGAGTGACAGGCTCAAATCCTCAATTTGGTCCTAATGTTTGGAAACTAAAGCGAGAGTTAACCTTTAGGCGAAGGGAAGTGGGAGCTTTGGAGTGAGAGCCAGTATCCTCATAGCCTAACCATGGATTTGGGGACTGAACTTAGGATTAGCCAAGGTTCTTTATACGCTGAAATATGAGTAAAGAATAGGAATGCTCCTATTCGTCACAATAAATTGTCATCACTGATCTATGTCACAATAATCATCACATTATGATTGGAAAGAAGGAAGAATCTTTCTTACAATTGAACTTTGTTATAAATTTAGTCTTATGTTAGTTTAACTTGCTAGAGTTTAGAACGTACTTTGGTAGAAATAGTAACTACAACTGTTTGTCTTTATTTTAAGAATTGAACTTACTTGCAATTGTGCTGTGATTCGATAAGTGATTTCTGTGCTACGCCATAAAATTTATGCCTCCTTGTGGGATAGATATCCAGGACTTCACTAGAGCCATGTATTACTTGAGCAATAGGTATACTTGTGTATAATTGCGTGACTAATTATTAAACCAAATCAATATATATATATATATATCTAAATCTCAGTTCATAAATTTTGACAAGTTAAAAAGTTGCACAAGTACACAAGTCAAAAAGTAAGAAAACATCATAATACAATACATTATATTGGGAAAGCCACTCTGTAGAGAAATAAGGCTCATAAATTTAAGTTAAAAAAAAGTAGAGTAAATTTCAAAGAAAAATTTTAAACCAAATTTCAAAGTAAATTTTAAATTAAATTTTGAAACAAATGCTGAAAGCAAAAATTTACTCCAAAACACTAGATAACTCTTGGGTTATCTCTCAAGATAGCGCTTAGTTTAACATTCTCAGCTTAACAAAAACGTCTTCCTCCAGGATCAAAATTTCAATTTTGTAATCCTCAATCAATCGCTCAATATTTTTTTGGTTCTAAAGTTTTTACTAAGTCTTCAAAACTTAATTTTTCTTGCAGCATTCCTTTTCAGTTTAATGATAGTTTTTTATAAGGTATGTAGGGTATTTTTTCAGTTAATCATTCCGAAAGGTACTTTCAAAATCCATAATTCTCTCAATTAATTCCCCTTCTTACAAATTATTACTTTATTTGATAGTTTCAAAAAATGGGACCATAAATGGTAAATCAAGGTATACTAATACCTGGGCTGGATTCCCCCTAGGTTTTCATGTTTGGGGTTTATCTCTACTGGGTTACTCTACTATCTAGGGATATCTTCAATTTTTTTCTCTTGGGTCATTCCGATATATGGCATTATAGGATCAACAATCTCCCTCACAATGCAGGGGGTGGCTTGAAAAAAAAATTAGATTCTTCCTCAGCTACAAAAATCATCCAACTGAGCATGCTCTTCAGGGATAAACTCTTTGGATTCAACATTATGGCCTTTTACTATCCCTGAATTCCCTTGAGTTTCCTTGCTTGAAAGGTTAGCTAATTAGCCAACTAAATTTCTTATGTTTCTAAGGGAATCAGCTTGACGTTGTTACTCCTTCCCAAGTTTTATTTCTAGTTCCTCCAAATACTCATTTTCATTTGGGTAGTCATTATCTTGGTTATTCCAACTTTATCAAGGTTCTACTTGGGAGCTCTTCCAATGTTGATTCTCTGCAATAGGGTTATTATTTTTCAAATCGAAGTTTGTGTAAGTCGACCAACTTTGGATGTAGGTGTTTGATTCATTCCTCAAATTTATTAACAATTCTTCTAACGACAGATTATTCTCCATAATTTGAGGTTTCAATGTGAATCCCCAAGCTTGAGTTTGAAAAATGTGGTACCTACCCTAGTTACTCCAGTTTTCTATAAGGATGGCTTAAATTACTCCCCAAGTTTCGTTTCCTACTCATGGTCATTAGTGTTCCAATTAGAGTTACACCCTCTGTTACATTGTGTGACGGACAAAAACTACGAATTTATCTCATCCTAGAGTCTATGTAGGATCGCTAAGAGCATTTCGACTTTACATCGAGATGCGATTGGGTATATTTGCATTTTGGTTTGTGATCATTTCTTTTAAAATATGCATTTGAAAAAAGACTAATATTACATGCTTTTCAAACTGACCACTTCCTTTGGTTGGCCAACATTGGTGGGCTTGACCGGCTGCCTGATATCGTCCTTCTTGATCGGTTGTCCCTCACTGAATGGATTAATCAATCTATTGATATTAGTCATTTTTTCCCACTTTAGGCTAGCTTGACCGGCTTCCTGGTATCGTTTTGGTTGATCGATAGTCCCTTTTAGGATGGCTTTTTCAGTCGAGTGATATCATTGACTCTGACACTAGCTGGAACATCTGCAAGATATCATCGTACTCGAATGGACGTCCCTCACCGGATGACTTGATCGGTTGATCTAAACTAATTTTCTACATCGCATGCCTTTAGTTGAACGATTTTGATTGCTTTGAATATTGCATTTACAATATTCATGCATACATAACACATGTTTCTTGTCTTTCATAAGAGATTGTTACATGTGGTTCAATTGCATCAAGCTTACAAGCTATACATCCTGATATATGGACTTGGGTGTTGCTTAATATGCTTTATATGTTCACTTGAGTGGTCGTATTTTCTTGAGCAACCATAGCCTGCTAAACCACCATTGGAGTACAATTTGAATGTTCACACCTCTTAGAAAATTCATATTGTGCTCAATCTCTTTGTGTGCCACACATGTTTGCTTGAGAAATCATGGCATGTTATTTCATATTTGCATCTTGCATGTGCATCACTTAGTCCATTTAGTGGCGAGTTTATTTTTTAGATGAGTAATTTGTTTGCTCGTGAGGACATCTAAGCAAGCAATGAGAGATTTTATATTATGAGCAACATATGTATGATTGTGCTGAAGTTCTAAGAGCGCTAAAGTACATCACCAACATGTTACGGACCTGGATTTAATGATCCAATATTTTAAAATATAAAAAATGGTTATTTTACTTATTTATCTTATCCACCCTATTTAAATTTTTTTTTTGTTAGACCAAATGTGAGGCCTTTTATTTAAAATGCCATTCCCTAGTGATGTATTTTAGATCCCTTGGATCTTTTAGATGGGTTCGGTGTTGGTGACCCCATCAAAGTCATACAGTAGTGCTCACCCAAACTGTGTACACACAATTAGATGTCGTGATTAGGCCACCTTGTGTTTAGATGGTTTGCTAGACTAATTATAGAAAGTAGTTAAGATTTTTCATGTTTTAGCAATTTTTCCTTGGTTCGTGCTGTAGCTAGACATTTTGTGCTACTTTGTGTGTTTACTAGATATGAGATACACAAACTACTACACTAGGGGGAGTCAGTCTTCTTGCAAGGATTCATGTACAACAGCTAGGAGTTGTAATGGTTTACGATCCAACTAAAATAACCTATTTTTAGTGCATAAAATATCAGCTTTTTATGTACAATTTTGATGATATTGCATTTTAAAGGAAGGTATTTTACATATTTTGGTTTCAGGTACTTCGAATGGACATTTAGAGAAAATGGGGGACAAATGGAGCAAAATTGGGCAAATGTAAGTGGCGCTATAGCACCAAATTCTAGCCATATGGGTGCTACAATGCTCGAGGATGGCGCTATAGCGCCAGAATCTATCTTTCTAGAAGATTAATTGAATTTGGTTAAATTTTGGAGGGTGTTTGAAGAAATTGACCCAACTGCAATTACATAAGTAAATTAGCTTATTAAATTATGGCCAAACTTGACCCCAAATCTGATTAAGCAGCTAATGTACAATAATTAAAGATTAAAGTTTTGATAATAAAATATAAATCTCACACTAGGGGTACTGCGAGAGTATATGTATCGTTTCAAGTAATATAGAGTTCTCTTTTTAAAACCCCAGATATCTATCCGACGAGGATAAATTTAGTTAAAAGAAAGAAAACTAATATTTAAAATCTTTTAATTTAAAACTAATTAAAATATGCATAATATGAAAATTAGCTAGTGATAAAACAATGAACAAAGATTCTTTCCCCATACGAAATATTCAATGATTAATAAGCAGATAAAATTAGTTGAGAACTTGAAAATGTTGTTTTGTGACAAATAGGAGCATATATATCCATTACCCTTTGGTCCAGGTAATAAATAACATTAGCTAGTTTTAAAAGATTGGATCAGGATGTATTATTAGTAGAAAGGGATGAATTTCTAGACTCTCACTACTAGGTCCCCCCCTCCCCCCGAATGGTTGCCTATGGTATGGCCTACTAGTGACCCGTCACCTCTTTTGTAAAACCAAATTGATTGAATTTAGCCTGTCACACTAATAACATAATCAATTCTTCGCCCATTAAAGATTATCTCCCTATTTATTTGCACCTCCCTTTTAAAAGAAATGTGATAATACAAGTTAAGAATTTCTTAGCTCACTGTCAGATCTTAAGAATTCTCCACAGTTTTTAACAATACAAGAGGCCAATTTGTAAAGTAAATTAAGATTATGTACAATATCTGACAAATTTTTAGAAAATAGGAAATTAAATTTTCAAATCTAAATTAAATATGTTATTAATTCATTTCATATCCGTAGGGATAAAGAAAAGAAGACTTCTTAGAAAGCTTAGAAATTACACCACAAATCATATTCATAAAACTCAAATCCAAAGCACTAAACTTAAGAAACAAGTTATAAATACTTATCTGGAATGTAATCCAAGCAATCCTTTAAAGTTTCTTTGACTCTACGGACTCTAATTGGACATTGACTCTTCAATTCACACTAAACACTCACTAAAATAAAGAAGAAGACACTTAACACTCTTAATTAATTCTCCCTCACACACTACTCACTCACTCTAACACACTTTGCACACTCCTTGCTATAGAAATGGCCCTCTATTTATCGAACTCCAAAAATGACCAAGGGTTGCTTAAGGCACCTCTTCAAAATTCGTCCACATTCATTGAGTGTTCTAGAATTTAACGGTTGCTCCTAGGTGCCAGTTTTGGTGCTTAGGCGCCAGGATCACTGTGCAAATGGACGCACCCCTTCACATTTAGGTCGCACCTCTTCGTTTAATAACTGCTCTCCCATGTCTATTTTCATTGCATTTGGTTTATACCATGTGGGACAATGTCCAGAGGCTTCTAGACTAGTTTGAAAGCGTCAATAACCATCCAATAACCGTCAAGAAATCTCTAGAATCAATCTACTGTGTCTGGCGCCTAGGTGCCAGATTTGGCAACTAGGCGCCATAATCAGTTTCTTTGCTCTTTTTGGCTCATTTTTGCTCCTTTTTAACTCTTTTTCTTCATAAACTCATTTTATTGTACCTGCAACCAAAACATAAGAAATACATTTCATTAAAGCGTAATATCGTTAAAATATTAATAAAAATTTAATATAAAATTCTATGTAATTTTAATGCGGATCAATTCCCCCAAACTTAAACATTACTTGTCCTCAAGTAACCTTTTACCACTAAAAATATAATCTATGGAAAAAATTTTCTTTAAGACTTCTATACTTTCTGTTTTTTAAATAATATAATGAAACTTAAAAAGCTTTTTAAATAACTTAGGCTAAAACCAAAATATGTAAAATATTTAATATGCAAGTGTTAAGAACTTTATTCTCCTATCTATTTCAAAAAATAATTGCAATTTGTCATATTAAGAACATGTAGATAATTTACAGGAAAATGATTTTCATGATAACTCTACTAGTAAGGATACTTATACATAAGACTTTAAGTAAAAATTTGCATTAGGTTTCTTCCTATAAGATAATTCAAGTGAAGCCAATTTTTTATTTAGGCTTTTCCTCAAGCTTCTCCTCACTTATCTTTTTCTTTTTCTTTTCATATTTTGGATTGCTTTCCAATCCTATATATTTTTCTTTTCTTTTTCTGGGATTGTTTTCAATCCTTTTTCGTTTCCTCTTTCTATTTAGTTTTTTTAAGTGAGGATTATTATATCAGGCTAGCCTGTTAATGATTTTGAACTTCACTATCCTTAACTTATATTTAGAGACTTAACACATTTTTCACTTAATGAATATGTGTTTAGCAAAAATATTTTTCATAGAGTTTAAATTCCATCTTTTTAAGTAAACATCTAGATTTCTTAATACTTTCAAAAATATAACATTTTTAATTTATATATTTGAATCAAAATTCTAACACATTTTTATTAAATAATTACAATTTTAGAATTTTCCCTTATTATTTAAAAACACTTTTATAAGTTTATTATAACATTCATGAAAACGATAGTATATCTATCTTAAATTAACTTTTATTCCATGCGTCATGTTATTAATTTTGAAAATATTGTTTACTAAGCACAAGTAAAATTTAAATTTAAGTTCATTTCCCTCCCCTAAACTTAGTTCTTTTAATAAGGTTTTAAAAACATTTTTGTAATATGAAATTTTTAAACTAAGCAGGAAGAATGAAGTATAACATTTAAAAGTATTTAAATTAGTGCTAATAGAAGTAGGAATAGATATATAAAAGAGTAGCTAAATAAGTAACACATGAAAAATAAATGTGCTAAATTAAAAACAAAGGGACCAGGGAAAGGACTAAGTCTAAGCAATCCATCAACAGCAAACATAAAATAGAGTTAGTACAAGTTCTCAATCAATACAATAAAATATCAAAAGTAATAAACACACATAACAGACACATCAGCAAAGCAAAGTAAATATAAAGACTAATCATCCTCAGTCGCCTCCTCATCGTCAGAAGAATTGTCAGGAATAGGACTTTTGGGGTTGATCCATGGGGTGAATTTAGGACATGTAGGAAATTCAATATTCCTATAACCCTTCAAAAATTTTACCAGTGCTTCATTATACTCCCCATCATAGTCACTCTTCCTCTGTAAATAGTTTGATACATGATCAAATTTGTTATCCATCTCATCTACTCTACATTGCATCAAGAATAGATCACTTTGATGCTCCTAATATCAAGAATATATCACTCTTCCTAATATCACTTTTTTCACCTCACTCAAGTGGTTTGACAGAAGGAGACGAGTAGAAATAAAATATGCCAGGCTTGAGAAGTAGCATTAAGCATTGAAGAGGAGAAATTTACCCGTTTATTGTTTCGTATTTTCCAGGCTCCTTTTCCATCAGTCAAATAAGTCAGAATCTCATCATGCTCTCCCTCAGAAGGAGTAAAAGTATCATAGAAACAGTCTGTCACTGGAGGCAGGCCATAAAATATGTTGATCACTTCCGGAGTAAATTCAACTGTTGTCCCCCTCACATAAACTTCAAAATCAGTTGTTTCAGGAAAATTAACATAGAACTCCTAAACTAAAGAAATAATCACCACTGTAGAAAAATAGCAGAACTGCTCCCATTGTCTGGCAGCAATAACAAGCTCGATCGAACCACCAAGATGATAAAAACTTCTTTCAACTATGAATTTGCGAACACTAGCAAATTCATTGTAACAAACTTGAGCACTCGAACTCGTAAACCTTGTTTGATCAAATTTACTGTACTCCTTACCTTGCTTTGATTTAGGTGCCATTCCTAAAATTTGTAAATAATTCCAAATAAATCTCAACAAATATAAAATCACACTACATAAAAGCTCACCTCACTAAATCAAACTTAAATCTATGGATTTTTCTTCTAAAAATCAATTTTTTCTCTAAAATTTGGGCTCTTTGCAAAAGTACAAAAATCCATGGTGAAAATTAACTTAAAACGTAGATCTAACCTCGAGAAGTAGAGATCAAAAGTTAAAACGGGTCAAAAACCTTCAAATCTTACTCAAAATGGAACCCTAGATCTGTTTTTGGCAAAAATGGGTGAAGAAGATGAAACTTAGGAGTGAAAATGGCATTGGGTCAGTTTTAAAGGCAGAAATTCAGTCCAGGTGAACCGGCGCTTAGGCACCAGAATCACCAAACATTCCGAAAATTTTTTAAATTTTTTTATTTTTTTAAGTTAGGTGATTTTAACATCTGTAAGCCTAAGACCAACTGTTTATCTTCATCAAACATCTTCCAGAAAATAGATTTCAAATAAAGTCCACAAGGTTCCAAATGATTACATTCTAAATATCTAACAAATAACAATCCAAACTTAACTTCATTTCATTCATTCAGAATTTTCAAATAAGGCTAAAAAAATACAGAAAATAAACATCAACAACAATCACTCATATCTCACCAACACGTAAACACTCATAAACATTTCCACATAAAAGACTTTCAAATCACAACACACTTAACAATCACATTCAATCTCTCCACCTACTTCTCCTTAATTTCATGGATTCACATCAGAACCTTCATTAGTTTTGCAAGGTCATTCGCTACGAACAAAGGAATGGAAGAAAGGGACTCGAGGAAATTCTGAAGCCGTCTTTTCATCAATCCATTTATTCTTAGCGTACATTGATACCTGGTAATCTTCAAGGAATGCCAAATGATATGATTGAACATTCATTTGCCATTCAATGTGCTCAATTTGGTGGAACATCTCATGCAATCTCCCTCCAACTAGAATTACTTCCTCTTCAATCTTCTCAATTCGATTGCATAACTTCTCCAGAGTCATGGCTAGATAGCCATTAAAATAAGTTTGAGAATCCTTGTTCACAAACTTCTCCTTCCCATTGATTCCAATGTTTAATCTCTCCATGGAATCAATCAAAACTCTTTCTTCTCTCTAAAGGAATGTTTTAGTAAAAAAATTTTGATGGCTTGAAGGTTTGGGAAGAAGGTATGGTGGTTTAAATGGATTAGAATGTGCAAAAACTGCTTTGGGGCAGTTTTTACATGATCCAGAAACTGTGGTGCCTAGGCGCCAGTTTGGGCGCTTAGGCGCCAGGATTACAGGTATCTGGCGCTTAGGCGCCAGTTCTGGCGCCTAGGCGCTAGAATCTTCAAAATCACAGGTTCACCAATTGTCGAATCCTCCTAAGTTCCAAACTTAATTAAGGTTTAAAAAGGTAGATCTAAGATATGTAACTAAGTGTAGTCACATACAACAGACAATCAAACTCGAAATAAAATTATTCTATGGGCTGCCTCCCATAAAGCGCTTGGTTTAACGTCGTCAGCCTGACATATTTTCCATTTTACTCCAATTGGGTTAAAATTAACACATCTTCAAAGGATGGCACACTTTCTTCATAATAGGGCTTCAATCTATGTCCGTTTACCTTAATTACTGAATTAGTTTTTAAATCTTTAATGTCCACAGCTCCATAAGGGTAAACTTTCTCAACCACATACGACCCTATCCATTTGGATTTTAATTTTCCTAGAAACAATTTTAATCTTGAATTGTATAGTAAAACTTGTTGTCCAGACTCAAAATTCTTTCTTAATATTCTTTTATCGTGCATAATCTTTCATTTAAATGTAATAATCTTTTATCTCCAGCATCTCTTAAGTTATAATTAAACTCTTTAATTACCCAATAAGCTTTATATTCCAGTTCAGCAGGCAAATGACATGGTTTTCCATAAATGAGCCTATAAGGAGACATTCCAATAGGATTTTTATAAGCGGTCCTATAAGCCCATAATGCATCATCAAGTTTATCAGCCCAATTAGTTCGCTTTGGATTAATCAATTTTACTAAAATTCTTTTAATCTCTCGATTTGATATTTCAGCTAATCCACTAGTTTGAAGATGATAGGCTGTTGAAATTTTATGCTTGATTCCAAATTTTCTCACTAATCTCGTAATCATAAAATTCTTAAAATGACTTCCCCCATCCGTGATGATTATCCGTGGCATTCCAAATATAGTGAAAATATTTTTAGATAAAACTTTTTCCAAACTTTTAGCATCACATTGAGGTAAAGTAATCGCTTCAATCCATGTCGAAACATAATAAACAGCTAATAAAATATAAATTTTGTCTGAAGAAGGCACAAACGGTCCCATGAAATCTAAACTCCAGAAATAAAAAATTTCCACTTCCATTAGTGACATCGATCACAGGATTTAACAAAATTGTTAACATCCCAGAATAATGTAGTCCAATAAAATCCATATTGTAAAATTTTGAAAGCAGTTTTATCAATTCCAAAATGTCCACCAAATTCAGAGTTATGGCATTTTTGAATAATCTCATAAGTTTCTTCATAAGGAACACATCTTCGTATAATAGAATCCTTACATAGTTTAAAAAATAGGAATTATCCCAAAAATAAAATTTAACATCATGTAAGAATTTTTTTTTCTGATACTGATCTAATCCATATGGCATAATGTTACTAGCTAAATAATTAACTATATCAGCATACCATGGGATTAATCTCGCAGAAATAATATAAAGTTGTTCATCAGGAAAATATTCGTTTATTTCATCATTATCATTCATTTCATTTTTTTTCAATTCTAGATAAATGATCGACAATTTGATTATCAGACCCTTTTCTATCGACTATTTAGAAGTCAAATCCTTGCAACAGAAGAATCCATCTAATCAATCTTGGTTTAGCTTCTTTTTTAGTCATTAGATATTTAATATCAGAGTGATTTGTATGCACTATACATTTATTTCTAAGTAAATATGATCGAAATTTGTCAAAAGCATATACTATAGCCAATAACTCGTTCTCAGTAGTAGTATAATTAATTTGAGCTTCATTAAGAGTTTTACTGGCATAATATATAACTTTAAACATCTTATTATACCGTTGTCCTAAAGCAGCCCCAATAGCATAATCACTTGCATCACACAATAATTCGAATGGTTTTTCCCAATTATGTGCAATTATGATAGGTGCAGTAATTAATTTTTCTTTTAACAAATTAAAGGTTTTTAGGCAAATTTCATCAAATTCGAATTTTGTATCTTTGTCTAAAAGATGGCATAGAGGTTTTGTAATCTTGGAAAAATCTTTAATATATCTCTTATAAAATCTAGCATGTTCAAGAAAACTTCTTATACCAGTAATAGAAGCAATAACTTGAATTTTTGCTTGATCAACTTCCATACCATTTTTAGAAACTTTATGACCTAGTACAATTCCTTCTGTAACCATAAATTGACATTTCTCCCAGTTCAGAACTAAATTTGTTTCTTGACAACGTTTCAATAGTTTTGACAAATTGTATAAGAATGAATCAAAAGTAGTTCCAAATACTGAGAAATTATCCATAAAAATTTTAATTTTTTTCAATTAAGTCACAAAAAATAGCCATCATACATCTTTGAAAAGTGGCAGGTGAATTGCATAATCCAAAAGGCATTCTTCAGAAAGCAAAAGTTTCATACAGACTTGTAAATGTAGTATTTTCTTGATCTTCTAGAGCAATAGGTATTTGATGATACCCAGAATATCCATCTAGAAAACAAAAATAAGAATTTCCAGCTAATCTATCCAGCATTTGATCTAAGAATGGAAATGGAAAATGATCTTTCCTAGTGGAATCATTTAGTTTTCTATAATTAATACAAATCCGCCAACCAGTAACTTCTCTAGTAGGTATTAATTCATTATTCTCATTTTTAACAATAGTTACTCATTTCTTTGGAACACAATGAATAGGACTTACCCTAGGACTATCTGATATTGGATATATAATACCAGCATCCAGCCATTTAAGCATTTTCTTCTTAACAACTTCTTTCATAACTGGATTTAATCTTATTTAAGGATCAACTCTGGGTTTACTGTCGTCTTCTAATAATATTCTGTGCATAAAAATTGAAAGACTTATTCCTTTAATATCGACTATAGTCCACCCAAAAGCTCTTTTATATTCTCTTATAACTTCAATCAGTTCTACTTCTTGATCAGTAGTCAATTCAGAAGATATAATAACAGGTAAAGTTAAAGAATTCCCTAAATAGACATATTTCAAATGAGAGGGTAATTCTTTTAATTCCAATTCAGGAGCTTTTTCAATGGATGGTTTGAATTCATTACTTTCAGTAGTATCTAATATTTACCAATTTTCATTAATGTAATGAACTTCTTTTACTTCTGTTTCTTCAGAATCGCTTTCATTAGTTAATTTTTCAGGGTCTATAAAATCTTCTTCTTTAAAATGAATCTGACATTTTTCTTGAAAATGTTGTTCAATAATGTAATCCAAAATATCCATTCTATAACACTTTTTCTTATTAGATAACTCATTCATTTAAGAGCATTAATTGTTACTTCTTGATCATTAACTCTCATGGTTCATTACCCTTTTTGCACATCAATCATAGCTCGTCTGGTAGCAAGAAAAGGTCTTCCTAGGATAATAGGAATCTCTTTATCTTCTTCCATATCCAGAATTATAAAGTCAACATAGAAAATAAATGTATCCACCTTTATCAAAACATCTTCTATTACTCCTCTAAGGTAAGTAATAGATCAGTCTGCTAATTGCAAGGTTACAGTTGTAGGAGAAATTTCTCCTAGATCCAATCTCTTATAGATGGATAAAGGCATGAGATTAATACTCGCTCCTAAATCACATAAGGCTTTTCCTTGAAATTTATCTCCTATAGCACAAGGTATTGTAAAACTTCCAGGATCTTTTAATTTTTCTGGAAGTTTTTTCTGAATAATTGCACTTCTTTCTTCACTTAGTGCTACAGTTTTAAATGCTTTAAATTTTCTTTTCTTGTTAAGAATGTCTTTCATAAACTTTGCATACTTAGGCATTTGTTCCAAAGCTTCAGCGAATGGGATATTAATAGTAAGCTTTTTGAATACCTCGAAAAATTTAGAAAATTGTTGATCCAATTTTTGCTGCTTAAGTCATTGTGGAAATGGAGGTGGAAAATTTTTGTATTATTTCTGAGATGGCAATTGTTCCTCTGTTTTAGGTAGTTGTTCTTTAGGTTTCTCAACTTTTACCACCTCAGTTTCTTTTTGAATCTTACTCTCTTTTCCATCCCTTAGTTCTTTTACACTTCTAAGTAACACAGCTTTAATTTGTTCAGGATCTTTTCCATTTTCTCTTGGATATACTTCAACAGTGCTAGGTAGCGTTCCTTGTGGTCTATTATTTATAACATTTGCAAGTTGTCCTCATTTGGTTTTCAATATTTCTTATTGCAGCATTTTGACTTTGCAATTGACTCCCCATTTGTAAAATTAATTCTTCTATCGACACTTTCTTTTCTTTAAATTGCTGATTATTAAAGTTAGGAGGATAAGAAGGTCGATAATTAGAATTATTTAGATTATTCCAATTTCCAGTTGTGATAGGTTGGTTGTTACCCGATTAAAGATTTGCATTATTCCAATTAAAATAAGGGTGATTCTTCCAACCTGGATTATAATAATTAGAATATATGTTATTAGTTTTGCTAGCAATAGCTTGCAATGTTTCTAAAGTTTGATATTCTTCAGTATTTCTTGAATTATCATTCAAGTGTGATAAATGAGACAAGTTATCCAATTTCTTTGATATAGCAGCCACTTGAGAAATTAAAATTGAAAAGCCTTCATTTTCTTGTATACTAGCCACTCTTTTAGGATTAATCCTATCAGAAGACCATTGGAAATTATTAGTTGTTATTTCTTCAATTAAAGAATAAACTTCATCAAATGATTTAGACATTAAAGAACCACTAGCAGCAACATCAATAATAGATTTAAGAGAACCTATTAAACCATTATAAAATGTTTGTATAATTAACCAGTCTGGTAAAGAGTGATGTGGGCATTTCCTAAGAAGTTCTTTAAATCATTCCCATGCTTCATAAATAATTTCCCCATCAAGTTGAGTAAATGAAGTTATATCATTCTAAGTTTTGCAGTTTTTTATGGTGGAAAATATTTAGCTAAAAATTTTTGAGCCATTTCTCCCCAAGTTTTTATAGATCCCGTTGCTAATGAATTTAACCAAATCTTGGCCTTATACCTTAAAGAAAAAGGAAAAAGCCCAAGTCTAATGGTATCATCAGAAACACGACCATATTTAAAGATAGCATAAAGTTCTAGAAAACCAGCTAGGTGTAAATTAGGATCTTCAGTAGGAGACCCTCCAAAATGATTATTTTGAATCATTTGTATAATTGCAGGTTTTAATTCAAAAGAATTTGTAGCTACAGCAGGTAATTGAATGCTTAGATGAATTTCATCAGCTGTAGGGTTAGCATATTCTCTTAAAAGTCTTTGTTGAAGTTGATTTTCATTTTCAATATTTTAATTAATATTATTTTGAGGTATATTAGCCATTTCTTGCAAATTACGAAATCTATTCACCTTTCTAATTTTTCTTATAGTACGCTCTAATTCAGAATTATAAGGTATTAATCCTTCAGTTCCTAAACTTCGCATAAAAAAATATAAGAAAGATTTTTAATTTATTTAAATATATATTTTTGTTTCTATATATTATTATATATATTAATTTGCTTTCTTATAATTTGTGGTATTCCCCGGCAACGTCGCCAAAAACTTGACCCAACCGCAATTACGTAAGTAAATTAGCTTAGTAAATTATGGCCAAACTTGACCCCAAATCTGATTAAGCGGCTAATGTACGGTAATTAAATAAAGTTTGGATAATAAAATATAAATCACACACTAGAGATACTACGCAAGTATATATATCATTCAAGTAATATAGTCTTCTTTTTAAAACCCCAGATATCGATCCCACGAGGATTAATTTAGTTAAAAGAAAGAAAACTAATTTTTAAAATCTTTTAATTTAAAACTAATTAAAATATGCAGAATAGGAAAATTAGCTAGTGATAAAACAATTAACAAAGATTCTTTCCCCATACGAAATATTCAATGATTAATAAGCAGATAAAATTAGTTGAGAACTTGAAAATGTGGTTTTGTGACAAATAGGAGCATATATATCCTTTACCCTTTGGTCCAGGTCATAAAGAACATTAGCTAGTTTTTAAAGATTGGATTATGATGTATTATTACTAGAAAGGGACGAATTTCTAGACTCTCACTACTAGGCCCCCCCCACCGAATGGTTGCCTATGGTCTGGCCTACTAGTGACCCGTCACCTCTTTTGTAAAACCAAATTGATTGAATTTAGCCTGTCACACTAAAAACATAATCAATTCTTTGCCCATAAAAGATTAACTCCCTATTTATTTGCACCTCCCCTTTAAGAGAAATGTGATACATATAAGTTAAGAATTGCTTAGCCCACAGTCAGATCTTAAGAATCTCCATAGTTTTTAACAATACAAGAGGCCAATTTGTTAAGTAAATTTAGATTAGATACAATATCATCACAAATTTTTAGAAAATAGGAAATTAAATTCTCAAATATAATTTAAATCTATTATTAATTCATTTCATATTCATAGGGATAAAGAAAAGAAGACTACTCAGAAAGCATAAAAATTACACCACAAATCATATTCATAAAACTCAAATCCAAAGCACTAAACTTAAGAAACAAGATATAAATACTTATCTGAAATGTAATCCAAGAAATCCTTTGAAGTTTCTCTGACTCCACAGACTCTAACAGGACTTTGACTCTTTAATTCACACTAAACACTCACTAAAATAAAGATGAAGACACTTAACACTCTTAATTAATTCTCCCTTACACACTACTCACTCACTCTAACACACTTTGCACACTCCTTGTTGTAGAAATGGTCCTCTATTTATAGATCTCCAGAAATGACCAAGGGTTGCTTAAGGCACCTGTTCAAAATTCGTCCACATTCATTGAATATTCTAGTATTTGAAGGTAGCGCCTAGACACCAGGATCACTGCGCGAATGGACGTAACCCTTCAGGTCGCAACTCTTCGTTTAATAATTGCTCTCCCGTGTCTATTTTCATTGCATTTGGTTTATAACATGTGGGAAAATATCCAGAGGCTTCTAGATTGGTTTGAAAGCGTCAATAACCATTAAATAACCGTCAAGAAATCAAGAACCATAATCAGCTTATTTGTTGTTTTTGGCTCATTTTTGCTCCTTTTTAACTCTTTTTCTTCATAAACTCATTTTGTTGTACCTGCAACCAAAACATAAGAAATACCTTTCATTAAAGAGTAATATCCTTAAAATATTAATAAAATTCTATGTAATTTTAAGGCGGATCAACAATCCTTGTTTTTCCTCTGGTTTCTTTTAAATGAGAAGGCTTTTTCCGAATTTAGAGACCTTTTGGAGCCTCAAAACTTTAATTGGGAGGCAATAATAACTTAGGGTTTTTTTATTTTGTGTTTAAGTGTAAGTGTGATTGTGTTTTAGTGTGTTAAAGTTTGGAAATTACTTAAAGGAAACTCTAGAAGTTTACTTGGAGAGAAGACATAAGGTATTTTGTATTTGTGTATAAGTTATTATTATAAGACTTGGATTTCAATGCAAATGTTTTGTTTTTCTATAATCTTCATAAACTTTGAGTAGTTCTCTTTCTTTCTCCTTGCATGTGGGAATTAATCTTGTGGGATGAGAATGTTTTAAAGACTTCTTTTTACTCTTCAAAATTGTGATGGTATTTTCACTGATTCTTCATTTATTTCTCAAACTGGCCATTTTTTGAGGTTAAAATCCATTGAGAAACATAATGACCTGGGAGGGCTATAATTTCACCCAACTTGTGGATACCACACTTCATTTAGGTAGAGCCATGGCGACCACCTAAGGGGAGTGCAAATAAATAGTAAAGATATGTTTTGATGGGCGTAGAATTAGTTAGTTCTAGAGTAACAGGCTAGATTCTTATCAATTTGGCTTAAGGTTTAGTACCCTAACGCTGGGATTTGACCATCATAGTGGCATAGGTTTAGGGGCATCTATTGGTGAAAGGCTATATAGTTCTGATGCAGAATCGAGATGTTAAGGAATCGGTCTTAAGTTAGCCAATGTTCTTTGCTAGTACCGAGAGGGGGTAAAGAATAAGTTATTCTTCTATTTTTCACGATACATTAATTTTTTCTTAAATTAATTGAATCCTACATAGGTTAAAATCTCTTTGCAAGGGAAAATATTTTCCATAATATCCAAACTTGCTGTTATATTTTATTAGGCTGTTACATTTAGTTGTTACTTTCTTTTTAACACTTTAGTAGTAATTTTTAGTAAGTATATCATTATAGACCTCTTATCTATTTAATTTGTAATTTAAATAGAAATTTTATGAGTGATTTTAACGGTTATCGCTTTCCTCGTGGGATCGATACTAGAGGTTTTAAGGAAAATTTGAAATGATACGTATACTTTCGTAGCACCCCTAGTGTGAAAATTTATTATATAATTCATAAATCATTACATTTGTTCACACTAGCTGCTAGATTTAATTTGAGACATATTTTCTAACAAAATTTTGGAGATAAAAAATACAAGTAATTGAAGGTTGGGTCAAGTTTTTGACTCCATTACCGTGGATTGTGACGAAACTTTTTAACTTAAAATTTTATTTGAAATGTAAATTTTAAAATTAGAAAATTTAAAAAATGAAAAAAAAAATTGAAAACAGGAAAAAATTTGAAAACCCAAAAAAATATTAAAATAAAAAATTCAAAAATATATTTTATATTTTTGGTGTGCTATTTTTATTTTCTGCAATTTTTTTTACATTGTTTATGTGTAGTTCTAGATGAAAAAATTTAATGTCTTATAATTCTGAATTGGACGGACTAATAGAAAAATTTGAAAACAATGATGATTCCTAATTCTCAAGAAACGACTAACACATCGCAAAATAATATTGAAATTCAAACTGCATAAAATGAGCATCATAATTTACAAAAACCTTTAAGAGATTTTGTGAACCCTATAGTAGATAAAATTCATTTAAGTATTCAAACTCCTACTGTAGAGGCTAATTCATTTGAGCTTAAACTTTCAATTATACATATGATACAATATAATCAGTTCGAAGGAAAACCATCTGAGGATCTTAATTTATATTTAACAAGCTTTTTAGAAATATGTACTACATTTAAATATGATGGCATATCAAATGATGTCATTAGATTTAAAATTTTTTATTTTTAAATAAGGGATAAAGCTAAGATGTGGTTAAATTTGTTTGCACTTGGATTTATTAGAAATGGGGATATTTAGCTCAAACATTTTTGGCTAAGTATTTTCCACCTTCAAAAACTGCGAAGCTTAGAAATGATATTATATCTTTTACTCAGTATGAAAGAGAGTCTATATATGAAAATTTGGAAAGATTTAAGGAACTCCTTAGAAAGTGTCCACATCATGCTCTACCAGACTGGTTAATCATTCAAACTTTTTATAATGAGTTAGTAGGATCCCTTAGATATATTATAGATGCTGTTGCTGGAGGTTCGTTAATGTCTAAACCCTTTGATGAAGCTTATTCATTACTAGAAGAAATGACTACAAATAAATTTCAATGGTCTTTTGATACGGTAAATCCTAAGAAAGTAGTTAGTATTCATGATAACAATGTTATTTCATTCAATGCATGTCAAGTTGATGCGTTGTCTAAGAAGATATACCAAATTGGAATAAATTTTTTCTCCAACATCCAAATAGTTGAAGAAAATTCATTAGGACAAATGATTGATTCTCATACTTCATTGGAAACTATAAATGATATCAACAGACCTAATAAACCAAATTCCAATTATTACAACCCATGTTGGAAAATCCATCCTAACTTTAAATGGAACAACAATTCTAGTGGTGGAAGTTAACAATGAGGGAATGCTCAAGTAAACCCTTTGGAAAATTAGAACAACCAGGATAGTATTAATTTAGACCTATTTATCCTCCTGGATTTAAACAACAAGTTATGGAGAAGAAGTTGTATATAAAAGAAGTGGTGTTACGGATCGGTAATCATTTACAAAGTCAATGTGCTGCTATTAGAAATATGGAGAATCAACAGAACAAATTGCTAACGCACTTAGTAATAGGTCTCAGCGAACACTTCCTAGTAATGTAGAGATCAATCCTAAAATTAAAGAGCCAAAGAAAGTTAAAGAGGTCCAACTAAGGAGTGGAAAGGAATTGAATGTTGGAGTTCAAAAAGAGATTAAAGTTAAGAGAGAAGTTGAAGAAATTGAGAGACCTGAAGAAATTATTCCTAAGGAAACATAAACACCTAACTTGCCAACTAAGATTAATTTAAAAAGACCCCCACCACCTTTTCCTCAAAGACATAAACAACAAAAATTGGATCAACAATTTTCAAATTTTTTGAAATATTCAAAAAACATATAATTATAATCCCTTTTACCAAAGCTTTGGAACATATGTCAAGTTATGCTAAATTTATGAAAGAAGTTTTAAATGAAAAGAGGAAGTTTGTAGATTATGAGACTTTTTCACTCAGAGAAGAATGTAGTGCAATAATTCAGAAAAAGCTTCATCGATAACTTAAAGATCCTGGTAACCTTACCATACCTTGTGCTATTAGAAAAAATTTTTGTGGAAAGGCTTTATGTGATTTGGGAGCAAGATTAACCTTGTGCCAATATCTATATTCAAAAGATTAGATGTAAGAGATATTTCTCCCACTACTGTAACCCTTAAATTAACATATCGATCTATCACTTATCCTAAAGGGGTTAAAGAAGATGTGTTGGTTAAAGTGGATAAATTTATTTTCCTTGTTGATTTTATTGTATTAGATATGGAAGAAGATAAAGAAATTCCTATTATTATGAGGATTCCTTTCCTTACCACCGGAAGAGCAATGATAGATGTGCAAACATGGGAATTAACCGTGAGAGTAGTGAATAGGAAATTACATTTAATGTGCTCAAAATGATGAAGTATCTTGATGAAAAATGTTATTGAATTGATATCATTGATGATATGATTGTTAATTATTTTCAAAACAGATGTGAAATCATATTGGATCAAAAAGATTAAGTTATTTCAGAAGAGTAAGAGCAAGAAGTTGAGACTAAAAGTGATTTTGAAGATGAATCAAATGAGATAATTACTAAGGCTTCAAATTATGTTCAGGAAAATTATGAAATGTTAGATACTACTGAAAATAGTATAAATTTGATTCCATCTATTGAAAAATCTCCTAAAATTGAGTTGAAAGTTTTACCTACTTATCTAAAGTATGCATATTTGAGGAACTCATCTACATTACCAGTTATTATATCCTCAAATATAACTGCACACGAAGAAAAAATATTGCAAACGCTAAAGAATAAATAAAAAGCCTTTCGATGGACATTGGCTAATATTAAAGGAATTAGTCCTTCAATTTGTATGCACCAAATTCTGATAGAAGATAACCATAAGCCTAGGGCTGAACCTAAAAAGAGATTGAATCTTATAATGAAAGAAGCAGTTAAGAAAGAAATTTTAAAGTGGTTGGATGTTAGGATTATTTATCCAATTTCAGATAGTTCTCTGGTTAGTCCTATTCATTGTGTTCCTAAGAAAGGAGGAGTGATTGTGGTTAAAAATAAAATGAATGAATTAATTCTGACAAGGCAAGTTACTTGATGGAAAATCTATATTGATTATAGAAAATTAAATGCTGCCACTAGAAAAGACCATTTTCTTTTACCTTTTCTGCATCAAATGTTGGATATACTAGTAGGGCACCGTTATTTTTGTTTTTTGGAGAGATATTATGGATACTAACAAATACCTATTGCTTCCGTAGATCAAGAGAAAACAACTTTTACTAGTCATTGTGAGACTTTTGATTTTAGAAAAATGTCATTTGGATTATGTAATGCCCTTGCAACTTTTAAGAGATGTATGATGTCAATTTTCTGTGATTTAATTGAAAAAGGAATTGAAATTTTTAGGGATGATTTCTCATTCTTTGGGACATCTTTAAATTTATGTTCAGATCATTTAGCAAGAGTTCTAAAACACTGTGAAGAAACAAACTTTGTTCTCTACTGGAAAAAATGTCACTTTATGATTGAAGGAGGGACAGTTTTAGGGCATAACCTTTCTGAAAAAGGCATGAAAGTTGATTAAGCAAAAATTCAAGTTATTGTTGAATTGCCACTATCTATGAGTGTGAAGGGGATAAGAAGTTTCCTAGGACATGCTAGTTTTTACAGACGTTATATTAAAGATTTTTAAAAAATTTCTGAGCCTTTATGTCAGCTTTTAGAAAAAGATGCCAACTTTGATTTTAATGATGAATGCCTATATGCCTTCAACTTATTAAAAGAGAAATTAATCACTGCACCTATTATTGTTTCACTTGATTGGACAAAACCTTTTGAATTAATGTGTGATGCTAGTGATTATGCTATAGGGGCTATTTTAGGGCAGAGATATGATAAAATGTTCAAAGTGATATAATATGTTAGTAAAACCCTTCATGAGGCTCAAATTAATTACACTACCACCGAAAATGACTTATTAGTTATAGTTTTAACTTTTGATAAATTTAGATCTTATCTTATTGGAATCAAATGTATTGTGCATATTGATCATTCTGCTATAAAGTATTTAATGATGAAGAATGATGCAAAACCATGATTAATTAGATGGGTCCTTCTAATGCAAGAATTTGATTTTCAAGTTGTGGATAGGAAGGATACTGATAATCAAATAGTTGATCATCCGTTAAGGCTTGAATAGAAAGATAAAAAAGATTTAAATAATGAAACTAATGAGAACTTGTCTGATGAACAATCAAATGTGATTAATGTATGGAAAATTTTGTGGTATGTTGATATAGTGAACGACATGGCTAGTAAGATTTACCTTACGGATTAGATAACCATCAAATTAAAAAGTTCATTTATGATTTAAAACTTTACTTTTTGGATAACCCTTATGTATATAAATTATGTAAGGACTTAATTATTCAAAGATGGGTACCATTAGAAGAAACTGAAGAAATTATTCAAAAAAGTCATAAATCAGATTTTAGGGGACATTTTGGAATGGATAAAACTGCATTTAAGATTTTACAATCAAGATTTTGTTGGCCTAATTTATTTAGGGATGTTAATAATCATATAAAAATATGTGATGGATGTCAGAGAGTAGGCAATATTTCTAAAAGAGATGAAATGCCCCAAAATTTTACTCTTGAAGTTGAAATCTTTGATTTTTGTGGATTAGATTTCATGGGACCAATTGTACCATCTTTGGGAAAAATTTATATTTTAATAGCTGTGGATTATATTTCTAAATGGGTTGAAGCAGTTTCTTTACCTCGCTGTGATGCTAAAAGTGAAGCAAAGTTTTTAAGAAAGAATATTTTCACAAGATTTGGAATGCCATGAGTTATCATTACAGATGGAGGAAGTCATTTTAGGAATAGAATGATTGAAAAATTAACTAAAAAATTTGGGATTAAACATCATATTTCCTTAGCTTATCATCCTTAGACTAGTGGTTTAGCAGAAGATCCAATCGAGATATTAAAAGAATATTAGAAAAAATGGTAAAACCTAAAAGGACTGATTGATCAGCTATACTTGATAATACTTTATGGGCATATAAGACTTCTTATAAAACACCTATAGGAATGATACCATATAGGCTCATATATGGAAAAGCATGTCACTTGCCAATTGTGTTGGAAGATAAAGCTTACTAGGAAGTTAAAGAGTTTAATTATATTTTAAAAGATGCTAGAGAGAAGTGATTACTGCAATTAAAAGTGCTTGATGAATTGCGAAATAAAGCTTATGAGAATGCCAAAATTTATAAGGAGAAAAATAAATTTAGTCGTGAACAAAAAATTTTAAAAAAGTAATTTGAGCATGGGTAAGAAGAATTGCTTTATAATTCAAGATTAAAATTATTTCCAGAAAAACTTAAATCTTGGTGGTCAGGACCATTTATTGTGGTAAGAGCAAATCCATATGGAGCTTTTGATATTGAAGATCCAAAAACCAGGAGAGTGATTAAGGTAAATAAACACAAATTAAAAACTTACATAAATGGAGAGGGTCCTTCATTTGAAGAGATCCTAATGTTGGGTCAAACTTGATTAAAACATTGGTTATGTCGGGCTGATGACATTAAACCAAGCACTTTGTGGGAGGTAACCCATAGTTATCAGAGTGATTTGGATTGAAATTGTTATTGTGATGAGTTCTATATAATGATTGTGAGTCTTATAAAATTTTGTTGGCATAAAATATTATTATATCAAAGGATTCAATTCAAGAATTGAATATATTTAGCGCTATAGCACCAAATCTGACGCTATAGCACCACAATTCGAATAACTCCATTAAACCACCAAAAATTCCGTTTTTTGCTTTCTTCCTCTATATAAAAGTGCCTAGGACAGGATTTGAAGTATTCATACACATAAGTATTTTAAAGAAACTTGAGAGTTTGAATTTCATTACTATTAAGAGATCATGGAGAGTAATGACAATGAGAGATTTGAAGATGAGAAGTTGGTGCATAAGGATGCTCAAACCAACTTCAATGGATATCTTGCATTATGTCTGGAGCAACTTATGGACAAACTTAAGAAGATTGAAGGTGAGATTTCTCTTCTACATACAAAGTTTGAAAAGTTGTTCCACCATTATGAGCATATGGATTGGCAGTGAAACTGTAATTCAATAGTTTGGCTTGTTTCCAAGAAAGTCAAGTGACTATGTATAGCACCAACAAATGGATCAACGATAAATTTGCTAAGAAATTTCCGTGTGCACCTTTTTAGCATTCCTATAATCGAAATTGTTTGGTGAGTGGAATGGAGAATTGCATTACCGATCATCTTCACTTCATTCGATCAGAAATCTGAGCCGACCGAATGGAAGCAAAACCGAACAAAAGAACAAAAAGCACTTGATCCAAGGGAATGCCATGTATAATCAGTTCCCTCAACTGGTTTTGGGATTCTTCACAAAGATAGTCAAAGGGAACCCCATCTAATGTCTGTCAAATCCTTTGTGAAGGGCCCTGTGTCCAAAAGAGAGTTGCCCGCCAGCTTATATTAATATACCCTCTACTTGATGGTCTATGTTCACTCTAACAACAATAGTGCCTTTACAGAGGATTCTCTCGAGAAGGCCGTTCGAAAATCTTCTAGTCGAAAATACATCTTCTAGCCGACAGAACGGTAATCAAGTGGCTTAATGACAATATCAACGTGCCATTAAATGCCCCTCTTCAAGTAGTCTTGAATGCTAAACAGTGCCAGTGTCAGTTATAGATATTAAAGGCCCAGAGTCGGCTTAAAATATGAAAAGATGTAATAGTTACTTGTAATGTTCCTATTAAGACATGAATAAACATGTAACTTTACTAGATATCCCTTTGACCTTTAAATATGGGTAATTTTCAAGAACAGACTATTAAATTTACCCTCTTAGAACTTGTGTTATTTTGCACTATTTTTCTCTCTCTTTCTCTCTCTCTCATTCTATTATCTCATCCGTTCAACACTCTATTCCTTGAGAAAGATTCACAGGATATTTTTGAATGCAACTATATATATATATAACTTTATTCAAAATGTAAATAAAATATTTTAGTGTCAAGATGTAAATTAGTATATTTTGAATGATATGTGTATAAATTATTTTATATTTTGGGGCATCTACATATGTACCATCGAATTCCTATTTATTTTTATATCTAACACTCAAAATTTTAGTTATCACAATAATACACCCAAATCTTTCCTATCATATAAAAATATTGCTATTTCAATATTTAAAAAGCGAAATATATGGGCGGCTTGCATGAAAAAAATTGAAGTTTATGATTTTGATATGTAAATGCATGAGTGATATGTAAGTTAAATATTCCAGCTAAGGGAAAGCCGATATTAGAAGGTAAAAACGCCTCGCAGTATCCATGGTAGTTTTTTCTCTGGAACTCTCCGACCCTGACTTCAAAGCGGAACAATCCATATTGAGAGCAGGGGGAAGAGCGAGGATCTCGATACTTTTAGGCGCTAGATGTCTTGCCCATCAAACGCATTCGGGTACAACGGCAGTTATTGCGCATGCGACCCGGGATACTGGCGGCAGCTTAACGGGAGCTGCGCCCTGTTCGCCGGCGGCGGTAGTGACTGGATAACCAGCTCAGGCGTCGGCTCCTCTTCCACCTTCTTCAGTACTGTGCTTCCCTTGGAGAACATTCGGCGCTTTACCCAGTCTCAGGCCGTGCTGCTCGAGGCCACGCTGGCGCTCCTCCTCGTTTGGCTTCTTTTCTGCTTCCTAATTCGTTTCGCCCCGCTCCGCAGTGGCCGCCATTCGGTCTGGTTTCGCTTACGCTGGTGGATTAGCCGATTTGATTTCTTCTTCTCTACCGAGCATTGGCTGGTCAGTTCCCGTCATTCTTTTATTTCTTTAACGTGGATTTAATACATCAAGTTGCTTCGGGATAATTTGTTATGGCAGGTACTTTTGGTTTTTTTGGTTTCAAAATTGTCTAGGGTTTTAATCGATGTGTTTAATTTAGGTTGTAAATATAATTTCCCAGATATTTGGGTGGCTTTTACTGTTCCGTATGAATCAATATCATGAATTAAATGAAGGTATATATCAAGCTTCTTGTGCGATAACTTAAACTTAGGTCAGATGATTTGTTCTTTATTCACTGAATTTATTTACATTACTCTAAGCGGTAGATATATAAGGTTGTAAAAGGTTTTGGAAGGCAGTGACAAGGTTTTGGAAGGCCGTGACAAGAGAGAGAGAGATGGCAGTGAAAGAAAAAGAAGGTGAAAGAAATCACTAGAAGTTTGCTTTTAGAAGTTTAAAGTCATTTCAGTGATCTGATGATGCATTTTTGAGGAACATACTAATTTTTTGTATTTTTAGATTCTCATTTTTTGTTATCTTTCCTAAGTTACTTTTCTTTTATTATTATTATTTTGATGAGATTTGGGGTCTGTTTTTCTATATTGAGCAATGTGTATTCAAGCTTTAAGAAGGGCTGATGTATTTTCTTTTTTGTACTCTATGATTGCGGCGTCTTTTTGTATATCATATCCTCTCTCATATTTCATTGATGCACTTAGTTAAGAGCCTAATGTTATAACCTTTGATCTTCCTTTTTTGCCATTTGGGGTAAATCTTTTTAGAAATGATCTACATCCAAATGTAGAACTATTTCTCATGATAGGTTTGGGGACATTATTTAGTTTTATTGTAGTATTTTCATAGTTTGAGGGGAAATGAGTAGCATACAACTGAAAACCATATGGAGAAGTTAGCTTATATAAATTAGTCACGTTTTGACTTTAGTGATGTTTATTTGGTGAGTGATAAAGAGAAGCCCAAAGAGCAATAGATTATGCACTCAACTCGTGTTCTTGTGTGTTCTAGTTTGGACATATTTTTCACATATGATCCAAATATTAATAATTACATTTATGTGAGAAATGGAGCTATTTGCATGATTGAAGTTTTGACCTTGTGAAGTCGAGGAAAAGTGATAGGGTAATTTTTTTGTTGGCTAGAGTTAGGCATATAATAAACTATAAAATCATCTAATATCCCTAATTGCTCTTACTGTTCCAGGATATATATATATAGATATATATATATATATATATATATATATATATATATATATATATATATATATATATATATATATATATATATATATATATATATATATATATAAGATAGATTCAGTGAACTCCATGTGTTATTGAGTGTAACATTAAGTGATGATGATGTGGATTCAATAATTTTGATGAAGTATTGCAATTTCAGGAAGTGAAGGAGAGTTAGATTTTAAGCTATTGAATGGCTTTAGATTGAAAAAAACACAGGTTTATGGAAGAAGCTTTGGATAAGACCAGGAAGATTAGTTTTGTGTCTCACAATTTATTTTTGTGCCACATTATATCATTGCATCGTACAATATGTGGAGATAACTATTTCATAGGTATAAAATTTAGTGGTATCATTGTAGAGTACCTATTGTGCTGCATTGGTCTCTCAAACGTCAGCTCGTGCGACATTTAAATCTAATAATATTATGTTGTTTTGAGCTCTTTCTAGCTTTTGGAGTTTAGAATGCTCGACTTGGCGAGAAGTCATTGAGGTGATTCATATTTTATCGTAATATTAACTCCATATTATACATGGATCACATGAGGTTGATCTTAACTTTATTTTGTGAAAAATTGAAAATGAATTGGTGATTTGTTAGGTATTGGCTAAATTTTCATACAGAAATCCTATTTTGAGGTAGCTATCAACCTTCCTATGGGAAACTGTGAAAACGTTTGGTTGAAGACTATGTAATTTGATGGATGGATGCTTAATTTATAATCTATACATAAGAACACTTGAGACTTTTTAGAGTTGATAAATGAGAAGAGAGAGAAGAGGGGAGAGAATAGAAAGAGAAAGTTAATGAAATATTTGAATTTTATTGGGGGTTTTGGAAGTATCATTTTTCTAAGTGATGATACTCTTTTGAGGAAATTTTGGAATGGGAGATTTTTTATGATATTTTTGAAGTCTTTTATGCTTTCTTTCCCACATTATTATTTGAAGGGGAAAATGAATGATAATATTAGGATATTTTTCTCGTAAATGAGAATTCATTGAGGGAGAATGAATGATTGATTAGAGTAGATGTACACGACTTCAACGAAAACATTCAACTTTAGGGTTTAGATATCTAATAGAATAAATTAGCCAATGATGCATATTTATGTTGGGGCATAATTCAAAAATAAAAAGTGATATAATTGAATTTAAATGATTTTCTAGTAAGAAAGGCCCTAAATCAAAAGAATAAATGGCATAAGTTAGCCAAAGAAGTATCGACCGAATTAAGAGTAATTTTTTAGTCAGATGAGCGTGATTGACAATTTGAGTAATATAGTAAAAATGTAATGGCTATACTAGAAATAGACTGGATCAATGGTGTATGGCTAGTTTAACAAGAATCATATTAAAGATAACACGACTGAGGAATTGGAGAGCATAATCAAAAGAGCATTATTGTTCTAAATGATGATATAACTAGTGTTGTTGGCTAAGTTTAGGGAAAGCCTAGCTAATGTGCTTAAACAAACTTGCTAAATCAAATCATATCAATGTATTAATGATGTATATGAAATCCAAAATGTTGATGACAGACATTGTGATGATGTGCATCTAGTAGGCTTAAATGGTCTTTAGAAATATTTTCAATAGTGTAGTGACATTTGATATCACGTAGATTTAAAGGAAACAAACATGAACTATCCTAAAATACTTCACAAGTTATCCCACGCAACAAGGTCTTTTACTAGTCAAGCTTACGGACCATGATAGTTTGATTGATGCTCTCAGAAAGTGAGGTGCAGGGCTTGAGCAAGTCTAATTAGAAATTACTTTATTAAAATTAAATGAGTAAAAGAATAGCCCCCTGACTATTAACAAGTGTCCGATTCAGTCCTGGAGTTTTAGGATGCTCCAATATTTAGTCGCAAGACTATTAAAAGATGCTCCAAATTGGTCTAAAATCATATTTTCCATTCAATTTAATGATGGTCTGCATGAATGGAAGGATATTTTTGTCTTTTTTGAATTTATTTATAAATCTATCCAACATAAAGTTACTCTATATGTTTTTTTGGCTAAATGTAGGCTAAATCTTGCTTAAAACCTAATTAAATACCACTCATATACGATTAAAAGCAAACATCCCAAACTTTGAAAGTCGATTTTTTTGCCATTTTTTGCTTTTAAATCTGATTAAATAATTTATTTTGCCACATATTACGTTTTTCTTGATTGACAAATTACTCCTCTCCGCAAACTTACAGTGTTGTAGTTACCTAGCTAGAGTTGCAGCCTCTCCAAGTAGAATCGATTGCAATGAACGATGGTCAAGGGGGATGCGCAAGAGATGGAGATGAAGCCTCGTAGTCGACGCAAGATCTACAGATAGAGATAGACATAGATCCTGCTTCGTCGAGTGGAGAAGCAACAATGAGTACTCGCCTTGAGTTGCTTGCTCCGTCGATGGTGAAACAGAAGTGGAGAAGTCATGCTCGGAGGTAGACGAAGCTTTGTCGTCGATGCAAGCAACGCAGATGGAGACGGAGACTGCTCCATTGAGTAGAGAAGCAACAAATGAGTACATGCTTTGAGTTGCTTGATCTGTCGACAGTAAAACAGTCGCACGAGTGGAGGAGCATCGAAGATTTAGGTCTAAGGCGAAACTATTTTGCGTATGAATCCTGCACTAAGAACCAGCGAGCCCTTCATGTGTTTAACTCGTGAATTTATAATTAGACAGAGTTACCCTTCAAAATATGAAAGAAGCTTTTAAATTAAACGGAAAAATTTATTAAGGATCAATTCATAGCAAATTTTTATAGTCAGAGACTAAATTAGAGCATTTTAAAACTCGAGACTGAATTGGACACTTCTTAATAGTCAAGGGACTATTTTGGACTTTTTCTCAAATTTTATTAATCAGGGGTCTAGAGTGAAGTATAATGACCATATCACTTCATATAAATAATTAATGCTCATGCTAATTGCTTGATGCATATGTCCAAGGAAATATATATGATTGGAACTCGGCGACTTCGGTTGATCAAAGGTTAATTTAAGTTGATTAGAACCCCATAGAAGTGTGTGCAATTTAAAAGTTTTTATATTAGCAATCTATACTGTAGTTAATGAGATTTGAGCTTCAAATATTTTGAATTTTCAAAATCTAAAAATTTTATATGAGATTCTGAAAATTATTTGAATAATTTAAATTCAGAAAAACTAAATACTTTGGAGGTGCTTGAGATTTAACTTAATATTTAAATTTATTATTTAATATTTGAGAATGCCAAACTCAATGAGTAGTCAACATCAGATTCTTTTATTTTAAATAATTGAATAGTTAAAAAATATAGAAGATAGTTAAGGATATTTCAAAAATTATCCATACTGAAGTATAATTGGATTGAATAACCTTTCATATTTCTCAAATCAGATTGAAATACGCTTCTTGATATTGTGGATCTTTTTGATAATTTATTTGATATTTTTCATAATCATCTTCTAGTAAATGATATCTTAAAAATATTTATAATTTGGGAAAATTTCTAGAATTTTTGAGTACGTCCAATCTTTGATGTTTGATTTTGGAATGCTTTAACTTGGATTAGCCGTTTTGATTAAATTAAACATTTTTAGCCACTACACTTGTGTAAAGTTTAGGATTTTTATCAGCCTAATTCTTGACTTCTGAATCATATCTTTCTACTCGATTTTGAATAAAAATGTAATTTTTTTTGGAATTTTTGCTTATATTTTATTACACGTACAAAATTTTAAAAAATAAAAAGTACGATAATATAGATTAATGAACTAATTATGCCTTCACAACACAATAAAAAAGACAACAAGAAGCCAAATAACAGTCACGTAAATAACTGCTTGCAGTAATGCTTAAGTTGATCTTTAATATTTTTAATGCATGATCCTCATTTAACGGAATTTGATTATAATATACATCACCAGTTGGACATCTAGCAGCTATTAAAAAAGTTCATCTTAGTATGGAAAACTAGCCATAATAAACCGTAGCTTTTAACTTTAACAAACTAACACATGGAGCTATAAGCCATGCATTAACAAAGGGTTTGATAAAATGTTAACCGAACTAAATCTTAGTCCTAAGCTAAATGAGTAAAAGGTCCTGACTCATCAAAGCACCAAGTGCATACAAAAGTTTCGGTGTAGCAAAGGTCAACTCATATTATTATGACGGATTATCAAGTCAGCTTTTGTCTTAAGGAATGCCATTAAATTAATGTTTATTATTTTTTTTAAATTTATTTATTTTCTTAAATATTTAAATGTTAACCGAACTAAATCTTAGTCCTAAGCTAAATGAGTAAAAGGTCCAGACTCATCATAGCAGCAAGTGCATACAAAAGTTTCGGTGTGGCAAAGGTCAACTCATATTATTATGACGGATTATCAAGTTAGCTTTTGTCTTAAGGAATGCCATTAAATTAATGTTTATTACCATCGTAATTTATTTTTTTAAATTTAATTATTCTCTTAAAAATTAAAAAGTACATTTACGGTGTTATGTTACTTTTTATTATGGCATGATAGTTATCATTATTGGATGTAATATTATTCAATAATGAGAATTAGCTTATTATGAACTGATTAAGGGACTGTTTCGGGTAGCTACAGTTATTCTGCAGAAGAATCTGCTGATAAAAAAGCTTCTGTGACTATTACAATTTATTTTTTAAAAAAAGCCAGACCGCAATTTTCTAATTGTAATTGCACTTAGCTAGGTCAGGTGGTAAAGCTCAGCTTTCAGCTGTAGTTTTTTGAAAAAAATATATAAAATACAGCTTTGCTAAACAAAAAAAACTGTAGTGCAATACTACACCACAACCCCAAATGCACCCTAATTGTAAGAATAAAGGGATTATTTTCTAGTTAATTATGTCTATTATTCTTATTATATGCAAATACAATAATATACGAAAGAGATAATTGAAATCAATTTTTACGGTCAAGATTTAAGTATTTGAATGTGGTGCAACACTTGTTAAATAAGAATGTTATGAAATTTTGAGAAAGCTCCAAACATTCAAAGTGTAAGGCACGTCCAAGTAGAGATAATTTATCCAGAAATCAAATGAATGATTAGACTATATGTATATACCTTGAACCAAAGCGTTCAAGCTCAGGTTGTAGCTACCTAGTAGAATAAATTTAGCCAAAGATACATATCTATGTTAGGACATAATAAAGAAAATTGTAATATGATTGAATTTAAATGATTTTCTAGTAAGAAAGGCCCTAAATCAAAGAATAAAAGACATCAGTTAACCAAAGGAGTTTTGACCGAATTTAGAGTGCTTTATTAGTCAAATGAGCATGATTTACAAGGTAACATAGTAAAAGTGGGATGGCTATACTAGAATAGACTATATCAATGGAGTATGGCAAGTCTAATAGGAATCATACTAAAAATAACATGATCGAGGAAATGAAGAGCATAATCAAAAGAGTATTATTGTGCTAAATGATGATATAACAAGAGTTGTTAGCTAGTTTAGAGAAAGCCTAGCTAAAGTACTTAAAAGACTTACTAAATGAAATCATATCAATATATTAATTAATTTGATGAAATTCAAAAATGTTGATGACATGCATGGTAATGATGTGCATCTAAGTAGGCGTAAATGGACTATAGAAATATTTTCAAAAGTGTAGTGACATATGATAGGCAGAGGTAGACCTAGGAAAACTTGGGCTTATTGCATAAAAAATGATCTTAATTTATTAGAATTAAACGAAAATTTGACACTAAATAGGACGCAATGGAGAAAAAGGATTCATGTAGCCGACCCCACTTAGTGGGATTAAGGCTTTGTTGTTGTTGTTGTTATTGTTGTAGTGACATATGATGTCACTTAGACCTAGAGGAAACAAATATGAACTATCCTAAAATACTACACAAGTTATCCCAAGCAATAAGGGCTTCTATTAGTCAAGCTTACGAACCATGATAGTTTAATTGATGCTCTCAAAATGTGAGGAATTACTTCATTAAAATTAAATTAATCAAGTTTACAATTTAGAGCGAAGTATAATGACCATATAACTCAAGATAAATAATTAGTGCTAATGCTAATTGCTAGATGCATATGACCAAGAAAATATAGATAGGAACTTGTCAACTTAAGCTAATCAAAGGTTAATTTAGGCTGCCTAGAACATCATTCAAGTGTGTAGAATTTAAAAATTTTTATATTAGCAATCTATACTATAGTTAATGAAATTTGAGCTTGAAATATTTTGAATTTTCAAAATCTAGAAATTTACTGGGGATTCTCAAAATTATTTGAATAATTTAAATTCATAAAAATTAAATATTCTGGAGGTGTTTGAGATTTAATTTAATATATAAAATTTTTAATGAATATTTGAGAAAGTCAATATGAATGAGTAGTCGAAGTCAAATTCTTTTATTTTAAATAAATGAATAGTTAAAAAAATATAAAAGATAGTTAAGGATATTTAAGAAATTATCCATACTGAAGTAAAATTGGGATAAATAACCTTTTTAATTTCTCAATCAAATTAAAATGTACTTCTAAACATTAGAATATTTTTTAATGGCTAGTTTTAGCCATTATTAATTTCTATTTCTTCTGAATTATTAACTTAAATTTTTTATTATTCCTTTCCCTTTCTACTGTATCATGTTTTTATTTTTTTCTTTGCTAGTAGATCCTGTAATGGGTATTTATACCCCTCTTGTATCAATAAGATTTACCTTAGTTCTATTCTTAAAGTTAACATTGGTATCAGAGCCAAGTTCTAACCTAACTGCTAGTTCTCTCTCCTAGCCGCCGGCTAACAGACGTTTGTTCCAGAGTTAGGTCTCCCTTCAGACGTTCAGTCCAATTCCTCAGTCCAGGTGCAGGTTCTTCCTCCAATGACAAGGTCTTCCTTTGCAGACGAGAGGACTTCCTCAGCAGCGACTAGATTCTCCTCCAGCGGGTAGTCTTTCAATCCTGCTTCCAGGCTCGAATTCTTCCTCCAGTGGACCAGATGTCCCTCTAGATCCTCAGTCCAGCCCGCTATGACTTCCTTCCAGTTGTCGGATCCTCCTTCAGCCGGCCGAGTCTTTCTCCTGGATTGTCAGAGCTCCTAGCCAAGGCTGTATCTGCCCATGCAGAGGATCTCCTGTTGCTGGTTCTCCCTTCTGTAGCCAGAATATTCATATGTCTCGTCGTCCCAAATCTCCTTTTTCTCAGTTGGAATCATGGCAGACTCCATCACAGAGCCACCTTCCGACGATGTACTTGAATCCACTGGATGTTCGACACTAACCTCAATTCATTTGCAGACGGGAGAATCAGAAAACAACATGAACTTGTTGATCACAACTGATAAATTGAACGACTCTAACTTTCTCTAATGGTTCTAATATGTCTTTGTTTATTAAAGACCATGGGAAATTTGGTCATCTTACCGTTATGATTCGTGAGCCTCCAAAGAATGACCCAACATATGGAGCTTGAGAAGTGAAGAATTCCATAGTCATGTCGTGGCTGATAAACTCCATGGAGACTTCTAATGGCCGATCATATATGTTCCTTCCGCTAGTACCTACTCAGATGTAGGGAATTCCAACCAATCTATGAGGTGCCTAGGAAATGCTGAGAGGCAAAACAAGGATCCAGGATTGTGATTCAGTACTGCAATGACTTAGTTGCATTATGAATGAAATGCGATCTGTATTATGACTACACTTGGGAATCTCTTACCGACCTACCTCTCTTCCAGAAAATTGTTGTTTCAATTTATGGCAGACCTCAACAAAGATCTTGACTAAGTTTGGAGATGTATCTTTGATTGGGATCCTTTTCCTTCAACTCGTGCTACTTTCACTGAGATTCGTCGCGAAGAGAGCGGGAGACTTGTCATGTTTGGTGCTTCTACTCTGTTGGCCGAAGCATCTGCCTTGATCTCTAATAGTTCTCAACCCCGGACTGGTCATACCACTTGTGATTATTATCACATGCCCAATCACACATGTGATAAGTGTTGGAAGCTCCACCGAAAACCTACATCCAAGCCTTTAGCCAAATCTTCCGCTACCAAGGGTTTCGCTACGGCATCTGAGTCCAACACGGTACTGCCAACCCTACCAAGAACAATCCGGAATCCTCCAATTCTCTTAAAAGTCAAATGGAGCACTTAATCAGGCTGCTTGGATCCAGGCTGCTCTCTTCCAGTCCGTCGACCTCCCAGGCTCGTCAATGTACCAATCCTATGACATTCACTTCTTTTGCCCCATCTAATCTATGGATCATTGATCCAAGTGCCACGAACCACATGACTAGAAGCTTTCAAGCCTTCTCGACGTACTATTCTGGCTTAGGGAATAATACTTTTAAAATTGTTGACGAATCTCAAAGTTTCGTTGCTTGTAAAGTATCAGTTGTTTTAACATGTCTAACTCTAGAATTTGTATTACATGTAACCTTTTATTTGTTAGAAAGTTGACATATGACGTTGATTGCATTGCACATTTTTTATTTGATGTTTGTCTCTTTCAGAATCGTTGTTCGGGGAGGAGGATTGAAATTGCTAAGCGAGTAGGCGGGCTCCACTGAATGTCCTATTATTATGTTATATTGTTGTTTGAGTCATTCTAGTTTTTAGTATCTAAAACAATTGTATCATAGTTTCAAATGTGAAACCTGTCAGCTAGTTGAACATCGTGTTCCTTATTCACCTCACAATTACATATCTTGCGCTCATTTCTCTCTTATTCACAGTGACTTGTGGAGACATCTCGCTCTCCTAGTTAAATCAATAAACGATAATTCCATACAGGTGCCACGAACCACATGACTGGAAGCTCTCAAGCCTTCTCGACGTACTATCCTTGCTTGGGGAATAATACTTTTAAAATTGTTGACGGATCTCAAAGTTTCGTTGCTTGTAAAGTATCAGTTGTTTTAACATGTCTAACTCTGGAATCTGTGTTACATGTAACCTTTTATTTGTTAGAAAGTTGACATATGACATTGATTGCGTTGCAAATTTTTTATTTGATGTTTGTCTCTTTTAGAATTGTCGTTCGGGGAGGATGATTGAAATTTCTAAGCGAGTAGGCGGGCTCCACTGAATGTCCTATTATCATGTTATATTGTTATTTGAGTCATTCTAGTTTTCAGTATCTAAAACAATTGCATCATAGTTTCAAATGTGAAACCTGTCAGCTAGTTGAACATCGTGTTCCTTATTCACCTCACAGTTACATATCTTGCGCTCATTTCTTTCTTATTCACAGTGACTTATGGAGACATCTCGCTCTCCTAGTTAAATCAATAAACGATAATTCCATACTTTGATTGATGACCACACTTGGATGACATATTTTAAAAAATAAATATAAAGCTACTATCACTTTCAAAAACTTAAAAACCTTTATTTTGATCATATTCAAACTCCGATTCAAGTCCTTCAGACTGTTAATTGTCGTGAATTTTTTAACTCTATATTAGGAGAATTCTTGGTAAGTAACGACATTCTCCATCATAGGTTGTGTATTGATGCTCAATAAAATGGGATTGTAGAGAGAAAAAACCGACATCTCCTTGACTTTACTCTATTATGTTCCATTCTAACATCTCAAAACGTTTTTGGAATGATCCCATTCTTAGCGCTACTTTTTTCATCAATGAGTTCCCTAAAAATTCATAACCCTTTAGCTGTCTTAAGATTGTGCTTTCCCAACAATGGGATCTTCTTCACTTTAGATCCCAAAATTTTTTGGTGCACAACCTTTGTCGTATCACGGCTCCAACTCAGATTAAAGTTGATCCTAGGTCTATAAAATGTATTTTCCTCGGATACTCTACCACTTAAAAGAGTTATCGATGCCTTGACCTACCACAAATAAAGTCTATGTGAGTCTAGGTGTCTTTTCTTTATAAGTGTTCCCTACTTTCCTAGATCGACCTCCAGTAAGGGGAGCTAGAGATCTTGGATACTGTTCCTTACCCTATTTTTGCGGATGTTCCCCTCACGTCACCTACCATCGAGGAACCCTCTGTTCCTTTGGTTCCACCCACTGCTCCTACCACCAATGAGCCCTTTGTCGATTTGGTTCCACTAGTACATCCTCCCACTCTCCTTGTATACACTTGACACACTCGTTTTGATGAACCTACTCAAGAGCTCGCTAACCCCTTGTTGGACCTTGAATCCCCTCCGGACGACATCCCCAACACTGCTCTTACTCCAAATGAGGAAGCTAGTTCCTCTTATAAGCTTTGCAATCAGACATGCTCTTTCTATTCTATGACAAACTATTTTTCTCTTCGCAGATTATCGCTAACCTACAACGCATTTTGTACGGCTTTGACCAATCATTAGCTATCATTTACTGTTGTGGCTGCCTTAGTTGACCTAGTCTGAAATGATATCATCATGGAGGAGATGAATGCCCTTCAGCGGAACCATATTTGGGACATTGTTGATCTTTCACGGGGCAAGAAAACAGTGAGATGCTGATAGATTTTTAGTATCAAGTTTAATTCTAATAGATCCTTTGAACGCAACAAGACATGGTTGGTCATCAAAGGGTGCTCACAAATCTGCGGAGTTGACTATGAGGCATTTGCTCCACTTGCTAAATTAATACCATTCGAGTTCTCTTATCCCTTGCAGTGAATCTAGATTGGCTCTTATTCCATCTTGATGTCAAGAATGCATTCATGAATGACGATCTTACAGAGAAAGTATGCATGACTCTTTATCCAGGCTTTGACTCTATTGCCTCCCAGGGGCAAATATGTAGATTGCGAAAATCCATCTATGGAATGAAGTAATCAGCACGCGCATGGTTCGGAAAATTCATAAAGGTGGTGGTAGCCCATGCATTACTCAGGTTCAATCAGGCCACAGTCTTTTCTTTCGACATTCGTCCAGCGACCAGGTAGCTATCCTTATTGCTATGTTGATGATATTGTTCTCACAAATAATGATCTACTAGCATTGGAGTCTTTGAAAGACATTCTTGATGCTTCCTTTGAAATGAAGAACTTGAGATCTCTTCGGTACTTCTTAGGCTTGAAAGTTGCTCGGTCATCTTAGGATATTTGCATTTCTCAGTTAAAATAAGTGATTGACCTTTGACATAGAACAATCATCTCCTGTGTAAACCAGTGACTGTCCCGATGAATCCCAATAAAAAACTTCTTGATGTTCTCAATGCAGCTCTTGTAAACAAGACTCACTACCAGTGTCTTGTAGGAAAACTCATCTGCCTTGCTCGTGCACAATCTAACATATGCCACGCAGTTGGGATAGTCAGTCAACTCATGCATGTTCTCTATAAGAACCATCTCCAAGTGGTCCACTGGATTCTTCATTATTTAAAAGATACACCGAACTCAGGTTTATTTTTTCCCGACACACCTCTCATTCTATTGCAGTTTACACAGATGCAGATTGGGCTAAGCCCGTCCATGATCAGCGATCTAGCTCGGGGTACTGCTCATTTGTGTGGGGAAACTTAGTCACGTGAAAAAGCAAGTAGTCTATAGTTGCTCGGAGCAGTGCAGAAGCCGAATTTGGTCAATGTCTTTAGGAATTTGTGAAGTTTTCTGGTTATGCATCATGATTCAAGAATTACATATGATAATTTCCTCTCCCTTATATTTTTTCTGTAATAACAAAACAACCATTAGCATTGCTCATAACCTGATACAACATGATCACACCAAGCATGTTGAGATAAACTGTTAGTTCATTAAGGAAAAGCTCAATTCCGGTAAAATTTGTGTTCTGTTTGTGCCATCTAGTGGTCAGCTGCCAGATATTCTCACAAAGAACCTTCCTTGGCCACTGTTCAATGATTTTAAATCTAAGCTGAACATGGTTGACATCTATGCTTCAACTTGAGGGACAGTATTAAAATATTTATTTATGGCTAGTTTTAGCCATTATAAATTCCTATTTATTCTGAGTTATTAGCTTGGATTCTTTATTATTTCCTTTCTTATTCTATTGTATCCCGTTTTTATTTCTTTTTTTACTAGTAGATCTTGTAATGGGTATTTATACCCCTCTTTGCATCAATAAGATTTCTCGTGATTCTATTCTCAAAGTTAACACTAAATTGTGGGTATTTTTGGGATTTTATTTGCTATTTTTCATAATCATGATTTAGTAAATGAGATACCTTAAAATCATTGAATAATTTGGGAAAATTGTTAGAATATTTGAGCATTTCTAATATTTGATATTTGATTTTTGAATGGTCTAATTAAGTTGGATTGGCCATTTTGATTAAATTAATTATTTTCTATTACTAAAAGAATGAAAAATCCTTAATGTTAGATATGCATGCCCAATGCTTATGCAAGTTTAAACACATGATGATACATATGGAGTAATCATTTTCAAATAATTTTAGATTATTTAAAGCTATTTAATATTTTTTAACATTATTGTTAAAATTTCAAAAATCAAGAAAAATGACAAATAACTACAAAAAATTCAAATACTTTAGAGAATGATAACATATATATTGAAGATGATGTTTACTTATTTTTTTATAACAGAAAAGGTGGTTATTATTGATACCAAAAATTGATGATACATCAAAGGCAAGTGTCACCCATTACACCCATGTAACTCCTGCAAGAGAAATAAAATCTAGAGGGTCGAACCTCAAAAAGAACCCAGCACTACAACCAACTTCCTAACGAAAACAACAGGAGGAGGAGGAGGAGGAGGAGGAGGAGGAGGAGGAGGAGCCGACAATTGATCTCAGGACCAAAGCAAGTATTAAGTGATGAGCCATTTCAAGAAAGAAGGACCTGCTTGAAAGGAGAGGAAGCAAAACCTTCTACTACAAAGAGGAAGAAAAACAGTAAAAGAAACCTGCAAAAATCTTAAGAAGTCAGACAACATAATAAAAACTCTTAATTAAAAGTTAAGGATGAACAACACAGAGGCTGAAAACAGAAAATTGCACACTAGAACCAACCGCAAAAGCAAGATAACAGTGAGGCAGATAACGCATCAGCATAGCCATAAAACTAAAGGTAGACACCACATATGGTAACAGTGGGAGCCCAGGCTAAAGCTTACAAAGCTCTGGCCATAGAGTGCCCCTCGACTCTTTATAGACACTATAACAATATGAAACAACCACCAAGACACCATAGGAGGTGAAATCGTTCTGAATAACAGAGAAGCTGAAACTAGAATGGTTCTACTCCAGCAACTAAACAAGCCAAAAAGTGATAACAAGTGAAGAAGTGACATATGGAAAATGGGGCTAACCCCTACCCCTACTACACAAGCAGGGTTAAAGGCTACAGTGCATTCGACTCCAATACTAAAAGATAGCCGAAAGCTAAATGTGAATGTGTAAGTTGAAAAAACCGTAAATAAGCATCGATTTAAAGACCCATTAAGGGAGAAAGACGAGCAGAGATAGCCTATAAAGATAAAGAAGAAAAGAAAAAACAAACAATTTGGCAGAGTCCATAGACCCCCTCGAAGTCACCACTCAAATGCAAACAAAAATAATGGCAACCAGCTAAAAAAATCAATAAAATAAAGTAGAAAAAGAAGACCCATCAGCTTTTGGGACAGAGAAAGAAACACCAAGACTAACCCCAGTACATAAAAGCCAGTAATTAAGACGTAAAAGATAAAGTAAAGCAAATCAGATTAAGAGAGATGAGCAGAAACAACTCCAGCCTGAGGAAGTGACATAACTAAAAACACCAGTAAATGGACACCTTGCTCACCCTGCCAAAATGAAAACCTCAGCCCTGATGTGGTAAAGATCAATAAAACATAAAAATATATCTGAGCTAATAAAGCCACTCCCTTAGTGAAAATCTCAACCACATTGTGATAAAGAGAAATTTCCCCAAATTTAACCATATTATGTATAATTGAAGAAGAGTGCAAATACTTACTACAGGATAGTATATAGTAAACAAAGTTTCTACTAACAAACCTTCAAAAATCAATTGGGGCAGGCACAACACATAAAAAATGTAAGATTAAGAGTACACTCCATGTCTTATACAAGGAAATCCTATTTTATCAAAATTAATCAGGCCTCTTAATTCAAGTCTACAATTAGAGTCAAAAGTCAATCAAGTCTTGATTGAGCCGCCTGTTTAGCAAACCAATTTGCACAAGCATTACCTTCTCTAAGGATATGATTCATTCTATAATTAAAAGAGTTAATGACGTTAGCAATCTCAACGAGCAAGTAAAAAAGATTTGAGCTAGCACAATTAATAGTATAGAATTTTGAAATAAGTTGAATGGCTAATTGAGCATCCATCTCGATAAGGATGTTTTCCACCAACTTGGATTTTGCAATCATAAGACCCTGTTTTAGAGAAAATAGTTCAGCATATAATGTTGAATTTTTAAAGATAGGGCCACAGAAAGTAACTATTTTTAAAAAAGATGATTTTTAGATTTGAAAACATGCATTGGTCTGAAAAAATGCATGAAAGTTGATTGTTCTTCTATTAAACCTTTTTTGAGATAGGATTTTAAATTTTGTTTAGTCATGCTGGATAAAGTCATATGACTGTGCCAAGTAGACTAAATGTCATATTTAAGAATTCCAATTTTTTCAAAGGCATTTAACCCATCTTCATTATTATTTGATTTAAATATTAAATATTTCAATCATTAAAATAGAGAATAATTCTAAATATTTCTAAAAATTTATGGCGTGTGCTAAATCATAAATTAAACTAATAGACGCTAGCTAAGGCATTGGACCAGCCCCAGAACAAAAGGAAAATTGACCCAATAGTATATTATTATTTCATTCTGAGAAGTTGTGATTAATTATACCAAATTAGTTAAAGGGTCCATATGGAGTTAGTTAGATTGATAGAATCACTATATTTGATTAATCCCCATCAACGATCAATTTATCTGTCTTAGATGATTATCAATCTATTAATACTAATCCAGAGGATTGGCCAGGAGCCATTCTTCCCATTTAGGATAATGATCCAATTGGGTCCTATTGAGCTAGGTTAGGGTTCAAATGAGGTTCAACCTACTCCAATGGCCAACTATAATCATGACATTCATGAGTTTGGTGATTGAAGCGTTATGATAAATCCTTTGAACGTGGTTTGGTCAGATCAGAGGATTATGTTATTGACAATAACTAGATTCTCTTATGAACTGTAAGGTATGTTGGGTATTTGATATTTAATATTGGCTTGACCATAGATTATATCAATATCAAATAACCCTCGAAGAGTCTCATAGTCAATTACACTGCACTAAAAAGTAATTAGATAAATAAGAAGAAGAATGGACGTTCTTATCACCATTTGTTTCCACCTGTGGTAAGCATAGATAAATAACACTTTAGAATGAGTTAAAGCAAGCATTATAAAGTGATTGCATTTTGACATCTTTAATACCACCAATTATCTTTATTTTTTGTGAGATTTGGGTTATCACTTCTTTATTGAGTGATGATGTACCCCAAATTTATGAATGACATATGAGTGCGATTTTAGCATTACATTACAATTGCGGTTTCTTTGGTCGTAGATTAGATCATCTCTTTTCTGATGTAGATGCAGGCTTATGCCAAACTGAGTTTTGGTATTCTTTTGTGGTGTTTGATCTTTTCTGGGATTACTCTGTGGTTTATTATGCTTGCTCTTGGGTTGATCTTTTTGTAGCATAAAATTAGGCAGTTTTTTTCCTAACATGCACTACTTGCAACAACAATAACAACATTATGCCTTTATCCCACTAAGTGGGGCCGACTACAGGAATCATACTTCTTCATTGTGTCCTATTAAGTATCATATTTTCATTTATTTATAATAAATTAAGATTATTTTTATACAAAATGCCCAAGTTTTTTTTTAAGTCCACTTCTACCTCTCTTAACATAAGTCGAATATGCTTTCCTAACCACATCATCAGATAGTCGACGTTTAAGGTGACCAAGCGATCTAAGACGGCCTTCTATCTTGTTACTGAAGTTACACTAGCCGTTTCACGGATACATTCATTTTGCGTTTTGTCTTTAAGTGTCAAGCCACTCATTCACTTAAGCATTCTCATCTCAGCAACGCTTAATATAGTTTTATGCTTCTCATTTATAGGCCAACATTCTGCACCGTAAAACGTTGCATATCTCTACACTATCTTATCAAATTTTCCATTTAGTCTAAGAGGTACTTTTCTATCATGCAATAGGCCCGATGCAGTCCTCCACTTCAACCATCCAACTTGAATTCTAGTAATAACATCACCATCTATATCACCATCATTTTGAACAATAAACCCAAGATATTTAAGAAGCTCCCTCCTTTTAATGATTTGATTACCCATTGCTACAACTCTATCATTAGATCTACTATTACTAAAATTACATTCTATGTATTCAATTTTAGATTTACTAAAAGGAAGGCTTTTAGACTCTAAAGTAGACCTCCATAATTTAAATTTTTTTTGAACTCTTTCTCTAATCTTGTCCACAAGAAGGATATCATCAAAAGTATACACCAAGGTACATCTTCCTGTAAATGTCTAATAAGAGTATCCATAACTAAAACAAAAAGATATGGGCTTAAAGTCGATCCCCGATGTAATGCAATCGAAATAGGAACATACTTGGTCAATCTCCTTCTGTTCGAACACAAGTAATAACTCTAGCATACATATCTTTAATGACTTGAAAATAAGTCATATCAACACCTTTATTTGTTAGATTTATGCAAAGAACTTCACCTGGAACCTTAACGTAAGCTTTTTATAAATCAATAAAAATCATATATAAATCTTTCTTACTTTTTCTGTACTTCTCTATTGTACCTTTCAATAAATGTATAACTTCCATATTAGACATGCCTGACATAAATTCAAATTGATTATGACAAATTTTTTTATCACATCGTGACCTATGTTTAATTAATCTCTCCCATAATTTTAATATTCGACACATTAACTTAATTCCTCCATAATCTGCACACTATTGTGCATCTCCTTTATTTTAAAATATGGGGACCAAATACTATTTTTCCACTCCTCAAGCATCTTTTTAATTTTTAAAATAATATTAAAAGGTTTAGTAAGCCAAAGAACTTCTAAATCTCCTAAATATTTCCACTCTTCTATTGGGGTATCATCCGGTACTACTGATTTTTCACCTTTAGTTTTTTTTAAAACCGCCATAACTTTCTTTTTTACTAATGTGCTGGTAAAAAACGTTTTATCATTATTCATATTAAAGTCACCAAGGTTGATTGTATTTTATATATCTCAACCACCTATGTTGAATATCTTCCTTTAAGAAATTTATTTTTTGATTTCCTTATTTAATGTACTTGAATTAAATTTTTACTTCTCTTTTCTTTTTTGTTTGGCTAATTTATACATTTAACTATTAACCTCTTTATTATTTAATCTATTTTAAACAACACAAAAAAACATAATTCTTGTCATCACAAATTGTTCTCTTAGAGTCTCTACTGACCACCTTATATTTTTTCCAGTTCTCTAAGTATTCACTTTTAAGATATTTTTTATAACAATTTTTTTTTTATATTTTTTCTTTCCTTGCACATTATTATTGCACCACAAACTATTTTTATTGATAAAAACTTTTCGTTTTGATTTTTCAAACACATCTTTTGCCATTTCTTTTATAGTACTTGCTAATTTATCTCACTTAAAATTCGTTTCTTCATGAACATCCCAATTCTTTCATTCTTTAAGTTTACTCATAAAAATAAATTTATTCATGCCTTTTAGGCTTCTCATCTAATTATATGGCACTTTTTATTGTATTTTTTATCTTAAAATTTCTCATATTAAAATTCAGAACTAATAATCAATATTAAGTTCTTAAATTTTCACTTGTAATGACCTTACAATCTTTACATTCTTGGTGGATCTCTTTTTCTTCATAAGAAAATAATCAACTTATGTTTTATGAGATTCATTCTTATAAGTAATAATATTTTATCTTTTTTCTTAAATAATGTATTAGCAATAATAAAATCATAAGATAATGAACACCATTTGTCGTCTGTTTCCAAATTAATAAAAGAGTTAGTTATAGTTTTGAGTTAGTTCATTTTGATGTATGAGGACCTTGTCCCGTTTTTTCTAATGAATTTAGATTTTTTTTTACTTGGTGGATGTTTTTTCTCAATGACTTGACTTTATGAAATCTCGTATTGAGTTACTATAATGTTTTTAATCCTATTGTACTGAAATTGAAACTCAATTCAATGTTTTGGTTAAAATTTTGAAAAGTGACAAAACCAAAGAATATTTTTTTGCACCTTTCTAGGCATACATGACATAAGATAGGATGCTTCATCAGTCATCCTGTGTCAAGACTCCATCCAAAAAAAGAGTAGCTGAAAGAAAAAAAGTAGACATTCTAAAACTACTAGTGCTCCTTTGATTCAAAATAATGTGCCCAAACGGTTTTGGTTTGATGTAGTTTATACTGCATGTTTTTTGATCAATCGGATATCTTCTACTATTTTACAAAATTAGATACTATCAAGTGTCATTTTCAACTCACTCCCTTTCCTAATAAACATGTATATTTTGTTGTCCTTGTTTTGTTTGCAATACTTGTTTGTAGGTTCCTAAGCTGGACCCTAAGTTATTAAGGTGTGTCTTTTTAGGATACTCTCATTTGCAAAAAGGGTATTGGTGTTTTTCCTCTCTTAAATAGGTACATGGTTTCTGCTAATCTTACTTTTCATAAACAAACCTCATTCTTTGATGCTCATCGGTGCATAAATCCTTACAAGATTATAGAGTTGTTAATGAACACTTCATTAGTTCAAAACTTGCTCCAGCTCCACCTTTGCTACCAACACCACAGCCTATTCCACTTATCACTAATGTTTACTCTAGAAGATCTTACTATCTTGTTACTAGTCTTGCAACAATATCTTCTCAAATGGATCGTCCTCCTAGTGATCTTGATTTGCCTATTACTCTTCGAAGAGATAACCATTAATGCGCCTATTTCCTCTTATGCTAACTGTGATCAATTATCTTCTACTTATTGTTTGTTTATTGCTTCTCTTGACTCTGTTGAGGTCCTGAGATCTATTCAACAAGCACTATCACATTCTACAGGATGGGCAGTGATGCTTGATAAATGCATGCCTTAATTGAAAATGAAACATGGGAACTAGTTGAACTGCCCTCTGATAAGAAGGTTGTTGGCTGTAAATGGGTATTTGCAGTTAAGTTTGATTATGATGGATTTATAGCTCATCTCATAGCTCGTTTGGTTGCTAAGTGTTATGCTCAAATTTATTAGATTGACTACTTGGACAAGTTCTCTCCTGTAGCTAAGTTAACTTTGGTTTGCCTCTTCGTATCCTTAGCTGCAATGAATAATTAGCCCCTACACCAAGTTGATGTTAAGAATGCATTTGTGCATGCTGATCTTTTAGAAGAGGTATACATGAAACAACCTGTTGAGTTTGTTGCTCATGGAGACTCTGGGAAAGTATGTCAACTTTGAAATTTATTATATGGATTGAGACAAAGCTCTCGTGTATGGTTTGGAAGATTTAGCCAAGCAGTAGAAGAGAAAAAGTGATCACACTATATTTTATAAGTGATTTGCTTTTGAGATCTTTTTATTGGTGGTTATGTTGATGACACTATTATTGCTAGAAGCGATGTGCAGGGAATCTTATCATTGAAATTATTTCTTCAAAAGTAGTTAAACACTAAATCTGGGTTCCTAGAAATACTTTTTGGTGATTGAGATATCAAGGAGCAATAAGGGCATCTTTCTATCTCAACTGAAGTATGTTTTTTATTCAATTAGTACAAAAACAATCATAACAAGCCTTTATCCCACTAAGTGGGGCCGGTTAGATGAATCCTTTTTTCTCCATTGTGTCCCATTGAATGCTATATTTTCATTTAGTTAAATAATTTAAGTTCATTTTTTTATATAACCCATGTCTTTCTGGGTCTACCACTGTCTGGCTTTACATTAAGTTGAATATAAAACTTGTACTCTCCTAACCGGATCATCAGATGTTCGACATGTAAAGTGACTAAACCATCTAAGATGACTCTTTCTAATCTTGTCTGCCCTTGGAGCTACACCAACCCTTTCATGGACAGATTCATTTGGCATTTTGTCTCTAAGTGTCAAGCCACTTATCCACTAAGCATTCTCATCTTAGCAACAGTTAAATCTGTTTGTGCTTCTCTTTTAAAGGCCAACATGCTACGCCATAAAACATTGCAGGTCTTACCACCATCTTATAAAATTTTCCTTAAAGTCTAAGCAGCAACTTTCTATCACACAATAGGCGCGATGCATTTCTCTACTTCAACCAACCAACTTGAATTATGCTAATATCATCCTTTCTATAACATCATCACTTTGAACATTAGACCCGAGATATCGAAAAGGTTTACACCTTTTAATGATTTGATCACCCATAGTTACAACTCTTCCACTAGAGCTACTAATACTAAAATTATATTCCATGTATTCAATTTTCGATCTACTAAACGACTTTAGAATCCAATGTAGACCTCCATAATTCAACTTTTTCTTGAACTCTTTCTCTAATCTTATCCAAAAGAAGGATATCTTCATCGAAACATACATCAAGGTATATCCTTCTAGAAATGTCTAGTAAGAGCATCCATAAAAAAAAACAAAAGGATACAGGCTTAAAGTTGATCTCTGATGTAACCATCTGAAATAGAAAAAATACTTGGTCAATCCTCCTTTTGTTCGAACACAAGTATCAGTTTTATTATACATATCTTTAATACTCGAATATAAGTTTTATCAACTCCTTTCTTCTGTAGAACTCTCCAGAGGACATCTATTGGAACCTTATTGTAAGTTTTCTCTTAAATAAAAAATAATCATATGTAGATCTTCCTTACTCTCTTTGTACTTCTCCATCAAACCTCTCAATAAATTTATAGCTTCCACAGTAGATTTGCCCTACATAAATCCAAACTGATTATGAGAAATCTTTATATCACGCCTTAACCTCTATTCAATTACCTTCTCTCATAATTTTAGATCAATTATTAGAAGCAGAAAAATTAAGGGTTAAACCATGTAGTACTCTGATGCTTCCTAATCAGCAAGTTGTCAAGAAGGAAGAACTTTTTAATGATCCTAAACGATATTGGAAGTTAGTGGGGAAATTAAACTACCTCAAAGTGATTTGCCTTGACATTGCGTATTCAATTAGTCAGTTTATGTGTTATCCACAGTCCATTATTTGTTAGCTTTAGAATAGATATTATGTTACCTTAATGTAACTCCTAGAAAAGGGATTCCTTATAAGAATCACGAGCATAGAAATATTGAGAGTTTCTCCGATGCAAATTGGGCAAGTTTCAAGATTGAGCGATGATCCATTACTAGATATTGTGTTTTTGTTTGCCATAATTTGGTCTCATGGAAGAGTAAAAAATAAAATGCAAAGTTACGATCACATGCAAAATCTCATCATCGAGCAATAGCTCAAATTTCAAGTAAATTGATGTGGGCCTCCTAATTCTTTTTCGAAATGTGTTTTATAATGATAGTTCCAACAAATTTTTGTGATAACCAAGCTGCAATTTATATTGCTTCAAATCCTTTATTCCATGAACGAACTAAGCACATTGAGATAAATTTTTGATTTATTCGTGAAAAGATTCAACAAAATTTGATATCTACAGCTTATGTAAAGACTAGGGAACAACTAGGAGACATCTTCACGAAAGCCTTTAGTGGGGCTAGGGTCATTTATATTTGTAATAGGATGGGCATGATAAATATCTCTGCTCCAGCTTCAGGGGGGTGTTATGGACATTATTAAATCTATTAGGAAGCTTGATTTTAGATAACGTAATTAGAGGAGATGTAATTATAGACCTTTTCTATATTATAAATATTCCTAATTTGTAGAGATACAAGTGTATAAATGTATAATATATATGCTTTCAATTGAGAAATAAGAAGGAAGGAAGTTTTCCCTTCACAATCATGAACATCCAACCTCCACTAAATGCTTAAGAAGAGCACTCTAGATTTTCCTCTAAAGTTAAAAAGTTTGCTACTCCATGCTTGGATCAAGGAGCGAAAATGATTGATGATTAGAACCACTGTTTTTCTTGCCATGCCAAAACATAACTGTATTTTTTATTTGTTTTGTGTTATTTTCTTTCTTTATTCGCTTCGACATACTACTAACTCATGTGAACTGATTGATGTAAGTGGCTCATATTAATTTCCCATGAAAGAATTTTTGTCACTCAAGAACTATAAAAAGCTAGTTATGTACATTAATTTATGTTGTTGTTGTATGAAATTGCTTTTACTTGTGCAAAATCTTATGAAAAAGTTTGGTGGCTTCTTTTAAACTTAGAAAGGTTTGGTGTCTAATCCAAAACTTATACTTTGTTGAGTCATCCTTGTTTAAAACTCTCTCCTCCCTCTCCATTCCTAGTTCTTGACCTACCTCCCCTTAAATCCTATTCCACATGTAAACTGCTACTTTGAACCCATTCTACATGTTAACTGGATCCCCTCCATCATCTCAAAACCCTCTTAACTCAAACATAGTGTCCACCCCATAAAAATCTACGAGAAAATGTCCGACCTTCCTCTTCGATCCCAAAACCCTAGCCTCCTTATTCCCTCCAATCCACTAATTTCCCTCCACCTCCAATTCGACTTATTAGCCTCCTCTTGGCCTTCCTCTACCCCAAATCAAGAACTACTCCATCACACCCAAAAGATGAACAAAATTCAGTCATAGCCTAAACGAAGTCAAAGCTCTAGTCCAAACCCTAAACTAGTTGACCCCCACCTTCCATATTAAGATTCTTTTCTAATTTGGACTTTTTAATATTTTATTCTTCATCACTTCAAAAAAATAGTGCTTTTACCATGGATATTCTCTTTTTGGTACCTTCATCATTGACAATTGAATCCCAAAATTGGATACTCTCAAGTAAAATACTAATCTCTTCCACCCTTTTTTGATTATTTTAATTATTTTTATTCTTTTAATTTTGCGCTTATAGATGCCTCTCTATGAATGCCATGCAAGATGAAAGGATACTTTGTGCGAGAAGTGCTTGGATATATCAGGAAGTTACCGAATTGTCCGTGCAACCATTGTTCCATGTCATTTTTAAGCTTCTTGAGTAGCAACACTAAGTTCTTATGTTGGTCTACTCAGGGATGGTTCTTAATCTTTAGATAGTTTGTTCACTCTAAAGATTAAGGAAATCTTTTGTGCTTGCTTGACTAAAAAATTGCTAGTAATGCTAGTGAAAGACTATGAATGAGAAGGGTTTTAAATGAATTTTAATCATATCATTAAATCATTTTAATTAAACATTAAATAACCTTTAACTAATTTATCAAATTAAATCGAACTTAATTAACATTTTAAAATAATTAAAATGATAAGATGAGGAGATGTTTCAATTACATATATGTGTGTATGTTAGAATATATATTAAGTATATATATGTTAAAAATTATTTTTAAACCCATAGGCATATATGTATTTGTATATGTTTATGCACACCCATGGACAAATAAGTGGGCTTCAATTTGAAATTAACTAATCCCAAAATTGTGAGTTTTTCTTTTATTTGAAGATGCCTTATGATTGGGGCAAGGGAAGCAGGAGAAATGCTCTCTTTTGAATAAATGGTAAAGAGTGCCTTTGGTTAAGAGTGGAGTTGGAAAACATGTTTGGAAAGAGCTACATACATCTTGGATGACATCCAACGAAAATGACTTCTGCAGCAAGTCTTTTTATTTTGAGCTTCTTAATACATAAAGAAAATCTCTCCCAAAACAGTTGTTTTTTTTCCTAGTTAACCTTAATATAAACATCTGAAAATACTCGAACATCATATTCATTCAAAAAATTTCATTGTGCTAGAGTAATTTCTTGAATAACAGTGAACTTTAATGATATAAAATAGCAGCTACAAATCATAGTCCTTTTGTGTTAATAGCTTTTGTTTTTATGTGTATTACTCTTATTTTCTAGAAAATAGAAAAACATAAAGCACACGTGATACACTAATAACAACATTGTCCCAATATGTTCTCAGCAACATAATTTAGGTTTTTAAATGATCAAAATCCCCACATAATTTTTATGTTTTTTATTGATAGTTAACCTAATTTGAATTTACATTTTAGGTTTCCCCAGCAAATATAGAGGCTTCTCATTGTCTCATTCTTTATGTATTATTTTACTTTTATAATAAATTAAGTTTTTAATAAATTGATTTATTGACTTAGTAAAAATAGCATTACCACTTTGCGTGGGAATTTTATTTTTCCTTTTATTATATTAAGGCTCAGATTTAATTAGGATGAAGAGCATAACTACATTGCATTGGCTTTTAATTTTTTCTTATGTTATTCAAGTCCAATAGACCCAACTCCCACAACCTTCTGAAGTCATTCCGATCGTGTACACATTACATGAAGAATTTAACATTAATACATGAAGAATTTATTGTAAATTTAGACACATGTCAAGTTAATCCAGACTGTTCCTTCTTTTCTTCTTGAAAGGATCTGGCTTGATACCCATTTAAAGACTATGTTCTTTACTCTTCATATTTCAATTATTATTGAATTGGCAAATCATTGCTGATTCTATATGCTGATGGAAAACCAGCTATTTTTGGAAACCAGAAACGAAACACTTCCATTTTGTTTCTTCATTTTGTAATATAACTAAAAATTTTGAGGCCATTAATATAGAATATCACAAAATCCTTTTCTTAACTATATTTTTTCTGCTATCTGCTTATATCACCTCCCTTACTCTCTAACAACACGCACAGAGGGCATTTAATCATTGTCAATTGCCTAATTCAACCTCTTCTTTCTTTTCTTGGTCACATTATTTTTCCTATTTGCACATAATGCACAGATTGTAACAACTTTATTTTTATCATTTTAGCTATCTCAAAAATTTACGACATGCTAATTTTGTAAGGACTGTTCAGTTGTTCGATCAGTCTTGCAGTATGTTTTTGCTTCAGTGTAGGAGGGGCTAAAGGTTAAGAACAGAAGCACATCTTCTTGGAAATGGAGATTATGCTGATCTTTTATTTTTTGGTTGCTTCTGCGCCCATTTTGAAAATTTATAATCCACTCTTATTAAAAATATTGGGGGTACATCTTTTGAATAACTGGATGGTTGACAAAAAATCTTATATTTTGGTTGCTTATGTGCATACTTGATGAATTTTTTACCCACTCCTAAATAAATCATTTCTTGCACAACATAATGAATTTCTGGAAGGTTCATCTTTTGCATGCCTATGAAAAGAAGATAGCAACAATAACCAGATGGTGAAATTTGTTGTAGCCTATCTGATGATAGAATTCATTATTTTCTTCTGCACCTATGATGCAAATGTGAAATGCAATTCTTGCCTATTACTCATTTGTATGTTTTGAGAGGTTATTTTGCCAAGCAGCATTGGTAGTCTCTTAAGAGGAGGTAGACTAGGGCTAGACTAGCTGCATGACTGGCATTTTTTGCATTTATAATTTTTCATTGCAAATTTGCTTGAAGTTATTCTCATGGTGGTTTTAGTACCAAGATATCATATGTTTATTGTTTTATTGTTTACCGTCCAATCTTGGTTTGTGATATAGGAGGACAACAAGTTGGTAGTCAAAAGGAAAACAGAGCTGGGTGGAACATTTTCTGTGGCAAGCTGGATACTCTTTGTTGGGTTATTTTCTGCGTGAGTGCCACCATTTTCTCTAAAATTTTGATCATATTAATTATGTTTCTCATTTTTTGTCGTAATGTAATTCAGTCATCATTGTTATTTGCTTGGCAACTGAAGTTCAATTTGCCAGATTTGAATCATTCTGAGGCTGTTATTCACTTCTATCAGATTGCTGTATCAGATGATTACCAAGAGAAGTATTGAGGTGCACCGAGTCATACCAGCTAATTTACCAGATTTGCAATCGTTTGTAAATGATCTGGAATTCAATATCACAATAGTTTCCAGTATGAGCTGTTCCCAATTACGCGGCCTTGATACATTGGTGATTGGAACTCCTGGCTCCATTGAGTATAGAGTCCTTTCTTTGTCAACTTATGTAGATTATCAATGTAAAAACACAAGCAGTGGTCCAACTATTTCTCTTAAATGCACCAGTTGTCAGATTCCACGAAGAAATCACTATATTTCATGGCATTTTGTTGATATACCTAATGCTCCTGCCATGGCTGTTGGTTTTCAATTCAATATTACCTCAAAGGACCATAATAATGAGAAGCATATAAGCTTTGTAAGCGGCATACTGATAACACACAATCATACCAGTGACAAACCTCGGACCCTTAGAGGAGCTGACTTGAATATTCTAGAAGTTCATTTGTTTCCTCAGATATATAAGAACTTACATGATCTGAAGCTTATCAAGCCTCTGGTTCATGACTTTGTTTCGGGTTCATCTTTTTCTGAGATTGCTGAACTGCAAGCTTCTCTTCTGAATCCTAAGGATGGATTGATCAATACAACATTGCGAGTCAGCTATCTTTCAGATTATATAGTAGAGATTGACAAAGAAAGTGTAATGGGGCCTGGTAAGATGCCTTTCTTGTTCTATGTTTCTTTTGTTCCTATTATTTAACATTAATGTTTGAGCAAAAATACATCGATTCTACATTCATTTTTTGGGAAATGATTATCATTTTCACTTATGGAGCATGGTAATACAGCAATTTTCTGCACTTAACCTAGTGCCATAGCATTATCAATTCTGTGACATGATTTTTCTTTCATGATACTACTTTAATGATTTCACTTTCTTCGGTAATCTTCAAATGCCATATATTATGGATTTGGATTAATAATCTTTGGTCACAGGTTTGACATTTTACTTTTTTCATCTCATGAATTTCCATTGCATCCTAATTTTTCCTTGTAATTTTTTTTCAGAAGAATAAACCGTTTGTGTTCTTTTGTTTGGGGGAGTAAGTTTTGTGTTTCACTTTGCCCAACTCTCCTCGACACAGTTTACAGTCAAAATAGTTGTTACATCTTCAACTTTTGTATGAAGTCCCTTGTGATTGGGGCAAGTCTAATAGTGATTTGGAGCAATGTATTGGGGTTTTAGGTAATAAAAAAAAATCTTGGTATTGTTACCATATGTCAAAAAGCTTCATGCACTAGGTAATGCTGCATACACCTTGCATTGGGAGGTGCTTAATCACTAGCGCGCCTTAGAGGGAGGTTAACCTATGAAGATTTTTAATTCAAAATGAAATCTCTAATCTATTGTCTAGATTCAAAATGACTGGGACAGCAGAGACCGCTGCAGGAGAACGGTGGCAAGTTGAATGGGGAGGGTGGGAAGGTTGTACAGCAATGTTAATGTAGATAGGATCGGAGGCGAGGTTGAAGGAACTTGGAAGAAGATTGAGTAAAATACAACATCAACTTGGAGTAGGATACAGCTGGAGCACCACCACCTCTTTTGATGCAACCCTAAAACAGGGAATACTCTCCACACAAGAAATCTGAAAGTAGAACTCATCAAAAGCTAAACTTAATTCTGAAAACAACAATTAAATAGCTCCTACATGAAGGAGAAGCAGAAAAGGAAGGAGGAGAGGGATGGCCGGCAGTCCCGTCCCATCAAAATCCCGTCTCACCTTGGATCGGCCCTCAACTGGATCGGTCGGGTTCAGGAGCAGGAAATCCCGCCTCAGGAAGCCGTTCAATGCTTGAAGTTCTGTGTCTCGCGTCAATGCGGGAAGCCCCGTGTCATTGTCACCAAGCATTACAAGGCTACTTTTGGTTTATGTTGTTTGGTATTTAGTTTCGTCAGTGTATTTGTTACTTAGAGCTGCGTGTTGTTGCGAATAGGCTTGAATTCATTGCCATGGTTTTTATCCTTCTCTGGAAATCAATAGTTATTGAAGATGAAGAGTGCCAATTTGAGGGCAGACAGATTTTTCTGTGTCATTATTGCATCATGAGATCATTTCTTTTTCCTTGTTGGTTCCAATTTTGCTAGGATTGTGTCTTAGGAAGATGAAACACAAACTTGATATTCACTGATTTGATGAAAGTACATGCAGATTCTCTATTCATGTCCATTCCATGTGCCCTAAATGGAAGTAGTAAGTTGCGAAAAATTTTAATGTGCAGCTCAAGATCTACAATCATCACCAAAGTCTTAAGCTTTAGTGTTCCATTGAGTTAGTCTCAAGCTTTAATGTTTTTTATGTCTGTAAAACAAAAGAAATTATGTATTTAGCATGGACTCTATTGTGTTAGTCTGGAAATAATTCTGAATAAAAAATAGAATAACATAAGATAGGAAGGGAATAAACCAAATCAAAGGTCTCCTAAGATATTCTAAAGAAATCCTCGAAGATTTGGAGGTGGTGGCTGGCCTACATAAGAAAGCATACATGAAAGGAACTAAATTTTCTCAGATTTCCACGACCTTGTCTTTTGAACAAACTTTTTTTTATATAATTGAAAGCTCATGCTCTTTTTATGGTAAATCCTTGAATAAGAGTGTTCTTGTTTTCAGTTAATCCGACACAAATCAATTCCCCCCACTCAAAAACATACATGAAATATGGACAGGTATTCTACATATGACTGCACATCATTTTTCACAAATTTAACTGGTTGTCATATGAAAATTGACTATTTTCTTACCACTACTGCTAACTCTTGTGCCAATGAGCATACCTACTTTAAGCTTAGGATTCTCTGATTCCATCTTATGGTTGAAGACTGGCTACTTTATGCGATTACCTTAATTAATATTCTGAACTCTTCCACCATCAATAGAGTCTAAACAATCAAATCACTGTGTTTTCACCACAATTTTTTAAAACTAATTTTATTGGATACCAACCTTCTACTTGCATTTTTCCTGAATGGTTGTAATTTCAATAGAAGGATCCATTTTGTCTTGAAACAATTCACCATCCTCTCTAATCTCATAATCACTATCATGCATTTTCTCATAATTATTTGACTTATCATAATCATAGTTGTCTCCATCATGGTCATCACCACTACTCTCATTTATCATTAAATCCTTTTAATTACTGTTTTAGTTTACATGTCAACTGTCATAGTCAAACCACCAAAAAGTTATGTGAACTTCGAAATGTCAAGCCATTCAAAAACGGTATGTATTATGTATCATTAGCATTCCCACATCTATGGCTTGCTTTTTGAATCACCTCATTTAGGTAATATGTTCAAATATTTTGTGATGAAATGAATATTTGAAAAAAATGTAAACCTTGCAATATCTAGAGCATTTTTTTATAAAAAACCCAAAACAAAAAATACTGTCATTAATTCTATTGGCTCAAGAGACATGCTAAAGATGGACTGAAAAATTTTCCCCACTATACACCCTTGTAGATGCTCCTTGCATAGTTTTTTCATCTATCTCTTGCTGTCATCATTAATCTCTTTTTATACTTTGTATTACTCAATCACTGAGCACCCAACTTGGCTCATGTAAAAAAAAATGAACACATTACCTTCACGATAGTTTATTAATTACCTTTTGGGTAAAATGCATTTTGGCTTTGTTATCGATCCCAGCATCTGATGGCAACTGGCAAGGCAAGTTTCTTCGCTGTCATTGGCCTCAATGTCCTTTGGTCATATGCATTCTGGTCTTCACTTGAGATTGGATGGACCCCATATCCATGAATGTGCAGTTTTGTCTATTTTTCGCTTTCGTTGGTCTCAGAATGGCAAACACCGTCACTGTACAATTTTTTAACTTCCCATCCCAATAAACTACAATTTTATTTGTGAGATTAAACTGGATCACTTTTCTGGAGTTAAGGGATCAAATTGAGCTTCTCAAGTAGTCTAGGGCTAAAATGGTCATCAAGGGATCATTTTCTCCAGCAAAGATGGAATAAGCTGATCTGAGCATAGAATTCATATTTTTTTTGCTCTAACTTAGGGCCCGTTTGGGGCAGCTTATAAGTTTGGCGGCGTTTTCAAAAACGCTGCCACACAGTTTGGTTTGTGCGCTCACTGGGCGCTGATTTGAAAACACAGTTTTTAGTTTGTATTACACGCCGCCCATAGGGAGACCCCCGCGGGTGGCTTTTTCGTTTACATTTTTTGTTTGAATTACCGTCGTGACCCTCTCACCTCGTGACTGTCTTATTCGCACCTCTCTCACATCTCATAAACCCTAAGCGCTCGTCATCCTGTTCGCGAACCTCATCCTCTTCGGCGATAAGGGTTTTGAGGCGGGACCAGTGTTGCATGTTTATGAGGTTGGCGAGGGTGAGGAGGTCGTCGGCGGCGGAGAGATGAGGGGTTGCAGAGGCCGAGAAGGGTCGTCTTGCGATGGGATGGCGGGAATGCTTTTTTACATAAATGGTCTCGCAGAAGCTTTTCGCATTTTGCCGTATGTTCATCGCTGATCGCTGTGAAGTGCTGAAGCTGTTAAAGGATTAATCTTGATTATTAATAAATGCGTTTTAATAAATCTACGATTATTATATTATTGCTTTGTTTGAAAGATTTACATAAATACCATTAGTTATTTAGTATTTACCTAACTAAACGCTTATGAATTAGAAATAATATTTTCTTTTAAAAAATTAAAATATAAATATTTTTTAATGTGATATTATTATTTTTATTATTATTGTTGTTGAGCAATTATTTGTTTAATTTTACTTCATAGTTTTCTTAGAACCTTAAATATTAATGGGAAAAATTGTGTGAGAATATCAAATCAAAATTTATTTAAAATATCAGCTGTTTTTCAAACGCACAAACCAAACAGTTTATCCAGAACAGGGGCAAAATAGTTATTTATCTAGAATCAGCTGTTTTCGAAATGCACAAACCAAACAGATCAAAGCATATCAAGATAGTTTCATCGATCGCTAGATTATCAAAATAGTTCGTTTATCCGAATAAGTTGAATAGTTCGCAATTGCTCCAAACAGACCCTTAGTTTATGTGCAATCCAGATCAGTTTTTTTTCCTTCTTTTTTCTATCCGACTAAAACATTAAATATTTTTGGATTGATCTACCCTCTAGCAGAGAGCACAAAGATTTCTCTTACTTTCCAAAAAGGCAAAAGGGAGAGGTGAAAGAAAAAATCTCGGGTTTACCTGAGTAATGATCCGATCATTCTAAATGAAAGATAACTATTACCATAGCTTGTTGAAATGCTTCTGGAAACAGTTGCTAGATCGAAGTCTTTTTTTTTGACTTAGAAGTGATAATGAGCGGTGATATTATAATTTATCTAATTTTTGTATCTTGAAGTCAATGAAGAGATTTTGATTTCACAATTCCAATGGACAACCATGGTATTATGACTGCTTTGCAGCAAAGATGTGTATAATGCTTTGCCTGTATTTCTTCAGTACGATTTGCTTGATTTACTGGCAGAAAGTAAGCATTGAATTTAAATACGTTCCACTAAGGTCATTAACATAAAGTGGAAACTATTAAGTGCAGACTATTCTTAATTTTTTATGTATTGTGGTAAATCTCTTTCAGGTACCTTGGTACTACCTCAGTTATTTTGAATAAACTTATACATAAATTTTATATATCATGTGAACCTCTTGATTTGGATTCCTATTATCTTTATTTTGGTTTGAAATCATTCCTTTTTGCTTTGATTAACTATATTTTTAATATGACTGCAGTTGGTTTTCTTGCCAATGTCGGTGGCGTTTATTCAGTTAGCATTGCAATTTTTCTCTACCTCCTAGTGCAGGTAAGTTCTTGTTTGTTGACTGTTTACAGATTATTTCGATGGTTTTTTATTAGTGGTCGTCATTTGCGTTATTATCAGAAGTCCTGAAAGTAATGTTAATTGTCATTTTCATGAATTTACCAGGAAACTTCTGTTATAAATTGTAAGCTTGTAGGTAATTTTGGATGTTTTGATGATACCAAATTGAAACAATGACTGTCGCCTGAAGAATGCTTTTAATTTGACTGAATTTGCTCTTACTTTCTGAACTTTTATACATTTGGCACTGCATCTACAAGATTTAGTGAATGGCTTAAATAAAGTTGTTTTCTTTGTTTCTAACTGGTTTGTTAAGGTCTTCTGCAGTAGCTCTTACTATTCATATGGATTCTTTATTCTCGCCGAAATTAGTTTTGACTATTATTCACTTGAAGTGTGAAGCCAGGATCAAGAAATTGCGTAATGAGGATAATATCATGAGAAGAATTAAGAGTCAAAGACGTGCTCATTGTAACTGGGAGAAGGTAGTTGACTGTGTGACAAGTATTAATCCAGAGCATGATTGTGGTTCTTGATATTAACTATTGCTTTATCCAGTTAAGGAAATTTGTCATGTATACCTGGCATCCTAGCATCTTGAATGACAAGAAGAGCAATAACAAGCAGGACAATCTGATGCTAAATTCTTGTTGTGGAGTTGGATCATTCCACAAAAAGCAATTGAGTAGACGGGCCTCTCTATCTATTGACAAATTGTTTCTGAACTCTAATGAAGCGGTACTGAAATTCTTCACTTACCTTTTTCATTTAATGTTGCCATTGTTAAATAAAACACCTTTTTGCAGTTCAATTTTATCTTTTAATTTGTTTTTAATCTTGAATTTTGTCCTGTATTGTTCAACATGAAGAAGCATCCACTTGTCCTGTTAGTTCTATGTTCAGTTCAGCATTATCCATTTATTTTGGCCCGTCAGATATTTTTATTTGTTGAACAACTCAACAGCGCTTAAATTAGTTAAATTAAAAACACTTACAGAACAGGTTACGTTACATCAAAATTTAGATTGTAGCAATGAAAGTCGTAACACAAATCAATAGTCTTGTATAGAGTTCTCTCATCTCCTCTACCTCCTTTTTTTTATATTGTTTCTTGTTACGTTATACGATTTTTTAAAATTCATATGAAAGGATTGTCTTTTACTCAAGCTGCTTTAATTCATATCCTAATATCCTTTCACAGATGTACAATTAAGTTGAACCTCAGTCGGATTTAAATGACCTTGGTTGTCTCATAAGCTATCTACTTTGTGGTAAAGTGATATGAAATAAATTATGTATTCCATATTGTAGGTTTTGGTAATTGAGCAGGATAATTTTATTGATATGAAAAGAGGATATAAATACAAATTACATGAATTTTAGCATAGAAAAGACATAACACTCATATAACTAGAAATCAATTCCTTTCTTAATAACCACCCAGAGATACAAGGAAAGACAAAGTAGGAAATGCATAAAATAGGAAACAAACTGAAAGGAAATAAATCAATACTAATAACTTCTAATAAATAGGAAATAACCGGAAAGTAAATAAATCAACACTAATAACTTCTAACACTCCCTCTCAAGTTGAAGCATAAATGTCAATCATGTTCAGCTTGGACTTGAAATCGTTAAAGATCGGTCGATGAAAATTCTTTGTGAGAATATCTAGCAGTTTGCTAATGGAGGGAACAAACGGAAAGCAAATCTCACCGAAATCGAGTTTTTCCCTGGTAAAAATAATCACAATATGTTTGGTACGATTATGTTGGACCGGATTATGAGCAATGCTGATGACGACTTTATTGTCACAAAATAGCTGTAGGGAACGATGACTGAAATACATAATTCACGGAGCATGATGCATAACTGAAGGGCTTCACACGGCCCCAAGGACATAGAACGAAACTCGACTTCAACATTGCTATGGGCAATCACAGAAAATTTACTTTTCCACGTGAAAAGGTTTCCCCCCATGAAGAAGCAATAACCCTAGGTAGATCGTTTATCATGGATGGACCTAACCCCATTAGCGTTCCTATGAACTGCAATAAAGCGAGAGGTGTGATGAATGGACAATAAAGCTGAGCCCGATGTGTCTTTTAAGTAGTGGAGGATTGATGGACAGTGGTTAGATGATGCTTGTAGGTGTCATGCATGAACTTACAATACCAAGGACGTGACAATGGGAAAGGTAAATTAGTTTACCTATTATGCATTTGGTAGTGTGTTTTGTTCACCAGAAGGACATTCAGAACTTCTGCTAATTTCTAATTAGGGTCCATTGAGATAACTACAAGTTTGCAAAAAAGGTAGATTAGTTTTAGTCAGTAAATCTATCACATATTTGCGCTGGGAAAGACTAATGCCCCATGAGGACCGAGCTACTTCCATTCCTTTGAAATACCAAAGAGATCCCGAATCTTCATCTCAAAAAATGAGACCAATATGCCTTTGAGAGATTCGAAGGTCGGCTGATCGTTACTTGAGAGCACGATGTCATTGATATAGATGATGAGTATGGCAATACGATCACTGCATGAATGGCAGAAAAACGACATATAATCAGATTTGACCTGAGAGAAACCATGACCCAATACAACTTGCGTAAATTGTTGAAACAGGCCCATGGGGATTGTTTCGGGCCATAGATAGACTTCTGCAATCGACTCACTTGTTCACGGAAAGAAGTAGAATCAACGCCCGGTGGGAGAGACATATACCTTCTAGCGACATCGCAATTAAGGAAAGCATTATTGACGTCCAATTGAAGTAAGGGCCATTTCATATTCACGACTAGCGATAACAACACTCGAATGGTGTTTAGTTTAGCTACTGAAGCAAATGTCTCGTCATAGTCAAGCCCATAAGTTTGTAAATATCCAGTAGCGACCAACCGTGCTTTGTTGCGTTTAAAGGATCCATCGAAGTTATATTTGGTGCTGAAAATCCAGCTACAATCTGCTGCTTTATTTCATGGGGGAAGAACAATAACGTCCTAGGTATGGTTTCGTCGGAGAGCATTCATCTCGTTCATCACAGCAACCTTTCAGGATGGGTCAGCCAGCACTGCCTCAATAGTGGATGGGAGACAACAATCCGTTAAGGATGTGGCAAATGGTTTGTAGGTCGAAGATAAGCTATGGAATGAGATGTATTTCACCATGGGATAAAGAGTGGATGATTTTACCTATTTGCGAATCTCAATGGGGGAACTCAGCTCTTTACTTAGTTCAGGAGTGATCCTCATAAGTTGACAGAGCATCGTTCAGGTTATGTTAGCCAGAGCAGACTCCAAGATCTGTAGCGGGACAATGGGCTCGACGGTAGGGGTATTGGGATGAGTCTCATCAAAGTTTTTGTATGAGTATAGAAACAGAGAGGGGATGGAGGTGATGGTGGTCTGACTGGTGGTGAATCCAGTGGGGCTGAGGGTTTCTCGGACACAGTTGTCGTAAAAGTAGAAGGGAGCAGTGTTCAGAAATTCAAGCTCTCCCTCACTTGAGAGAAGAATTGAAGGGCTGAGCAGAAGGGAGATGAAGTGTGGAGTTGGGAATTGAAAAGAGTGTTGGGAAACCGAACGGAGGGGAAGCGAGAAGGTCAAATGACAAAAGGTTACTTTTGCCTTATAAATGAACGTCTTTGAGGGAGCAGAGGTGAGATTAACTTACCCAGGAATTGAGCAGCGTGCGGAGGAGAGAAGAACGATGCGGGGGTTAAAGTAGCCGCACCATTGAGGGTTTGTGGTACTGTCGAGCCGCGACGTCGAACTGGAGGAAGCGGAGGCCGCGTACGATCGGAGAAGCTCTTGGGAGAAGGAAGGAGAGAGTTGTGTACAACCTTCGCGTGGTATATATGGTTCGATTAAGGCAATGTTTATTAAACGATTTAATATTAAAACATAATTATATACATACATATATATATATATATATATATATATATATATATATATATATATATATATATATATATACACATACATACATACATACATACATACATACATATATTGAGTAGAAATTAAGTGGGTTTTGATAAAATAACTTTAATACATAATTAATGAAAAGATAATGGTTTATTAGAATTATAAATTAATTTAATACCATTTTTATGTTAGGTTTCTACTTTAGAATAGTCGACGGCAAGCCAAATTTAAGCACAATATTGAGGTGAGCACTCATGCTTCTAATATATAATAATAATTTGCTTCTTAACCGTTAATGACACTTTGTACATACTTTATTTTGATTGAAATATTTTTTTCTCTAATGGTCATATTGTTATGAATGTTTATTGTTATTTACTCATGCATTTGGTGTATGCTTTATATAGTATGTTGAATTGAATACGATGAATACATAAATAATATGTTTATGTACACTTTTTGTACGTGCACGACTGACTATGATGGAGTTACATTTTAATGATACTAGCGGAAGAACACTAAGGTACTTGTGCACGTATATGAAAAAGGATATTGAAATTGTACTGCCTTAATTGATATATTCTTTAGACAGTGGTTCTGTGATGGTTGTACATATACATAATGATATTAATGTGCTATTGAAATTGGAAAGTTTTTTCAATAACATCAAATATTTTTTATTGATTTACTAAAAGCTTGACTGTTATGCATACTGCTTCATTTTCTCTTGTATTACTGTGATTTTTAAGTTTGAGTATTCACTGGGATTATTTAGCTTGCTGTTGTTTTAAATTAATATTTTCATATATGATTAAGTAATTAATGACAAGCGTTAGAAGAGATCACTTATAGAAAATGTGGACAACCGGTAACGAGGTAAATTTTAAATATATTATTTTAATTTATTTCGATTAGTGGCTCTTTTATCTATTAAATAGTAATTGAATATAGAAAATTTAATTCACATTGTCCGATCGTTTGTTCCTGTCTTGATTAATTTCAAACGTCGCTCTGGGTCATAACAGTTAATTCCAAGCCCTGAGTGTCATGATTCAGCCCGGGGTTTGGAATTAACCAAGGTGTGTACAGAAGATCGGACGGTGTGAATTAAATTTTATATATTCATCTACAATTTAACATATGAAAGAATCACTACAAACTAAATTAAAACGGTACAATTAAAATTATCTTGTTGATGGTTGTCCGCATCTGCTGTAAACTTTTTCTTGTTTATTGCTCATCTCTTAATAATTTAATTAAATTTGAAAAGTTTTTAAAAAAACTGTGAGCTAAACGAGTCATTGAATACTTATACTTTTAAGCTACTACAATAGAAAAAATAATGCATATCAGTTAAGCTTCTTTATGAATTAATATAAATATTAGACATTATTTAAAAGACTATATCATTATCATATAAATATGATTTCATATCTATACAACTGTCATAGGAGACACTGTCTATATATTATGTTAATTAATTCACATTAATATCAATAACATTTTTCATTTACGTCTACGGGTACATTAGTGTTCCCCCACTATTACCATCAATGGGTGTTCCATCATAGTTATGCACATACGAACAATCAACATAAACATATATATTCATAACATTCAATTTTACAATAAACATACACTAAATTCATGAGAAAGTTGCTATAATATACATAACGATATGACCAATAATGAAAATATTTCAATCAGAATAAAACACACAATTGCCATCAACTGCAAATATATTTGAGAATAAATAAATTATTATTATAATTTAAAAGTACAAATACTCACATCGATTGTCGATTAATTTGCTATTTGATTTGTCTTGATGTTGACTCCTCTAATAGAAGCCTAATAAGATATAAAATTTAATTAATTTATTATTTTAATAAGCTATTATTGTTTCATTACTTAAGTGTAATCATACCTAATATATATATATATATATATATATATATATATATATATATATACACACACACTTCTTATTGTTGTTGTTGTTATTATTATTATTATTATTATTATTACCTTAAAAAAACTCTCCTTACCTCTAATGTCGAAAATGCATGAGTGGATGGGGCGTTGTTCCTCGGTTTTTCCCACTCGTGTGTCCTTCCATTTTCTTCTTCTTCGACTTGATCACACATGGCTTCGACTGCTCTCTGCAAGAACCGTCCTCCGCACAACTCCTTCCTTCCCTCTTCTTCGCTGTAAGTTAGCACGATTCTCCTCTGCCGCTCCTTCCTTAGACATCTCTCAAATTAGGGCACAAGTTCTTCGAGCACAATGCTCGGCTCCCATCTACCTTCTGTCATAGCTTGACACATCAAAGAAATGTGACGATCTTCATCTTCCTTCGAGCACAGAGCACTCGATCGCTGCGCAGCTTACTCGGGTACGTTACTCCGTCTCCTCCCTCCTTTGCTCTCTGATTTTCTTCTCGTCTGATACGTGATTTATAGGGTGAACTTACCTCTTCGACCTCTGACCCACTTCATTTCCTCTCCGCTGAGTCCTCACTCTCTCCTTCGACTCTTTGATGCCCGACTACTCATTTCTTCTCCTTTAATTCTTCGTTTCTCCTTCCTTGGGTAATAGAAATGGGAATGTTACAATCTTTCTCTCTTACAAAAATTTCATCCTCAAAATTTATAGATTGAGCTCAAGTCATTTCTCATTATTCAGAGCAACATGATCTATCAAAAATTTTCTATCAGACACCCTTCTATATTTTTTAGTGTATCACTATGCTGGAATGTGTATAATTGTTAATTTTAGTTAACTTTAATTTTTATTATTAGAATTTGCTTATAATTATTGATTTGGCTCTTTTATCTAGATTTCATTAAGTAATCATAAATCTTGGTCTCTGATAACACTTTTATCACGACCCGACTTAGGGCTTGGAATTAACCAATGTTGGTATATACGGTCGAACGGTGTGAAATATTTTATATTCATCTATAATTTAACAAGTGAAAGTATCACTTCAAACCAAATTAAAGCAGTACAATCAAAATTACCTCGTTGATGGTTATTCACGTCTTTTATAAATATTTATTCATATATCGCTCATCTTTTAATAATATAATTAAAACGACCTGGTGAATATTTATACTTCTAAACTACAGTAATAAAATGAAAAGAAAGAATAATATACATGCCAGTTAAGATTTTTTATAAATCAATATAAATATTTGACATGCTATTTAAAATATGTTATATCATCATATTAATATTATTTTATAACTGTACAACCGTCACAGAAACACCATCTAAAAATTGTGTTAATTAAGACACATTAATATCAATAATTTTTTTTTATTTATGTGCATGAGTACATTAGTGTTCCTTCACTATTACTATCAATATGTGCTTCATCATTGTTAATCATGCACACACAAGCAATCAACATAAACATATGTATTCATCACAATCAATTTAACATACTATAAAACATACAACAAAAGCACAAGTAACTAGCCATGATATCCATAATGATATAGCCAACAAAGAAAGATACTATTTCAATCAGATTAAATCACACACAAATGTTATCAACTACAATCACATTTGAGAATAAACAAATTATTACTATAATTTAAAAGTGCAACTTCTCTCCTTGATTGCCGATTAATTTGCTATTTGATTTGTCTTGATGTTGACCCTTCTAAATTTGGAAACCTAACAAGATATAAAATTTAATTAATTTATTATTTTAATAAGCTATTATCTTTTCATTACTGTACCACTTTTCACTCCACTCCGATTGCTTGATTCCTCTCCTCCGACTTTTTGATGCTTGACTCATCGTTTCTTATCCTCCTATAATCATTCGTTTACCCTTCCTCTGGTAACATAAACAGGTACACCGGGCACTGTCGTCACAAAATTAATATCAGAATGCCAGGATTTAGGATTGATTCATGTAATATTGATGAAAAAGACTAGGATAGTTACCGAAAAATTTTATAAAAGTAAAGTTGAAAATTAAAATTAACTCTAATTAAGCAATTATGTTAATTCACGTGAATGGTTGCACATATGATTATCAAAAAAGTGTGTTAGAAAATGATGCCTGCTATTATGTGAATTTTATGTCTCGATCTAGATGATGGCGACCATGACTCAACCGATTTAGGAGTCCAGATCGCAAGCTATTGAAAGTGATACAGTTATTGTGGATAAGTATTTGAAATATTTCTATATATGCGTCTATCTTTTTTTAAGGGAGTTGAAGATCCTATTGAATCAGAGAACTGACTGATGAGGATATAAAAGAAACTAGATAACATAACGTATCCGAATGAAAAAAGAGTACTGTTAACTACTTTTGTGCTGGATGGAGAGGCCGAAAGGTAGTGGCTTGGGCCGCGTCAGGACATGTTAGGCGAAATACCCAACATAATAAGTTAGAACTATTTTGTTAAACTTTTCATAGAATGTTTTGTACATCTATCAAATCGAAGACAGATGCATGAAAATGGTGCAAAGAGAGAAGACAATCATGTAGTACGGAACAAAATTCACTGCCTTGTCAAAGTATGCAGCACAGTTGATTGATACTGCAGAAATCTCAAAGCATAAGCTAACATTTAAACAAAAAATAACAAATATATATAGTAGATAATTAGGAGGGAAAGACCCCCCTTCCATTGCGTGGCAACCCTAGCCCCTTATCATGGACTGATAAGTCCTTGCTCTTCATTTGGCTAAACCGATTCAGCCCCTCTAGGGAGCCCCACATCAACAAAGCTTATTTTTTTATATATTCTGACATGCATAAAATAGCCAGTTGGACTTATCAATTGAAGAGAGAATGAAAGAGATAGTGAGACAATCAACAATTATGACTACTACAATATGCTTTATTAATGACTACTATCAGAAAATGTTTTGCAGCACATTGTGCGTGTCATTGTCATCTACGCGTGACAAGTGGATTAATGACCTGCTTTATGGTCATCTACGCAGAATTCATATTATGCCTAGGATGTTGGGAAATTACTTTTGTGATTTGCTAGATGATCTGTAGAATAATTATGGTTTGCATGAATAATCTTTTTGTACACTCTCAAGTAATAGCCATCACTTTATATATTATGTCACATAATGAGATCATTTGTGCTACTTCCAACCGATTCCAACACTCAACATGGACAATTATCAGATATTTCAATGCTTGGGTTAACTCTTTACTTAAAATGTCAAATCCATAGATCCGATTTTTGTGCATACACTAAAAGAAAATCTTAACGACATGAGATACATTTTTTTTTCAACGTATTGATTTATCTATTTTATTTGTATGCATGTTTTACAAAAAAATTATTCTGATGAATATTTTAAATATAATTGTATAGGAACAATTGATGACACATGTCGATACATGCATTGACAACAATGACAAGATTATATATATCAGATTCTGTGGATCTGCAATACAAAATATTTTAGCAGTTTGTGACTTCAACATGTGATTTATATTTTTAATGATTGGATGAGAAGATAGTGCTCATAATAGTTGCATATTCAAATTTATTACTTAACGATGTGAATACAAGTTTTCAATCTCCTCCCAGCTAGACATTCACGATCATATATGAAATATTCTATTTGAAGAGATGTACTAATAATGTTATTATTTAGATAAATAATACCTCGTTAACTCAAGATATATAGTGCGACGATGTTTCTTAAAGCCCTTTCCTTATATGAGATATTACTTTTCTGACTTGGAGCATAACAACCAAAATGATTAAAGGGAACAAAAAACACTTATCATTACGGAGTGTTATCTAGAGAGCATTCGACATATGGAAGAATAAGTGTGTCATACTCCGAGATATGCCTGCATATTCCTTCAAAAAATTGATAAAGATATTTGTTGCAACGACAATCCTACATAATTTATATTTGTTGTAACGTTGTTGATTTCAACGTTTTAAATGAAGATTCAACATGTATACGAGCATGAAAATCATTGCTCGAGGAAGTCTTTTGTGAAAATGAATTCAATGCACTCGATGAGGAGGATGCTATCTATGCTTTATTGAATTCATTGCATATATCAAATTAATATTTGGTAGTATACTCTGGTTGATGTTTACCATTTCAGATGTTTTGACGATTGATTGATGTTTATTTTTTCTTTCATGTTTTAATATTTTAATTTTAAAGATTATAACTTTAGAGATTCATATTTTCCTCATATTTGATTTTTTTATGATTATGAGCCATAATTTGTTTTGTTATTTTTCCATTACCTCTGTAGTCTAATTTGTCTATTAAATTTGTAAGATATTATAATCTTGAGAAAAATGAGGAGGATGCTATCTATGTTTTTGTGAATTCATTGCCTATATCAAAATATTTTTTTTATAGTGTACTTAGGTTTTTGTTTACTATTTCAGATGTATTGATGATTGATTGCTTTCTATTTTTTCTTTTATATTTTGATATTTTAATTTTTATGGTTATAACTCTAGATATTCATATTTTACTCATATTTATTTTTTTTCTGATTATGAGCCATAATTTTTTTGTTATTTTTCTATGATCTTCTGCAGTCTAATTTATCAATTAAATGTGTTATATTTTATAATCTCTGGAAAATTGATGTCAAGATAATCAAGTTCTTCAAGAGCCATGTATTGTTGTTGTAGTGCGCAGAATTCTAAGTACACATTAAAAGAAGAATGCTGCCATGGAAGTAGATTTTATTGATGTCCCAAAATTAGAACACATGAAGATTCTGTTTTTTTGATGGACTGATGATATAGAGGAGTTCACACCGGATAGTGAACAAGTCACGAAAACTTAATCATCTGGACATGAAGACGAACACCATTATAACATAACTGACTTTTTTGTGATTTTATTATTGTAGTATTATGTATAAAATGATAACATAAAAATGAAGCATTGGATAAATTTGAACTGCTACGTGCTTTTTTATATTACTGAAGCTGTTTTTGTTATTTTGCTACAATTATTTTGAAAAGTTCAATCATTTGACTAATCTATATCTATAAAGACATAACTTTCCTTTTCATTAAAAACAACTACAACATAGCAGATTATCCAAAGAGCCTCACTGTTGCTCGAGCAGTAGCTCTCTGATAGCAGCTTTTTGACAGTGGGTGTGAAGGTGCTTTTCCAGGAAGCAGCTTCACAACTGCTTCTTCAAAGAGCAGCAGACGCCCAAAATGCATCCTAAGCTCCCCCTTTCCATGTGAATCACAGAGAGCATTTAAAAAACATATATATATATATGTATGTATGTATATATATATATATATATATATATATATATATATATATATATATATATATATATATATATATATATATAACTTTGGCCGTGGTGATGGCCTCGGGGCTTCGTTTATACACCGCTGCCCTTGTCGGTGATAACCCCGCTCGCACCCTTTTTTCGAATATGTTCTCGCAGCGTCACCACGATGTTTTTGCGCTTAGCGTTGACACTGTGTTTCTCAAAAAGGTATCCCATAAAAATGATATGCCTGTAATTTTTCACTTTGAGGTCGAGATCTCCACCTTAGCTGCATCCTGTCGGCTGGTCTTAGTTTGTAAGTTCTTTTATGGAAACCCTAATAACAACAATGACAACAACAAAGCCTTAATCCCACTAAGTGGGGTTGGCTACATGAATTCTTTTTCTCCATTGCGTTTTATTTAGTGTAAAATTTTCGTTTAATTCTAATAAATTAAGATCATTTTTTATGCAATAAGCCCAAGTCTTCTTAGGTCTACCTCCGTCTTTCTTAACATAAGTTTTTTTTTAAAACATCTACTCTCCTAATTGGATCATCAGGTAGTCAACGTTTAATGTGACCAAACCATCTAAGGCAACTCTCTTTAATTTTATCCGTCACTGGTGCAACACCAACCCTATTACGAATATATTCATTTCTCATATTGTCTCTAAGTGTAAAGCCACTCATCCACCTAATCATTCTCATCTCGACAACACTTAACTTAGCATTATGATTCTCTTTTAAAGACCAACATTCAACACCATAGAGCATTGCAGGTCTTACCACCATCTTATAAAATTTCCTTTTAGTCTAAGCGGTACTTTTCTATCACACAATAGGCTGGATGCATTCCTCCACTAAAACCAACCAACCTGAATTCTCTATTAACATCCCCATCTATATCATCATAGCTTTGAACAATGGACCTGAGATATCTAAATCGTTCAAACCTTTTGATTAATTTGATCACCCAAAGTTACACTTCTGTCACTAGATATACTAGTACTAAAATTACATTCCATGTGTTCAGTTTTAGTTCTACTCAAACGAAGACCTTTAGACTCTAATGTAGACCTCCATAATTCAAGTTTTTCCTGGGCTTTTTCTCTCGTCTTATCCACGAGGAGGATATCATCAGCGAAAAGCATACACCAAGCTTCATCCTCTTGTAAATGCCCACTAAGACCATCCATAAATAAAGCAAGAAGATATGGGCTTAAAGCTGATCCCTGATGTAAATGAAGCTGAAAGGATGATGAAGACTATGCTCATTTGTTTGCGAGAAAACTCGTTCAAATAGATAACCGTGTGATGAAGGTTTTAAAATGGACGTTCGATTTTGACCCTCTTACTGAACCTCATACCATTCATGTTTGCAGCGCTTCCCGAGTTTAAAGTTCCACCTTTTCGATCAAGAGCTCCTCTTCTCCATAGATATGGTATACGGTGAACACATCAAAATTGATATTTCTGTATTTAATCTGAGTCGGCCTTTTGAAGCCAGAGTTTTGATTGAACGAGATATTACTCTACCTTTTCCGGGGGAGATCTGAATTGGCTCACAGCATTAGGGCTTTTGACAGTGGGTGGAACTTGAACAGATCCCACTTTACTGCACCCACTGCTATATGTTTGGACACTTTCATTCTCAATGTTATCATTTGCATCCTCATTTAAAATCTTGAAGTAAAAAAGCTTTTGAGTCTGCCTCAATTCATACCTGTCCACCCTCCACTCCTGAGTGCAATCCACAAACTATTAAAACATTGGTTGACACGCTGTCAGCTCTCCCTCCCTCTACCGAAGACCCCCCTGACAATACTATTTATGTTTTTGCGACTGATGTATTGCCGGATGGTTCAGCTGGGCAACTTACAGCTTCAATCCTCATTGAAAACAATGCTGCAGGATCCTTATCTACAAAGGATAATGTTCGGTCAGATAGTCAGGAGAGCATTGAAGCTCCTCGTCCTCATGAAGCATCAGGTGCAGAAGAGACATTTCTACCACCTCTTCAGAATGAGCATGTTGTTACTGTTAGTCGAGCAAAAGGTTCATCCGCTTATACATGCCCTACAATCTGTTGAGCACACTGATCAGATGAGCCTGTCTTTGGACGAGAAATGACAGGTTTACTCATCTAGAAGGAAGAAGAAGAATTAAGGCCTACTCGAGCTCAGGAACTTAATGAATGATACATTGGTTACTTTGGGTAATGACACGAAACTCAATAATTTGTTAGCTGGCTCCCTTCCTATAACTAGAGGCAAAGGCAGGACTAAATTGACTTTTCCATAGCTTCTTGTTTTCTACGAGTTTTGGTTTTTTGGGTAATGAACGATATATTGGTTACTTTGGGTAATGACACAAAACTCAACAATTTGTTAGTTCGCTTCCTTTCTATAACTAGAGGCAGAGGCAGGACTAAATTGACTTATCCCTAACTTTTTGTTTTCTGCGAGTTTTGGTTTTTTGGGTTTATCTGTATCTTTTCTTTTTTGGGGCTTTCGTGCGTGTTGTACCGTGTGGGTACGGTGCCTTTATTGGTATAGAACCTTTATGTATTTTTTCGTATCCCACACGGTACATATTGTTGATGTATATAAGGCTTTTTTGGGGCTTTCGTGCGGGTTATATAAATTTCATAGAACCTTTATGCATTTTTTCTATTTTAATATATTAGCTCTTGGGTTTTTCGTAATATATATATATAGTTCACGGGTGTTTGTGTCGCATGCTGTGGCCTTTTAGTTGGCAGGGTTCTCTGTAAGTCTCCTCAGGTCACGTGTCCGAGCTTCCGTGGCGCGGGGTTCTCGAATATATAGACACATGACATCAGGCCCCCATCATGGAGCTGTAGCGCATAAGGAAATTGGTATTTGGGACTCTACCAAATACCGTTATATATATATATATATCCATATATATATATATATATATATAGTTCACGGGTGTTTTAGTTCACGTGTGTTTTTTCCTTGATTTTTTTAAAGAAACATTTAAATGCATATAACTCAAATCTTATTTATTTACATATTTTATCCCCTAAACTTAATTTTTACATACATTACCACCTTACAAATGTATGAAAAGTATTTTATGATGTTTTTGAAGTTGAAATTGTGGCACTTTTATGTGATCTCAATGATTTGGGTGGTCTAAATGTAAAAAGTATAATTTGTGTTAGATAATGTAAATACATAGGAATTGGGTGGTATACATGTAAATGTCCTTTTTTTCAAGTACTATAAGTTTCACTTGAATTTCACTAATTTGAATAATTTAAAAATAACTTTATTTTTAATTAGTTCTGTAATCATAATTTATGTAAATTAAATTAGACTTTTAATTGTAATTTTTTTTTTGCTTTAAGTAGGTAAATATCGAGCTTTAGTCAACCATCTTATCGAGCATTAAGTGATCTTGTTCGCGATCATGAGTCGAGCAACAATATGTTTAAGATTGCTCTTTTTTAATAATTGAGTATTTTAATATGTGTTCCAGCTTATTCGTTTACCTAAGCAAAGCGATATAAATAGCTCTAATCGAGCAGTCATGAGTAGCCCAATACTCAGTTCATTTGCAGCCTAATATTTGGCATCAGTTGAAGGCATAATTTGAATCAGAAATCAGAAATTGGATGGATGGCATGTAGTTCTTTTCAAATAAGCAGTTCTAATGTTTATGCTATAGATTTACCTCTTAATACGATTTTAAGTCTTATTTTCAAATTTGAAATTCCATTGTCTTATCAAGGAATGTTCAAAAGAAGGGAGTGCCCATTGATTTTCGGATTGGAAGGATTTCTACCACGAATTAACTTCAATTTACCATGATTCCCACCGCTCCTGCTTGGATATCGACGGCATTATCTTATATGATGTTATAAATGGGGAAAGTATTAAGCGTTGATATTTTTTGTGTCATTGAACGACAAACATTTTAGATGTTATATAAATGACTAATAATGAATCGCAGACATTAGCATAGATTATTGGATGGTTGCTGAATATGGAGAGAGTTCATTGTACGCCATGGTTTGATGCATGAATGTTTTTGAAGGCTTCAACTAAATCAGCCAACAAAGTTGATTCCAAGGTACATACATTTATATATTGGGTGTTCATTTAAGTGATGCTTGATTTTCAGCAATTAGAATGCAACGTAAAGTTTAAATCCTTACAATGTAAATGTGATCTACTCCTCTGGATGAAACTTTGTAATGAAATTAAACTATGTTAAGTACTTGAACTTTTAACCAAACACAGATTACTTTATCTACAACCTTGAATGAATTTTAGCTCTTTCTAATATTACAATTCAGAATTATATACACTTCTGGATTATGTACAAGTTGTCTGAATCACTGTCAATAGTAAAAAATTGTTGTAAGCAATATCCTAGCAAGCCTTATTTTCTAACCATTCTCTCTCTTCTGAACGCATTGCATCTTTTGTATTATTGCCTGGTGTATTCGAGCATGATAAAAGGTTTAGGTCTTGTGCATAAACATATGTTTCAGTTTGGGTTGTTCGGTTTGCAATCATTACGGCTTTATGTGAGGTTGATCGGGACGACCTAATACAGCCAATTGACTGTATTTGATTATGATAAAATTTGTTGTGTAGAAAATGAACTGAGGTGCAAAAGTAAAAATATCTTTGTTAGAATTGAAGTTTAAAAACAATTTTTTTCTTAAATGAAATCCTTCTATTTTCGAAGGATTGAAATGCAGTAAGGTTCAGTTTAGTATCGATTTTATTTTTTTGTTTATTTTAAATGATTGTTTAGGGCATATTTTTATGTATTTAATTTTGGTCTGAAAAGCAAAACAATTTGTTTATAAGAACATTCAATAAGTTTTCAAGTTTTTGATTGTTTTTAGAAGTAATAATCATCAAGTATGTTTTATTTTAAATAAAAATTAAATAGCGATAAAATAAAATTAAAAAAATTTGATCTCAAATAGCCTCTAAATGATCTTTAGAAAATCTTTTGAGTGCTTTGGGAAGATCTTTTAATGTAGATTTGAATGATTATTCTTTATGATTTTACGTTTATGCTGAAAGCTTTTTGGCTTTTGCAGTGGAGATGCTCTAAGGCCGTGTTGTACAGAACTGGTAGGCAAAAAAAAAAAAAAAAGAAAAGCATTTCTATTTTAGTTTCCTTTTATTTTTTATTTTTATTTATGCATTTATTTTAAACGTATTTTTTACTATGCCTTTATATATTTCTTTTCCACACATCTTTACATTGTCTTTCAGCCCATTAGATTTTATTTATGTTTGGGAAACAGGAGCCTTTAGAGAAGACAATGGTGATCTAGAATCGTAAGAAAAGCTTTGGGGTCCATGCTCTGCTATTAGGTATTAACAGGTCAGCTGTTTTTTGTTTTTTACATTTTTGTTTTTTGGGAAGAAAATGAATACTTTTTTTCATTTTGTTTTAGCGGTACCATAAAAATGTAAAATAACATAAATAGAATTAAAAAAAGTTTTAGATCTAATGATTTAAATCAAAACGAATTTTAATTTCTTTATTTTTTTAACCAAAACATTATTGAAAGTGAGTCACTAAGCTTGTTGGTTAAGAGCTTTAGTTTTCAACTAAGGCATTCTATTCAAAGTCTTGTATATGCGTGCTGCCTGTTTATCATTCAACAAAAAAATAAAAAATGAAAAATAAAAAATAATATATATATATATATATATATATATATATATATATATATATATATATATATGATTGAAAAAATAATAAAATAAAATATAATATATTTATAGATAAAATTATTTTAAATTTGTTGAATGTTTTACCCTAAATGTAAATGGGTTTTAAAAATCAATACTTGGTTTTGTTGATGTTTAAAATTATAAAGAATAATTTCCAATTTTGTGTGCTTGATGCAATATTAGAAATGAACAATCTAATGCCTCAGACTATATGCACAACCTAAAATAAGTTTGAAACTTCATACATCATTAACAAATTTCATCCTTTGGTACAAATCTCAAAATGTGACATGAATTTTGAGATATTTTGATACATGATATGCTCAAAATTAAAATACAAATCATTCAAAAAACCTATTTTAGCAAATATAAATTCGAACTGATTGGTTGTACAAGGCGAATTCAGTGCACAAAAATTGATTCATCTAAGTTAGATCAAGCTTGAATCAAGTCTCTAAGTTATTTTTGGGCACTTCGGGCGGTTAATTGGAAGGTCAAATAAATTTTAAATTTGAAAAGATTATAATTAAATTAAGCTTTTCAATGAGATAAATCGAATGAACCAACGATAACTCAATTCTGATAGAGTTAATGAACTCAAAAAGTTCATAAAACATCGTTCGCTCGATGGAACTTTTTTGGACGGTCCGATGAATGGACCGGATTTCTTCATTATTTGCAAACAGTTGCTTCCAGACTTCATAAATAAAGCCCTACCCTCTTCATAAAAAAGAAAGTAAGCCTGATACCAAACTAAGACTTGAGCTCGAAGTGGGATCCCGAGGAGGTGACGTTCACTCCCACTGTTTGACACGGTGTCACCAGCTCTGTAGCTGCTGGCCACCGCTCGTTAGTCGCCGTTGACAACCATCAGCCTTCCCTTGCTCATTTCAATGAAACCCCTTATGGAATCATTGCTTATACTAAAGAATCTCATACTAGGTTATGGGGCAAAGATACACCTGAAGGCGATGTAACGACACACTCAAAGATGATGTAAGGATGCACCCCCAAATATGACTTAATAATGCACCCGAAGATGGTGTCACAATGCACCCGAAGATGGTGTAATGACAAACTCAAAGATGATGTAAAAACACACCCTGAAGATAGTGTTAAATTCTCAAAATGATTGCTTGCAATAATCATACGTAGAACACGGTAACCTTCTCCGAACTCGTGAAGTTCTCTCCTCACTGCTCCCTGCTACCGCCTATGTTGTAAATTTCAACTCCTGTCCGTGCGGCCTATAAACATTATTGTAGCTCATCACTATGACCTATATGATTAATTTCTACCTACATGGCTCACAACACATGTAACTCCTAATATTAGCATCTACGACGGACAAATATTATTGCAGATCGCTACTATGACCTACGTGACCAACTACAATTACGTAACTCATAACTCATGTGATGCAGAGTCATATTTTTAAGGAAGGAAATAGGGCTACTGATTGGCTCGCAAAGAATGGAGCTATTACTAATTGTGTTGTCATTGGGATAACTTAGGTTTGCCTTTTGTTATAGGTTAACCCATGTTTTTTTCTGTATTTTGGTGTCCTTTCTAGAATAAAAGGGGTTTATAGTTTGCCTTAAGAAATGTATGTGGTATGCATGTAAATTTCTATAGAAATGATATATGCAATTGTTCTCATTGAATTTTTTTTTCTCAATTTTTTTTTTTAATTTTAAAGTTCATTGAATCAATAATATTTTATGTAACAAGCTTATTTTGGCAAATAAGATGGAGAAAGTACGAGTGGACCATATAAAACAAATTACATCTAACATTTTTATTAGTTTCAATGTAATATATGCATTTTAACTCAAAGAAAATTAGGGTTAATTTAGGCAATGCAATGAATACTAATGCAAACATTTGTAATTCTTTTGCAAACATAAAAGATTTTTTAAATTGAAGAGAACTTTGTGATGACCGCACTGTTTAAATATGAGAACTTATCATGTTATGCATTGATATCAATATGTAGAAATGTTCTTTTGGTAAAGTGAAATTAGCTTTTGTTTTAACTGTTGCATAAACATATAATATTAGCAACACTTATGCAATTGATCTATAAGAAAATGATATTATGTTTGGCTACTAATATAGAATTGGAGATAGAATTGTTGCCCTTAAAATCATTGTTGGTACTAATATTATTATTATTATAAGTGTTTATGCTCCTCAAGTAGGTTTAGATATAGGTTTTAAAGAAAACTTCTGGAATGAGCTAGAATTAATACAATTGATACTTCTTCAAGAAAGAATTTTTTAATGGAGGGGATTTAAATGGACATGTAGATAGAGTGGTATACGAGTTTAGAAATATTCATCGTGGCCACGGTTTTGGAGTGATTAAAGGGGAAGATAGAGCCATATTATATTGTGTTTTAGTGTGTCATTTTGTTATTGCTAATATTTTATTCAAGAAAAGAGAAAAACATTCTATTACTAATAAGAATAGATCTAATAAAACCCAAATTAATTTATTTTGTTATGAAGAATGGGTGATCACGGGGAATGTAAAGATTGTAAGGTCATTTCATATGAGAATTTAAGTACTCTACATCGATTATTAGTTATGAATTTTGTGATGAAAAGTTATAAAACAAATAATACTATGAATTATTGTCCTAAAATTAGATGTGGGTACCTAAAAGACAGATAAAATTATTTTTTGAGTAAATTTCAATCTTTAAAGACTTGAGATGATTATGAAGAAACAAATTCTATTTAGAAAAAGTAATAAATATTATTAAACGTGTGGCAAAAGCTATACCTGTGGAATCAAAAAAAAAAAATTCTACAAATAAAAATAAGTGGTGGTGTAATAGAAATGTGCAGGAAATGGCTCGTAGGGAGACTTATGTTATAAAAGTTGGTTTAAATGTAAAGACTTAGAGAACTGAGAAAAATATAAATTGACTCCTAGGGAGTTTAAGAGAATAATTCATAATGCTAAAAATTCTGGTTTTAGTGATCTTTATAATGGATGAAATACTAAAAAAAGTAATATATATATATATATATATATATATATATATATATATATATATATATATATATATATATAAATTAGACAAACAAAGAGAAAGAAAAAGTAAAGATTGAACTCAACTAAAATGTATTAAAAATGAAAATAAAAAAGTACTTTTCTTAGAAAAAGATATTCAACATAGGTGGGTGAGTTATTTTGATAAAATTTTCAATGATGATTCTGAAAATAAGATCAATCCTTAATCATTTTAATATTGTTAATAATAATAAAAAGTTTTATTTTAACCATTGCATTAGTAAATAAGAAATTGAGGAGGCCATAAAGAAAACTAAGGATGGAAATTTTGTATGACCTGATGATATCCATATTGAAGTGTGAAAATATTTATGAGTTTTGGAAGTTTTTTGTCTTATTAAACACATTAATATTATTATAAAAACTAAAAAAATACCTTGAGGAGTGGGAGAAGAGTATTTTGGTCCTATTTTTAAGAATAAAGGGGATACACAAGAGTGTGCAAATTATAGAGGGATAAATTGATTTATCACACTTTAAATTTATGGGAGAGGGAAATTGAACTTAGGTTAAGATGTATTATAAAGATTTCTCATAATCGGTTTGGATTTATGTTGGGCAGGTCTACCATGGAGGTTATACATTTATTGAGAGGTTTGATGGAGACAGAGAGAATAAGGAGCATCTACATATGATTTTTATTGATTTAGAAAAAGCATACGATAGGATTCTAAGAGAAATACTTTGGAGAGTTTTAGAGAAGAATGGTGTTGATATAAGTCATATTCAAGTCATTAAAGATATATATGCTATAGCTGTTACTTGTGTTTAAACAGGAGGATTGACCAAATATTTTCCTATTTTTGTTCGACTTTATTAGGATTGGCTTTAAACCCACATCTTTTTGCTTTAGTTATTGATGCCTTACTGGATATTTACAGGAGGATGTACCGTGGTGTATGCTTTTCGCTGATGATATCCTTCTTGTGGATAAAACTAGAGAAAGCATTTAAGAAAAACTTGAGTTATGGAGGTCTACATTGGAATCTAAAGGCCTTCGTTTGAGTAGAACTAAAACTGAATACATGGAATGTAATTTTAGTAGTAGTAGCTTAAGTGGAAGAGTTATACCTTTTGTTGATCAATTCATTAAAAGGTATGAATGCTTTAGATATCTCGGGTCTATTTTTCAAAGTGATGGTGATATAGATGGGGATGTTACTAGTAGCATTCAAGTTGGTTGGTTGAAGTGGAGGCATGCATCGGACCTATTGTGTGATAGAAAAGTATCGCTTAGTTTATAAGGAAAATTTTATGTGATGGTGGTGAGACTTGCAATGCTTTATGGCGCAGAATGCTGACCTTTAAATGAAAAACATAAAATCAAGTTAAGTGTTGCCGAGATGAGAATGCTTAGGTGGATGAGTGGCTTTACACTTAGAGATAAAATGCAAAATGAACATATTGATGGGGTTGGTGTAGCTCCAGTGGCGGAAAAAATTTGAGTCACCTTAGATGGTTTGGTCACATTAAATGTCGACCATCTGATGATTTGATTAGGAGAGTAGATTTTTTAGATTCGACTTATATTAAGAAAGGTAGAGTTAGACCTAGAAAGATTTGGGCATATTATATAAAAAATGATCATAATTTATTAGAATTAAATGAAACTATGACACTCAATATGACAATAGAAAAAAATGATTCATATAGCAGACACCATTTAGTGGGATAAAAGCTTGCTGCTGTTGTTGTTGTTGTATGTTTGACTAACGAGTATTCGTCTTAATTTCTAATCAAGTTTACCATTCTTTATAAAGAGGCACTCTAATTATAAGGAGGGATTATAAAATAATCTGATAAGCTTTTGATTATTGCCTGAACCTTGAGAAAGATGGCAACATGTAACTATATTCTAAAATTATACAATAATTAAATCCACAAAATTTATTTCCAGAAATATTAATACATAAGTTATCATATGCCTTTGGCTTTTCTTTAATAAAGTTTACAGGTAGTGACTGTCAAAATCAAAATATTAGATGAGCTTTAGGATACTAGACCAAACCTAGACATGATTAAATAGTAATATATTTTTTATTGTTATTTGTTGTGATTCTTCTAAAATGGCCTTAAAATGATCACAAATACTTGCCACAAAAGTAAAAGTATAAAGTTGATCGTTTTATACTCCAAGAATTTGTTTTTTCAATAAATTCATTTGATTCATTTATAATTAATTTCATAGTTTGGCTCGTGAGTGTTTTGCTAGATTTAAGCTTCTTTATATTAAAACTTTCAACTATTACGTTGTTGTATTTGATTTGGGATATGCAACTATCATTTTCTTGTTATTGCACTTGAGTACCTAGATGTTTTCATATGCTTTCAAATTCATTAGATAGAGTCAATGAAGTGCAAGCTAAATATTCTTTAATTTATATATATATATATATATATATATATATATGAGCCGTCGTCTTCTCTTCCGCTCTGCTAGTCCTTTACAGTTCTCGTCGCGTCGCAGCTTTGTCGTCTTCTTCGCCACCGTGGCTAGGCGTCGCCATCGAGAGTTGGTATCGAGCCGCTCGTCTGCTACAGGCGAATCACGTCGCAACTTCTTCGCTATCGAGGCTTGGCGCCTTCGTCGCCATCGAGTCGAGCCGCTCGTCTGCTCGAGCTGTTCCCTGCTGCGCTCGATTCCATTTCCTGTGTTTCCTTTCTTTTCTTCTTCGTTCGCTGCCCTCTCTGCGGGTTATATCCCTGCGATCCTAAAGGTCAGCTTCTGTCACCGACTGCTGCAAGCTCGATCGGATTCTTTCTCGTCAGCAGGTTTTACGCAGCCGCAGAAATGGCCTCGGGTCGATCCTACGCCGCCGCCCTCGCTGGCGATAACCTCGCCCGCGCCCCTTTACGTTTTATCATGTTTCTACAGAGATTCCATGATGCATTCGAGCAAGACGTCGAAATTGGGTTTCTCAAAAAAGCATCCCGTAAAGACGACAAACCTGCAATCTTTCTCACATAAAGAGATCTCCATCCTAGCTGCACTCTGCTGGCTGTTTCTAGTGGGTAAGTTCTTCTACGACAATTCTAAACTTGAACTGATCCGAAAGGAATTTGAGCAAATGAAGCTTAATGAAAGTTGGAAGATTGGAAGACTGGATGGTTGACACGTTCTCATCCAATTAACGGATGATGGAGATTACGCCCAAGTGTTTGCTAAAAGAATACTTCGTATAGACAATCGAGTGATGAATGTGCTGAAATGGACGGTGGATTTTGACCATCATACTGACCTTCCATCATTCCGGTGTGGCTACGCTTCTCAGATTTGCAGGTTCATCATTATGATCAAGAGCTTTTCTTTACTTTCGCAAAAATATATGGAATGCCACTCCATACTGATTTGGCTACAGAGCATCTATCTAGACCTTCTGAGGCTAGAATATTGATAGAACGAGATATTATGTTACCCTTCCCGAAAGAGCTATGGATTGGTACACAGCATCAGGGATTTTGGCAACCAGCAGAACTTGAACATGTACCTCTTTACTGCACCCATTGTCGTATGTTTGGTCACTCTCACCAACAGTGTTACCACCTGCATCCGAATCTTAAACCTCTCCGTACAAACGCTACTGGACCACACATTCCCGCGATTGATATACCGCCTTCCTCTACTGTTTCATAACAAGTTGAGAAGGATCGACCCTTGGAGGAGCATCAGAGAGTTGCCACTGATAGTCAAGATGAGGTCATCTCTCAGTCTTCTTCTACTGGAGCAGCTATACTACCATCTCAGGTACCCACTACTATGGAGGGAGTTCAGACTCCCCATCATGACAGGTCCGAAGATAGGGAAGTAACAAACACTCATAATTTGACGACGGAAAAGGTGCGCTTCTACTACCGAGGAAGAATCTACGCCTAATAAGACTCGGTTGTTCTACCCGCTCAAGGGGTAGGAGATTCCCAAGTATTGGAACCTATCACAGCAGCAGTCTTTCCTACTTTGGATAAGACTGTTCACTCTTCTGAAGAAGAATGACAAGTGTATACCTCCCGGCGGAAGAAGAGAGTCTGGAGTACTATCCCCTCGAAATTTAATGGATGATATTTTGGTCTCCCCTGGTAATGGAGAATCACTTCAGAGTCTGATCTCTGGATGCGCTACATTAACCAGGAGTAGAGGGAAGCCTTAGCGATCTCGTCATCTTTAGTTGATTGTTTCTCTTTTGTTCTATCTTTTGTATCGCTCTGTTTGAGCTTTATTTTGTTTCTTACGAGTCGCGCTCAATTTGTTTGGGCCCTCTCATACTACTTGTGTTGTATCACTTTTATTTCAATGAAATAGGCCCTAGGGCCCTTTTACAATATATATATATATATATATATATATATATATATATATAAATTATATAATGTTATTTTGCAAGAAATTTTTTCTATAAATCTATTAAAAAATAATGCACTTAACATCCATTTGAAATATATTGAAATTTCAATAATATGCATTATTATAGAGCAACATAACATCCTATATAAATTTTATTAGTGTAAATGATTCTTAAAAAAATATTACTTTAATTTAAGTGCGACTAACTTTTTTCTTGTTCCAATATACCCATTTGGTATAGATAACAACATGATTTGAAGATATTAGGATTATTTTCTAATGGTCATTTATTTCAAAACTCAGGATTTTTCTAATATTAGTAACTGGAATAAAAACTTAAAGGGTGAGCATATAGGGGCACGTGCCCCCTCCAAATTCCATTTAAAAGGTGATTGTCTTATATATTTCTTCCTTCCATTTCTATTTGAATTATCAGCTTTATTTTGTAATGAACTTGTTATGCATTGCGTAATCAAGGATCCTAAATGTTGATCAATTCATGTTGGAATCTTTTGATTCAATCCTTTTTACATTCCAATGAGATTTTCTTCGCAATTGTTCTACAAACAATAATAAGCCTAAACCCCCTATTAAAGTCAAACAGCTTTCAAAATGTAGCTGCATGATTGTATTTCTGCATGACCAACTAATCGAATAAAATTCAAAATAAAAATCAGAAGTCTCTTAAATTTTATGAAACTCCTCAAAACTCCTCAAAGCACTTCTAGTAAAATTAATATAAGAGTTTCAAGTGATTTAATGTCTTGTGATTACCTATATTTACTCTACCAATGACCTGAAATTAGATATGTGATTTTCTATTTTAGGTTGCACCTTCTTTGATCGGCCCATAGTTTGTGATTTCCTTTATTTTCACTGTCCAGAACATATTCCTCTACTTCCACACTTTCATTTGCATATTTGCGTCTTCTAAATATTTTTTTCAAAAATATTCTATCACTCTAAGGCATGCCCTCGGTATCCCATATTCCTCTACTTCCACAACTAATCGAAAAGGATCAAGAGGTAAGAAAATCATTATCAAACTTGACCGTCACAAGCACACAGTTCATTTTGCTGATTATAGGTTTTGGTTGCCGGCCGGTCGGATGGGATTTTTGACAGGTTGCTTCTCGAATGGAACGGTCAGTTGGCATGGTTGCCCAACTGAAGTGGTCGGCCAGGCTGCTAAAGTAGTGGACTCTTTTTAGTATTTGGCTTCTTGGAGATCGAAATCTTCGTTTGTTCTTTGTTAGAAGTGTCTCTTTAAGGATTTTTTTCCTTGGTGTTGCTCTTCTTTTTCTTGTCGCACGATTCACGCTCACTGTACTAAATGTTGGATCCAAATTTGTCGTGTTGATCGTGCCCAAGGCATAAAGCCTAGGGATTGAGAAAGAGGAAAAGAGCAAAAGGGAGAGAGAAGAATAAGTGACACAACGATTGTCCCCAGCATGGCAAGAGGGGGGGGGGGGGGGGGGCGGGCTGTGTGTTTCCTTCGTTCTTTAACTCATTTTATTTCACTAAAAATTAAATTTAATTACAAGGGAAGGGGAGAGTGATGCCTCTATGCCTCCGCTTGAAAAAGATCCTCCCATTTCTAAATTTTAAGGAGATTTTGAAAATTACTTCATTGTCACTGTAAGTTACATGTCATTATGCTCATGGAGTTATAAATCATTATGTTCTTAGGAGTTCAAAGTTATAATTGTCCTCATTGGCACATTTTCATATGCCTCGAACCTTTTTGTATAACTTGCATTTTTTTCGTTGCTGGATCCATTTAGTGAGGTAGCCAGTCGGTTGTCTAGGTGGCTGGCAGATTGAGACGGCTGACTGATCTTTGCTGCCATCAACATATTTTAACATACAGTTAGTTAGCATAGATTAGTTTGATAAATTTGAAAAAAAAAATTGATTATCTAAATACTATTTAAAATAATCATTACGTTATAAAAGTAATTTTAATAATTCTAATGGGATAATAACAAAATTTTGACTCCACTTAAAACTGTTAAATTAATCAACAAGCCATAAATTTTAAACACTACTTTAGGAACACATCCTAGTCTTCGCTCTTAGGTTTTAATGTATAGGATGAACATCATATTATACATAACTAATAGTGAAAAAATCATTTTAAAAGAGAGAATAAATCTAGCACTACTGATCAATTTAGCGACTTGACTAGGAAAGTCAAAGCAGAAGCACCCACTTTTATGGGGGTACATGATTCCAATAAATTCATAATCTAGCTTAGCCAAAATGTTGATTTTTATAATTTTATCAAATTGATGATTAACAAAGAGTATCATTATTCCAAAATGAACCTTATGAGCCATGCAAACAAATTTTTTGCCCAATATTTTGGCAAAGAAAGATATAAAATAAAGATAAACTCCTTTCGAGCAAAAATAAAGAAAACGCTAAACTATCCTGGACAGTATGATAAAAGCGTTGTGGGTGTTTAATGATTCTTAAGTGAAGAAACGTGCTTGTTATTGAATGCATCAACTCATTTAAGGATTTTTTGGCTAGAACTTAATTGAATAATATTGATTAAAATTTTAATTATATTTATATCACAAGTCATAGAATGAGCAATAGGAATGATTAGAGTTGCAAGATTCTTAGACTTTATAAGTTGCATTATGTTATGGATTCTTTTTAAGAAACAAAAGAAGGTATCATCTTTCTCTAAGATTACAAAATAATTTTTTTCTTACAACTATTTAATGGTCGATTGGTAGACCAAATCCTTCATAGTTTCATTCTTGAAGTACTATATCCATTACTACATCCATTGTTAAAAATAATAAAGAAGTTACTTATTTTAAATGCCATAATATATGGCATATTTATCACTAGTTAGATCTTATTTTTAGAAGAGGTTCATGACTTTGAGAATAAGATATTAAGGAGCTCATATATAATATATCACTTTTGGATGATGTTTTAAAAGATTTGGCTAAGAACCTAATTAATATGATGAGATGTCTAGCAATAGAGAAAAAAAAGTAAATTAGAGGAAAATAAACATATGTTACATATAAGGGTAGAACATATAAGCTGGTGACTGATGGGTGTAGTTCCCATATATGCATATCCAACAAAGTACTAATAAAAGCAAAACTAAAATTGAATCTCTCTTTCATGCGACATGGGTGAATACATCACTTTCAATCACTATTATAATTAGTATAATTATAAAAACAAGAAGCAAATAATATGTTGTGTGATGTGTTTTTTATGTATATGCCCTACATATTCTAGGTTAAACATTGACTATTTGATAAGATTGCTATGCATTATAGTAGAGAGAATAGTTTTATGTTTAATTTTAATTTTAATGCTATCAAACATTTTGCTTCAAGTTATCCAAGTAGATCAACTTAACTCATTTATATAAGATTACATTTGATAACAACCAATAACAATATAAAATGGGAACCGAAGTTTCATTAATTAAGATTAGTTACTTTTTGCTGTGAAGTCCTTATACAATGCTAAACAATTTGCCAATATACCAATTATTGACCAAGACAACATATTTTAAATTTCTAGCTTAATAAATTTCTCTAATTTGACTTGGTTGATGCCTTATAATAACACACAAGTTGTATCCTATATTATATGGACATTTCTTATGGACGTATTGAGATAATATTGGTTATACAAAACATTGGTTCCCACAAATGATGCAAGTGCTTGTCTTATTTCTTGGTAATCAATGGTTTTAGTTGTCAGTCAATTTTTTTCCTTCATATTTTCGAAAATATAACTTTTGATTTATTATGTATATAATTTTGGTATAGAAAAATAGTATTTAAATTTTAAAAGATGAGACCGAACACATCCCATATAACTAATAGTCTAGATAGTTGAGCAAAATTTCATAAGTAATATACCATCTCGAAAGATAACCGTATCACTTGTTAGTAGGTTTAACTATTAAATGAAGACGTTCATGGCTTTATTTTGGTCTGCGAAATGTACGACTGACAATTCCTCTACCTATAAAGGTTAGATAGAGTTTAGATTAGTCTGAATTCTTAATTCCTTAAAAAGACAGCCCTTATAATTAATTATAACTTAAGAAACCAAAGCCACATAAGAAAACTCTCGTTTAAGATTAATGTTTCGTCTTAAAGAATTCAATGTTTGGGCTTCACGATTGCTTATAAAAAATTAATCGAGAAAGACTCAATGTGAAACAATTACTTTCTGAACCCAAAGGAGTGAATGATAAGAGATGTCAAATATATTGAAGAAATTTCAGTGACATCTCAAACTAAATTATGGTTTGGCTTTACGTCTTCGAAATGGAAGATATTTAATGTTTCAGTCCTGTAAATTTAGACATTCGAGACTTATATCTGCATGTCATATGTAAATGACCCGAGAAAATAAGAGGATTTACTTCATACCAAACGACGACCTTGGAATTCTAAACAGTTTATGGTTTACATTGTATGATATACAATCGAACGAAATCCTAAAAAAATAGTGTGAATGTTTACGTCGTACTAGATGAACAACCTCGAAGTTCTATGGGTGTATGTTATTTAAGTTTATGAAAGTTCAGTTGAGGCTTGTTCCGTTTTCTGTTGTCATCTCGATCGTTGCTCAAAGATGAGTCATCACTCGATTGCGTCGTTGTCTTGTTTTGAGAAAAGGAGAGAGAGAAGAGAGAACATATTTTAAGCAACTTATTCCAAATATTTAACGTGTTCTTGTACAATGTATTTTGAATTGACGTTGTTGTTATTGAAGAAAAATGAGAGGATTTTATTTTATGTTAAACGACATTGGTTAAGATCATACGGTTCCATGATCCCGACACCACTGTTAATTTTAGATTCACTTAGTCTAAATAAGCTGTTAAAAATCGTTTAAACCGAAAAATTTTCGTTAGCAACAATAGGTTACCTCATCCGAATGATTCTTGTAAATTCAAAAAGGTGAATTATTATTATGTTGCTATTAGTTTATTGAATTTTAAAAACATTGCTTGTAGTTTTGAAAATGTTTTGTTATAGAATTTAGAAATGTATCGAAAATACTATTTTGCCAGAGGCGTATATAAGTTATATGTTATACTGTTCTAATCCTAAATTTATGCCCTAAATTTACTATCCTATGGTATTATATAAACATGCAAAAAACACATTAAAGAATAGCTGAGTAATAATAACACGTGTATGAGTAAATATTTACAATAAAATACAGTAAAAAGAGAAGGTAAGTATGTGCCTGCCTCTGTGGATGCTTAAAAAAATTGCAATCAATTATCACAAGTGTATATAAAAGGTTAAGCAAACAGATGCAATTTAAATATATTAAAAAAATTTAAACATGTTTGTTTTTATTAAAAAAAAATTAAGTGAGAAGCATATGAAAGATCAAAATATGGTATAAGAATTTATGCTAGGGAATAGGAGCTACCAGTAAGACACTCTAAGATTGAGCAACTTCAAATCCCTATCGATTGACTGACAAGTGATCATGTAAAAGGAAGAATCCTCAACCATGTGTCATATGCATGTAATGTTCACGTATGTAGTGATGTGGTTTCAAGATTTCCAGTAACTGATGTTATAAGGCAAAGGTTCACAGTCATTCCAAATTGTGGTTAAAGCCACCAATAACCTAAAGAAGTGAGAAGAGCAACTACTAATCAATTATTGGCTATTAAAAAGTTACAACTCTATAAGCATGAATATTGCTTTATACATCATTGCCCATGTCCCACACTTTCCAACTTATAAACCATTCGATAATCCATATGCATATAAACAATTTTGTATATTTCATGTCATGAAATTAAAAGAAAATAGTTTTCCTAATAATTATATAACTTCAGTGAAGTACATTTAAGAACCAACTTTTAGTTTGAGTATATATATGTAAACATTGTGTACTTTACAAATTTTTCAAGGAGAAGTGTGTTCGTATTATTATATAATCAAATTCGGCCATCAAGAATAGTGTAAACTGTTTAATTAAGAATAACTGAAGTTTTATTTCTTAATGACTTTCATTCCTAACCATCACTTGCAAGACATATCATAAAATCAAAATTCTATTTATGTTTAAGCAAGATTCATCAACAATCAAGCTCACAAAATAAAAGACCTAATCAATCATAACCCAAATTTAAGTTCCCGACTTATAGTCACACATCATACGTTAAAAGATCAAAAGATGCAGGCTTGCAAATCTCTCAAACTTTAATATGTCATTTATGTGGCACCTTAACTTCAATTTCTTACAAATATGCCGCCTTATATATGCCTGAAAGGTAAAGATTCTATGTGATATGAAATATATAGGTGGTATAAATGTAAAAAAAAAAAAAAGGTGTTATACATATGAATACATTAGAATTGGGTGATATGGACGTAAGAGATTTAAAATTTTTTTTTAAAATTGATACGGTTTGTTGATAAATGATTCAAAAATCCTTTGTGACTTAACCTATAGAGTGATTACTGAGATTAAGTAAAAGATTGCAATGATTCACCTTGGATGTATACTTCCTTCTTACAATGAAGTCACCAAGCATTAGATCTATAAAAAATCAGGAAGATTTCATAAAGAAATTATATATAAGAATTAACCGGCATTTAGTATATGAAAAGTCAAGGAAATTTACATAGATACCAATAAATACATTAGTATTTACCCATCTGGCATTCAAAGATTTATTATTTATTAATATATATATTTGTTTATGTATCACAAATGTTTCTTATCATAAAAAAAATAAAATAGCATTATCTTAACTTGTAAGAAGGGAAATATACATTTTTAATGCATAGCTAATATGACATATATATAAACTTTAAGTTAAACTGTCAAATACATAGACAAAGAAGAATTAAATGATATTTATGTAACATTTATGACATAGGTGTTAGATATATAAATGCATACAATTTGAGTAGTACACATGTAAATCTCCTAAAAGAAAATAGTTTATGTAACCCTTAAATTTTCAGCACTTATTGAAGAAAGTATTTGGGAGTTCTTGTTCCTGAATAGTTTCGCCATCCACAAAGTAAAATATAGTGGAAGCTAGTAAAAACTCATATATCATTTCATTTTTTTTTGTTGTTGTGTTTAAATAGATAAACAAAAGGATTATTACTTGTCCAAAATTCAAAGAAGGCCATGGAAAGATTTTCATTTATGCCGCTCAATCTTTATATATTGGCATATAGAACACCTGAACTTTTAATTTTCAGCCATATTATCTTCTTATGAAAAGTTACTTTTCCTATTTGTACATCCAATTTTCTCAAATGTTGAACTTTTAAATAATATTATTTTATTCAAATTCGTCGATTCACGCACGGTTCGATCTTGTCTGGAACTCTATCAATATGGGAGTCTTTCCTATGTAAAATCGACGTTCCGAATGTGCTCGCATGGTCCGTTTCATCATCCTGGTTTGTCCGGACAAGTTCATCGACAGTCGAACTAATTTAACTCTGATTTGTGTAACATGATAAATGAAGTCTTATAGTCTGACCGGAGTCGTTCAACGAGCCAAAGTGCAGAAGTGCTAACCAGTCCTCACCTAAGCAGCAACTAAAGTCAAGCAGATCGCTCTCAGCAACGAGTTGTTCGTCACACACGTTGAAAGGTTTCCTTATGGCTTTTCCAAATTCCTATGGGAACTCAACTTGAGTTTTGATATGTCGTCTTTAATCAATGCTCCTAAACGCTGAGGATTTGAAACTATCATATGAAACTACAATGAGTGAAGAAATAGTTCAAATTTCTAAATAATTTTTGTCACAGTCTAGTCCTCTAGGAGAGTCCAATAAAGAATCCTAAGGATAGATCCTAGATTCTAAGAAGGAAAGAAAAACCTCGTAAAAAATAAGGTCAACATTATTCTAAAGATATTTTTGAATATAGTTTGTTCATCTGTTTGTTTTTTCTTATTATGTATTATCTATTTTTTAATTTGTATTGGCTAGCATAATCTTCTTTAGAGTTATGGCATGCAAACTTGAGGAGGTAATTAGGACAATATGTCCACATTAGAGAAGAGTTCTCTATGGGCTAAGGAAAATGATGTAGCATAGGCATAGGAAGTAGATGTGGGAACCAAAATGAACAAAATGAGTTCTTGATGGTAATTTTTAAAGAGAATAATTTATTTGAATTATTACATTATTGTTTCATATAATAATTTATTCGTAGTTTCATGTTTTAAATACATATGGAAGTAATTAAAATTTAAAATTTTATGTGAATGAGCATATTAGATTATGTCATACAGTTTTAAAATATAAATGATTATATGATTCATAGTTACTTAAATAATTTCCCATAATTGAAATTCTATTGCATTTGAGCCAACCCCTTCCCTTTTTTCAAAAGGAGGAACCTCTCCTTTTCTCCTTCTTTTGTTAATATTTTTATGAGTTTTAGAGTTTTATATAAACTTATTTATTAAATACTTTGTTGAATAAATTAATCTATTGAATGCGAACATTTTGTTGTTTTTATACAAGACTTGGAATCTTGGGGACTATTCCAATGAGGTGGTGATTTGATGGTCTTTTACCACCCTATTTCTCTAGCGAGCGAAAAAATATTCAATTATGCTTACACTTTTATTGTTGGGGTCTGTACCTACTTGCACTAAATTCTTATGTTTTTGATATCAGATATCTAAACTTTGCTTTTGTACATATAAGACGCCCTATCCCTAGGTTTTGACCATAGATAGGATGGTCTGTACATAAAAATTGAAGTATAGGTGTCTGATATGGGAATACATAGGAGCTGGGTGGCCAATAAGTAATTATTCCTTTATTTCCTTTTCATTATGGAAATCTATTTATTATGTCAATAATCTTTTTTTTTTAATCTCCTAACTTTCGTGTAGTTTTTCTTTCCAAATCCTCCATAGAATCTTAGCTCAAATTCACCATCAATTAGTTAGACCATATTAGGCTAAACCTGACATAGTCTTCTTCTTTTGGCCATTTGTTCACGTAATGTTTGTTAAAAAATTATGAAAAAAATATATAAAATATAAACATTTTTTATCATTAATAAATATTTTCTTAATGATTTTAAGCCTTAAACACAGCTGCTAAAGCCAGTTATTATCCAAAGTTTGCTAGTATAGTTGTAATATGACTTAGTCTCTAAATAAAATTCAAAATAAATGTCTACAATACACCAATTTTCAAAAATTTTTATGACATATTTATACATTTTTACTAAGATTTTTAAATGATTCCAAGGCTTGAACTAATATATTCTCCAAAATAAAGGGAAAATGTTGGATAGATTTTTATGTTTGTTAAACCTTGTATGGCAAACCATATTTTGGGTTTTCCTTTGGATCTAATCAGAAAAACCCTACTCCATTAGTTTTGCACTATTTTTTAACACCTTTTGGAGGTTACTACTTAAGAATATTTCATCAGAAGGTAAACCCTAGATCTTTTTACAGTTACATAATATTTATTTGCAATGTTTATTTCTTTTTAATGAATAAATTCTTTTTGATTAATTTTTATATTTGTATTATTTAATTGTAATTCCATGTAACTCAAGCATTACATCCACTAGTTGCTCTTGCATACATGTTCTAATATCTTCATTTAATTTTTTCTAGAACTTCAAGTAACAAGATGATATATTCAAATATTAAGTTAAAATATTAACCATGTTGATGCATATATGTGATAAAAATAATGTAAATCAAAACAAGTATCTATAAGTATTTTAATAGGTATTATGACTTTCTAAAGTGAGCTAGGATGAAATTATTTGAGAATGTATGTTGATCATCCCAATAAACGTGCTCTTTTAATAATTAGCAAACAAATCTATACTGATAAATCAACTAATATGTTAATAAAATGGAGTGAAAGACTTGATACATATCAAACAAAATTTTTAGAAACAATTAATTGAAATTAAATTAGGAGTCATAAGGTTTATATAACCTTAGAATGGTGTCCATAATAAAATGCTAAGTGATATATATATATATATATATATATATATATATATATATATATGGTTTCGGCACCATGGATTCATCTTCAACCTTGCTGATGCATTTCTGCTCTTGGTGGTTTTTGGAAGGCATTGCATATCCTTTGTTTTTGCTTTGTTTGTGCTCTCCTTTAGTGGTGGCTATTGGTTTTTGGCCTTTTCGGGTTTTCCATTTTTCAAATTCTTCGACTCTGTTACTGTTCAATTGCCTGGTTGTTCTTCGGCTGCTCTTCTTTCCCTGCTTTGTGTGTTGTGATTGTTGTATGTTTGGTTTTATGGCCCATGCTTTGCTTGAAGCTGACCCGAACTTTGCGGGTACATCCACCTATGCTGCTATTACTAGCCTTGAACCCAGTGGTGCGTCGCTTGGGGACAAGTTAGTGTTTCCATAGGCTTACCCTGATGCTTTTGAGGGGAAGATTAAATGAAACCTAATCAAGTGATGCGATTGAAAGGTGGAAACCTCGCTCTTATCATTTACGAAGATGAATTAGCTCGAACTTGCTGAGAATTGCAGGTTCACTCTTATTGGCAAGTTTCAGATAGGCCATCCTAAAATTGATCTAATCAGTAAGGTGTTTGCTGATCTTAAGCTGGCGGGCAACTAGAAAATTGGTTTCATTGATGGACTCCATGTTATGATTCAGCTCACAAAAGAAGAAGACTATGTAAAGGTATTTTCCAGGAAGTATATTCAAATTGATGGAAAATACATGAGGATTCTAAAATGAATCACTGACTTTGATCCCAGCAAGGAACCCCCATTATTTCTATATGGTTCAAGCTTCCTGAATTGAAGTTACAATACTTCCACCACAAAATACTCTACTCCATTGGGGCTTTCTTAGGCAAACCCTTAAAACTTGACATATCTATCTTTAACCTGTCCAGACCATCAGCAGCTAGGATTTTGGTAGAAAGGGATATTACTTCCCCTCCTTTAGAAGTTGTGTGGTTAGGCTCTACTCATGATGTGTATTGGCAACTTATCATTTTGGAACAAACACCATATTATTGCAATCCCTGTAGAATGGTTGGGCATACTCAGGAAAAATGTTACAGATTACACCCCTCCCTGAGTCAATCTTAAGTGTCTTCTATTACTCAAAACTTGTCCAATCTGGCTGGCACTGATGGCTCTAGACAAGTCATTCCCAATCCTTTTTCCTGCCCTGAACCCTCAAAGAGCCCCAACTGTACCTTCAGGGATAGTGTTTTGGTCCCTGATCATAATTTAGTGGCTGATGATGTTGTTATTAATATCCCTGATGATTCTGCTGCTGCCACCTTCCCTTTCTCCCACTCTTCCCCCCTTACTCTTAACTCCTTTGGAGAATGATGAACTAATTCATAACATTTCCATACCAAGTGCCTCTCATCAAAATTTCAATATTTTCTCTGTTGAACCTGTAGCTGTCACGTATCCCTTGGCTTCCAATCAGAACATAGATATTATAGAAGTGGCCCTTCCACAACTAAATTATTTACTAGAAGAACACTGGGAAGTTTAAAGGTGTAGAAGAAAGAAAAAAGGATCAATGGAACTAAAAAATTTACTCTCTGACAATCTGGTTGAACTTATCCATGATAAGACTCTTGAAAGGCACACCAGAGGATCTAACCCAGCTATCCATGATTAAGTTGTTATGATGAAATATCAGGGGTATCTATGATCCAAATCCCCTAAGGAGATTTAGAAACCTCAACAAGATTCACAAACTTTTCTACTTTGTTCTTTTGGAACCCCTAACTCATACCATTTCTAGAAATATTCATAAAAAATTCTCACATTTTGAGATAATCCCTAACATCAATAATAAAATATGGTTTTTTTGCAGCAAGGATATTCAGTATCAGATTTTGGTTGACCGTGCTCAAATTCTCCTTACAATATGATTTTCTTCTCACATTTGCTACCTTTGTTTATACTGGTTGCACTCTTGATGACATGACTGAGCTTTGGCAACACTTTTTTGAGCTACAACCTTTCATTGCTGGGCCATGGCTAATTGGTGGTGACTTCAACAGTGTAGCCAATCCTAATGAAAAATGGGGTGGAAAACCAATTGATCTAAACAAGATACTCACTTTCAGTGATATTATCAAGGCTGCCAAGTTATCTAAAATACCTTTCTAGGGTCCTTTGGATACGTGGAAGAGAGGGAGACTTCATGAAAGACTAGATAGATTTATGGTGAATTCTATTTGGCTAGAGATTTATTTTCATTCACATGTATCACACCTCCCCTATACTTGTTTTGATCACAGACCTCTCTCTCTTTCCATTTCGACCACCAATTCTCTTCCTAAAGCCAGATTTAGATTTTTCACTGTTTGGTTTGAACACCCTGATTCTCTTTCTTTCCTTCAATCAATTTGGTCTCCTGAATGAACTCTCCCTACTTGGATCATATTAAAATCTGTGGCTAGACAGTTAAAAATTTGGAATTGGACCTACTTTTGTAATTTAATACAAAAAGTGATGGATGTTGAAAAGACAATGGTTCAAGCTGAGTAGGATGAAGCAATGGGTCTGATTAATGAACATGCACTTATCGAAGCTAATGCTACTTATTTACAGACTATTCATTGGGAGGAGAAGCTTTACCAATAAAAAGTTGCTTTGAAAAAAATTTTTGATGCAGATAGAAACACCAAGTTTTACCATGCATGCATTAAGCATAGAAGAAGTTCAAAATGCAATTCTTAAAATTAGAGACTCTCATGGAAATTGGTTGCACGATCTTGATCAAATTTTTAGAATTTTATGGCTTCCTCTCATGATTTCAGCTCACAATTATTTGACCATTCTCTCTTTGAAAATGATGTGGCTGTTTCTGGTAATCAGGATTTGAATCAGATTCCTTCTGAGGATAAGTTTTGGAATGCTCTAAGTACCATTAATGGTGACAAAGCAGCTGGGGTTGATGGCTTTACTTCCACCTTTTACATCAAAGCTTGGCCTATTGTCAAAAAGGAGGTTGTTGATGCTGTGTAAGATTTCTTTAAAGGTGCTGATATGCCAAAATATTTTGCAATCTCTACCATTTATTTGATTCCTTAACATAACCTAAAGCATAGGTGGGACAAATTCTGACATATTGTGCTCACCACTGTTATCTCTAAAATCATAAGCAAAATTTTGGTATTCAGATTACAACCACATATGCCCAAGTCGATTGGCCCCAACCAATTTGCATTTGTTTCTGGAGGACAAATCACTGATAATGGTTTTATCACTTAGGAATTACCCCTTCACATTAATGGATCTTGCAGAGCTGGTAATCTTATGTTTAAACTAGACCTCTCTATTCAGTTGGCAGGCACTTAATAAAAGAGGGTTTAATAGTAATTTCTGTCAGGTGATTCAAAGATTGCTTCACACTAACTTTTACGCTATACTGGTGAATGGTAATACTCATGGCTTCTTTCAAGCCTCTAGGGGGATTAAGCAAGGAGACCCCCCTCTTCCCCACCATCTTCATTTTGGCTTTAGATTATCTATCAAGGATTTTAAACAAAACCTTCCTGTCTCATGAATATCTCATATTTGGCAATGAAGCTAATTTCAACAGCAGCTATCTATGCTATACTGATGATGTTATTATTTTATCTAATGCTTCTAAATCTGCAGTGAAAATGTTATATTTGTTATTGCAATAGTTTCAGCAGCTCTCTGGACTCTCTCTCAACCCTAGAAAAAGTCATCTCATATTTAGTAATAAGACTTCACCTTCTTCTAAGAATTAGATTAAGGATTACATTAGGTTTAAAACTGCTACTCTCCCACTACATTATCTTGTTGTTCAACTTATCAAAGGTCGGAAAAGAAAGACCCAGTTTGATGAGGTAGTCTCTAAAATGTCTAAACAGATCTCTTGCTAGACCAATGTTCATCTTTCACATGGTAAGAGAGTCACTCTTATAAAAAGTATCCTTTCTTCTTTCCCAATGTACATTTTACAAATGCTGAAAAATGAAAAAAAACACTCAAAAAAATTTTGAGCTCCTCCTTAACAAATATTTGCGGGAGGGTCAAACACAAACAACTCCATTGGATGAAATGGGACAAGCTCTGCCTCCCATTCTGTTCTAAGGGATTGGGTATTAAATCCTTTCAGCAGCTCCATCATATTTTTGATTGTAAACTCTGGATTAAATTCATATAGCAATCCTCTCTTTGAGATAACTTAATGATGTTGAAATATTGTAAGTCTATCCATCCCCTTACTACTATTAGAAGACCTGGTGATTCTAAAAGTTGGAGTGAACTACTGAAGGTTAGAGCTGCTGCTGAAGACTTGTTAGTCTGGGAGGTTGGTGAGGGAAAGATTGATTTTTGATTAGACAATTGGTTATGAGAAGGCAATCTTAACTCATCTTGTGAACATCCTGATAGGCACCTCCCATTACCCATTCATAATTTTTGGTTGAATCATCAATGGAATCAAAATCTGTCGACAACTTTGGTGAATAATCAACCGAAATTTCACAATTCATAAGTTCCAATTACCCCCACCTCTCTGACATAATCATTATTAAGAATCCTCATCATCTTTCTTTTACTAAAGATGCTTACTACCAATTGAACATTTGCCTTATCATGGAACGAAGAAAATCTATTTGGGTTAAATTCCTTAGCACATCTACTTTTTTCTTTTCTTGGAGGTGTTTCCACAAGATTCTTTCTACTGATGACATCCTCAAGCTTAAAGGTTTAAGGGGACCTTCCAGGTATTTTCTCTGTCATGCTCATGAGGAATATTTCTCTCATGTCTTTTTTCATTGTTCTATTGCTAAATTTGTCTGGACAAATATAATAACAAGGCTACACATACCTCTATCCTTTCTAACTGTTACAATTTCATTTTTTGTTGGATAACTTGGAAGGAGATTAAGGTTGAAACTGTCCCTTGCATTATCACTTGGTTTCTTTGGATGGCCAGAAATAACAATAAACATGATGGTACTACCAGCACTGTTGCTAGGATCAACACCAACTGTTTAACTTATCTATACAAGATTACTAAAATCATGGGTTACAATGTGAAGAAAAAGGCTTGGTCTTACTTGAAAGACTTTGCTCCAGCACTGCCCACCCCTTTCCACATAAAGAAGATCTACTGGAAGAAACCTTTATAGCCTTGGATCAAAATTAATACTGATGGGAGCTTCAAACAGTCCTTGGCTGTTATGGGCGGTATTTTCAGAAATCACACTGGATCCTGTCTATTGGTCTTTCATTCACCCACCTTTGCACTTAATTCCTTGCATGCTGAAACTCAAGTTTTGCTTTGGGCCCTTTAAATTGCTACTGCCATGGGCTGGACCTATCCTCATTTGGAACATGACTCTACTTGGTGGGTTCAGCTCTTTAGGAAGGTTCTCCCTCTTCCTTCATTCATTGCTTCCTTGCTTAAACTGATTACAGTTCTTTCCTCTCAATTCAATCTGCAGATTGTTTGGATTCACATCCCCAAAGAGGGCAATAGATGTGCTAACTTGCTTGCTACAAGGGATTATTCCTCCTGGGTCCATTTTTACATGTATCTCCTCCTACTAATCCTACTATTTTGATAACGGGAGACTAACATTCTCACCTCTTCTTCTCGATTTGCTTTGATTAGGAAATTTCTTTATGGTCATGCTAACCAAGATCTTATTCACAAGGAATTTAATATATTAAATTAACTGGTGCTTGACATATTGGTCATTTGGATGGTAGACACATCCTTATACAGTTGTCAAATGACATTGATTATACTACTGCCTTTGCAAGGAAAGTATTAATGGTTGAAAATCGTCTAATGAAATTTCTCAAATGGAGTGTTGATTTTGATCCTCAAGCCGAATCCCCTGTTATTCCTGTCTGGGTAAAGTTCCATGTGATCAAATATCACCTTTTTAATTATGAAATCTTATTCTCTTTAGCCAAAGGCTTTGACAAACCTCTTCGCTTGGACAATCCCACCTTAGACCGTACTCAGCCCTCTGATGCTTGTTTATTGGTTGAGAGAGATATTACTCAACCTGACCCTGATGAAGTCTGGATTGGCTCCAATCATAAAGGCTACTGGTAGAAGGTTGTCATGGGGCTCATCCACGCTTCTGCTCACACTGTGTTATGTTTGGACATAGTGCTACTATTTGTTATAGGCTTCACCCTCATTTAAAGCCTCAGAGCACTGTGAAACCTCTTTCTGATCCACTTACTACTCATGTACCTCCCATTGTTGATCCTAATCCCATTTTGTTTGATGTCCTGCCTGAACCTGTTTCATAGGACCCCCTACCATTACTGATGCTCCTCCTTCTGTTGTCCCTGATGCACAAGACTCAACTCTACCTCCTCTCATTACCCCCCTCCTCCCTTATTCTTCTGAGCTAGACCCTACTATCATTACCCCCACTTTACCTATCAATAATCTACAGTCTTCTGACTGTGTTGAGGACCCCTCTTTGGTTGGCACTGATGGTCTCACCTTGGATTCCCAGGGCACTGTGGCTGTTGTGCTAACTAGTGAGGATTTTGTTCACCCACACATTGCTACTGATAACATTCCCCCCGTTGATCCCTATCCTGCTGCTCTGCAGCTCATTAGCACCCCAGGCTCATTCTGTTTCTGAGACTGATCACTCTATTACTTAGGCAACTGCCTATATTTGTTTACCAGGTGTCTCTACCTACACTCCTTTGGTGGTAGGGGAAGTTGATTTCCCCCTTAATGCCTCACATACTAGTAACAAAATTACTATCACACTTGCTAATCAAGTTTTGGAAACTGAATGGACTATTCGAAGTCAAAGGAAAGGTAAAAGGAAACCTGATCCTCATCTTATTCCTCCTACCATACTTGCCACTGAGCTGAACTACCACTCTGATTGTGATCATACTGAGCACATGCAGCAACCCTCAAGAGTCACTAGAGGGGGGTTTCCAAACATCATGTTTAACATTCTTGTGTGGAATATTAGGGGAGTTGCAGACCCCAACTCCCTTAATCGTCTCAAAAACCTCTGTAGGGTCCATAAACCTTTTATCTTTGCTCTTTTTGAGCCTTTTGTTACTGTTCATAGAGTTAATGTTCTGAGAAAATTTAAGCATTACTTACATTATTGTAGTCATCATAACAAAATTTGGATTTTCTGGAAGGAGTAGGAGTTACATTTTCAGATCATTGAGGATGACAGGCAGTATGTTCTCACCAAATTTGCTATGCAAGAATTCCATGCTTGGGCCACTTTTGTGTATGCAAGTACACTTTTTCCTGATAAGATCCTTCTCTGGCAAAAACTTTTTCACATGAGTACTGCTATCACTAGTAACTGACTTGTGGGTGGGGATTTTAATATGATCATGTCCCTTGTAGATGTTCTAGACCTGATTCTGCTTTAATATCTCATTTATGTGACTCCATTACCGATGTTGGCCTTTATGATTTAAGGTCTTCTAGTTCTCCCTATACATGGAGACGTGGTACCCTATTGCAAAGGCTGGACAGATTCTTAGGCAATGCTGATTTGTTTAATTATTACAATGTGTGCAGAGTTAATCACCTCAGTCATGTCACTTCTGATCACAATCCTATTTTACTTACTTTGGCCTTTTAATCTAAGCCAGCCCAGTATCATTTTAAATTCATTAATGCTTGGACTTCTCACCCATCTTTTCTGAGTTTGGTTAAGCAGGTTTGGAAACCTGATGTGGCCTTTTTCTGATCTACTGCACTCTTTTCAACCGCCTCTATGCTTTTGTGTTTTGCTACTTTAGCTTTAATGGTTATATCTGACACTCCACTCGGGCAAGATCACTCTGCTACCTTCCCTTCTTTATAGGCTGTCTTCACTGTCCATTGCAGTTTTCTTTTGCTTTGGCTACCAGTGACTCTCCTTTTGGCTCAACATGTTTTAGAAGCTTTTTCAAATGCTATCTATTTGCGGATTATAAGCTCATGTCTCCTTTGCTACCCTTTTGGACATGTTCTGAGCACGCAGGGACCTCCACGGCCACCACTTCTGCAGTTTCATTTACAGGGCACAATAATCTCATTTATGTTTGATCTTCATGGCCCTCCAAGTATACTACAAATATGTTTTGCTTCTCCTTTAAGTTTGGTTTCAAGGCCTTTCAAGTATCTCACAACTCAGTTTTGGTTTTTTGCTTCTCATTTTGTTCTTAGTGTTATTTTGTATTTTGGAGATCTTTTTTGCTTGAGTTGTAATGAGGGAAGTGGAACCTTTACGAGTGAGTACTATTGTATATATATATATATTTTTTGGTTTTAGTGTTATTTTGTATTTTGGAGATCTTTTTTGCTTGAGTTGTAATGAGGGAAGTGGAACCTTTACGAGTGAGTACTATTGTATATATATATATTTTTTGGTTTTAGAATGGGATCAACCTCCCTCCCCTCTGTAACACCTTTTTTAAATTAACGCGTAGGGAGCCACCGCCGCTCTTTCCAAAAAAAAAAAAGAGACATATATATGTATATGTATGTATATATATATATATATATATATATATATATATATATATATATATATATATATATATATATATATGTGTGTGTGTGTGTGTGTGTGTGTGTGTGTGTGTGTGTGTGTGTGTGTGTTCGTGTTAAATTTGGAATTTTGGTGAACCAAAGTTGACCAAAATATCATTATATGTGTAGTGCTTTGTCACAATTTTGATATGAATAACCTTTACTAAACTTAATGAAAATTTACTTTTAATTTATTTTAAATCTCCAAAAATGAATTTTAGTTGAACATTATGGAGACTGATAGTAATTCTCATAAAGGATGACTATCATGAAATGCATATGCTTTTGAGATTTCCGTATGCAATGTCATGTATAGGCAATTGCACTTTTTTTTTCTAATTATATATATAATTTTAGTATATAAACCATAGATTGTAATAAAAAAATGCTAAATAATTGATAAAGCTTTAAAATAACTTGATATATTCAAGCATATTTAGAACACAGTTCAAACATAATAATCATAAATATATGATGCCATGATAATCTGAAGAAAGCATCAATCACACAAATATACATGTTGCTGAAGTAAAATTTGAATTTGACTCCACGAATCAATCCCATAAGAAACTTATAAATTTCTAAAGAACAAAAAGCTTTTAGTTTGCTAGTGCTACATTTAGTTGGAAATGTCTTAGTTTTGTGAATTTTCAAAAGCGACTGAACTTATTTTTTGCAAAAAGTTGAATCTTATGAACTAGCATAAGATTTTTATAAAATCAGAAGACCTCTTTTGTATTGGTCCCAACAATTTAACCCTATCCATTTTATTCAATGTTATTGACAGATACAAATAATATTACTTCTTAGCCTCTTCTAAGGTCATAAGAAGCCTTGAGATTTCATATTACATTTTAGTTTCATAAACCATGCAAAAACCCTTATGTTTTCATATTTTTCTATGAGATTGTGTTTTTGTTCCTTTTGAACTCGTAAGTCGTCCGCTTGTCTAATTATTATCTTATGCTTCTCTTTTCTAAATAGTCATCTTTCTTGAACCATCAAAATAATTCGATGAAAGAAGAAAATTCAGAATAGAAGAACATAAGAAGAAATCAGACAAGCAAATCAAGTTAAAAATAAAACATGGACAAACTATGTAAGCTTATACTTGTGCGATATGTCACGAGTATTTCTAAAATGAGATTAGATCAATACACCTTGAAGCACATATCTGCTCCCTAATGTAAGCAACTCATATACCAGAGAACCAAAAATATATATTTTATGGAATTAAGTGTAACACCCAAAGGAACATATCCATTTATTTAATTACATTTTGTGGGGTACCCAAATAAATTCTCAATAATAGGAATCCTACTTAAAAATTGTGATAACTAGTGAAATAAGTACATCATAGGAATGCAATCATCTCAACTAGAAACATCCCACCACTTCCATAACCTATACCGAACCAAAGGGAGATGGTGAAACACTCACATTAGATGGACGGTGACCTATCAACAAATGAGGCCTAAAATATAATTGGGTCATCTCGAAAAAAATATCCCTATGATTAAATGACTACCAGGTTATAAGGTTAGAGCATGAATCACCATATCCGAAATGGACAACGGTCTATTAGTAATCATAGTTAATGAGGCGACATTAACGAGGTATCAAAAGGGAGTCTGAGCTCAAAGAGGATTTACCAAACAAGGGTAAAGAAATCCTACTCAGGTACAGATAGTCGGATCAGGACTCCATGTATCCATCATCCCAAATTCTTTAAGATCCTAGATCTACTTAGTCATGAATGTTGTCGACCCAGCCTAACCTGAGGCCCCTTTTCAGCAATCCAGGTGTTGTGTTGTCTTAGGAATCTTGGTAGCCTTAATGTCAATGGAAAGAAATGTCTAATCCCTATGAACTTATATAGGTTGAATCTATAGAGATGGGACATACACTTGCCGGGTAAGCATCATAGATGCCTCCAGAAATAAAGAGAAAAAAGAGGTATGGCTACAAAGCCAAAACTAACCCATAAAGGAATTAACACCCTAAGCGCTCTAGATAACCAATTAGGTAAATAGATGTGCTTCAATAGTCAGGCTGAAGAATAATGAGAGCTCCTCCTCGGAACATGTAAAATGACGCAATTATCGAATCAAGCATAATGTGAAGATCCTATTAGTATGTCTTAGGTGATAACCATGCATGCAAATCCATTTTAAAATTGCCCAAAGGCCATGCAAATAAGTATAACAGGTTTTAAAAGTAGAGATATTCTAAACATAAAATTTGATTAATCTTAATCTTTTATTATTATGATCTTGTAGAAATAAAAATTTTTTAGTCCAAAAGGGTTTATGTTACATTCGATGAACTCTCAGACAAACCAAAAGCCAAAAAAGTAAAAATGATAGCACTCAGCATGAAAATAAACATACCTAATGAAAAAATAATAAAAAGGTTGGGTGTCACTAGGTCGACAACATATCTCAGAAAAGCTAAAATAAGGTGGTTAGGATTTACATAACCATGTCTAATTCTAGTGATATACATCAATATCAATTCAGAATTATGGTATTTGCACATTCCACTACTCCTGGTCCTTGCCACGTAGTTGCACGCATCAACAAAAGTGACAGACACGGGTGTGCGTGGTCTGCGGTGCTGGTGCCTTTGGTGTCACATTCGCTAAACTTGGTTTTTCATACTTCCCAACCCATAGGTAGAGATCAACTATTCTAAAGAGATCCAAATCTAATAGACAATAATAAAAGCAACAACAAAACAGGACCTAAACACACAATCATGAAAAATTGACTCAATAAACAAAAACAACTTAAATCCCTTGATAACGCTTAAGTTGCCTCCCAAGGTAGCCCTTGATTTAATGTCCTCGGCCAAAAGATGCCAGATCTATGATCAAGATGAGTCCAACATCCATATTTTATTAGAACCTATCTTATCTCCGTCTAAGTACAACTTTAGCCTTTGGCTATTTTCCTTGAGAATATTGTTGGCTTTCATGTACTGAATGTCTACAAATTCGAATTAATATACTTTTACTACTGTGAATGGTCCTGAACAGTTAAGCTTCAGTTTTTGAGAAATAATTTTATTCATAAATTATAGAATAGAACTTCTGTCCAAGTTGAATGTCTTTCCTAATCATTTTTTTGTCATGTAACTTCTTCATATCTTGGCATTCTCATAAGCCTCATGTCTAATTTCTTCCAACTCATTCAACTATGATAATCTTCTCCCCGTCACATCTTTCAAGATATAATTGAACTCTTTAACCCTCCAATAAGTCTTGTGTTCCAATTCTACTGGTAGGTGGCAGGCTTTTCCAAAAAATTAGCCTATAAGGTGACTAACTTATGGGGTCTTAAAGGTAGTAGTCTACAATTCTTCATCCAACCTAAAGGACCAATCTTTCCTACCGTGGTTGACCGTTTTCTATAGGATCCTCTTGATTTATCTATTAGACACCTCAGCTAATCCACTTATCTGTGAATGCTAAGCAGTATCCATCTTATTAGTAATTCCAAATTTAGCAATTATTGTCTACATTTTTTACTATAGAAATGAATATATCCATGACTAATAATCACCTTAGGTGTTTCAAATCAAATGAAAAAAATACTTCTTTAAAAAATTCAGAAATATTTACCCTAATAGTTTGACAGCGCTACAGCTTCAATCCATTTGGAGATATAGTCTACTACTACCAAATTTTAGGTGTTTCCTGATGTAGGTATGAATGATCCCATAAATCTAGCCCCCAAACATAAAAAATCTCCACTTCTAAGGTGAAATTGAGAAGCATTTTACTATTTTGTTTTAAAATGTTGTCTCCCAACTAACATATATCACAAGATTTGATATATTCATTCATATCCTTAAACAACATAGGCCAATAAAACCCAAATTGTAATATCTTAGTGGAAGTTCTAAGACCTCCAAAATGTCCCTCGCATTCGGCCTCATGACTAAAGCGAGATGATATTGTTGACCTCTTCCATTAGCTCACATCTCTTAAGAATATGTTCCTTATATTTTCTAAAGAGCTAGGAATCATCCCAATAGTAGAATCTAGCCTCGAAAAAGAACTTCTAGTGGTAGGTTAGATAGTAAGGAATGATCCTGCTGAACGATCCCGTTGAAAATGAAATTCACTATGTCATTGTACCATAGGGTGTGATCCTAAAAAATGGCAAGTTTCTTGTCAGAAAAACTCTCATTTATGTCAATCGGACGCTGATGAGAATTCTCCTGCTCGAGCCTAAAAAAGTGATTGGCTGTCTTAGTTTTTTTACCCTTTTGATTAACATTCTTTGTATCAAATTCTTGTAGCTAGAAGACCCATCAGACCAAACAGCGTTTGACATCTTTCTTAGCTAAAAGGTACTTGATAACAGCATGTTCAGTGTGCACAGTGATTCATGATCCTATCAGGTAGAACCTAAATTTATCAAAAGCAAACGCTATGAGGTATATTCCTTCTCTGTAGTGGTTCAATTCACTTAGGCATCATTGAATGTCCTAGTGGCATAATATATGACACTGAAAACCTTATCTTTCCTTAGGTCTAAAGCTGTGCCTACAACATCATCACTCACATTACACATTAACTAAAATGAGATAGTCCAGTTTGGTGCAACAATCACAAGTGTAGTGACTAATTTTGCTCTTAAATTATCAAAGACAGTTAGGCAAGTTTCATCGTAAAAAAACTACACATCTTTTTCCAACTTGTGACATAGGGGCATCATGATCTTGGAAATATCCTTAATGTATCTATGGTAAAATTTAGCATTCCCTAAAACTCCTAATACCCTTAGCCAAAGTGGGATGGGGAAGTTTTTTTATTACCAGAATCTTGGTTAGGATCTACCTCCATCTCTTTCTAAAAATTCTTGTGTCTTAAGGCTATCCCTTAAGTGAATGAACTGAAACTTCTCCCAATTCAACATTAGATTGGTCTCCCCATAACTTTGCAGAACTTTTGCAAGGTGCTTCAGACATGAGTTGAATGAGGTGCCAAATATAAAAATCATCCATGAGAACTCCTATCTCTTTCTTAATTAAGTCTGAAAAGATGGACATCATCTAGTGTTGGAAAGTGACTGGTGTATTGCGTAGTTCAAAAGGCATTCCTCTAAAGGAGTGAGTGTCATAAGAGCTTGTGTTCCGAGGGCCTGAGTCCAATTGGCACTAGGTCCCAATTTACTGGATCAGCACTTGGTCGATCAAGTCCTTTGATCTTCCAGTGATGGAACTTTTGGTCTTCTATTTGCAGGCCCTCCTGACAGTACTTTCCTATCTCCTAATATGACATAGGAGCTAGTGTCTTTGTATGTGGCAAACAACTACTCATCTTCTCATAATATGACTAACACATATTTGTCAATTCAACTAGCATCAAGCTGCATTCTCTAACACGAGAGATGGTTCTTCTGGTCAGATTGTGCTGCATTTTAATTTTTTTATTTTTGTTCTTTTTTTATAAAGCAAATATCTGCCGCATTAAGAATGCCGTCCGATGCATTCAAATTAGTAGTATTTATTATCTCAAGCAATAAAATTTGACTTTATTTATTATTCTTCAGCTTTCTTTTTTATCTATTCTCTCGCTTTATCTCTCATGGAGTATATCATCCACCATTAATGAATTTAATAAGCACCGTAAAAATATATATTTTATATTATCAACTAGACTCCTAAAACACTGGCGATTGTTAACTTTTCAATTCTATTGTTTTTATGATTTTATAAATTTAAATAATTAAAATATTACCCTTGCTGAAAAGTGAAGCATTAAATATCGTAATTATTGCTGATGTTTCCACCACCTATTATGTGTGCCCTCAACCATAGCAATGCGTTGTCCGCACTATAAACAAGCGCAGCAACAGCGTCTCAGATCGAATTGGCAATTTATTAGTCATTCTTTATAAATTAGACGAGCATTACGAATCATAAAAAGCTATTGCTGCAATCATATTTTAAGATTAATTCTTGACTTCAGAAATAAATACGCAATAAATTTCTCTATGTTCTTTCTATTTGTAATTAACTAATTTCAGTCAAATATATTATTTCTTATAAAACATAGTTTACTTCATTGAATAGAACATTTACATCGAAAAACTAAGTGTCCGTTTTGGGAGACGAGTTCGTGGCAGTACGGCATCGCTGCCACACTCGAAGATTGCTTGTTGGTAAATCAGTATTTTGACTGAAAAACTACGCCAAATTTGTGTTTTTTCACTGGTCTTGATTTGATGCTCTGGCAACGTTCTAGTTGCAGTCTGAATTTTGATGTTTATGAAAATTTTGCTTATTTCTTATACTAATAGCCAAATTTAATTACGTTCAGAACAATTATAATATGGATGGTTAAAGTGTTCTTATATTAAAAATAAATTTAACTGGAAATTATCATATTATAATATCATAACTAAATTAAAGTTCTAATTGGTTGAGGTTAGAATTATACTTTATACTTAAAATAACATCATTATTCCACCTAACAAGCATGCTAATTGCTTCCCTTTTACTCTCCTCTTCCCCCTACACTCAGTAGAAGAAGCTGGACCCAGCAATAAAAGCACCTGCTTCAGCTGTCTTTCCTTGTCCGCTTTACCTAACGTCCACCTTCGCACCCTCTCCCTCTTCCGTTGATACTAATATTATGATGACGACAAGCTAATTCTTGACTTTTCTTCACACATCATTGTTGTTTAGGGTTAGAAAAAAATGTGCTTTGTATTTCAATCCAAGTTACGGTTATTATCATTGCATAATTAGTACCTAATGGGCTATTGGAGTTCCTGTACCTGGAATTGTGACGTTCAACATATAAAGAATAACAAATTAAATTAAAATTACAAGTATGGCTACATTAGTTTCGTTTGATATAGTTATCAAATGCAATATAATTGTTCTAGTAGATTACTTACAAATATCATATTATGTAGGCCTGTCAATTATCTTTCTCTCTCACACACAAACACAAGGATCTTGTTCTCTTCATTTTCGGATCGAAGGGAAGAAAGTGTCTGGAAGGTGATAAGGAAGAATGTCATTATGAAGAAGAAGTATATACTTGAGATGCCACATCAAGTGTGTCGATTGATTCGATCTTCGATAATAAGTGGGAATGCTTTCAGCCCAACCCGACCTTCAATCAACCGCCCAACCTTCCACCGTGGCATAAGATACTTGGGATGATCCTATCTCTCAAATGGATTCTAGTTACTTCTCGTCGTGTTCAGCAGCGTCACATCAATTACAATATATGGGTGTAATTGGCTCCTGAATAAGAGGGGCTTCAGTTGTGTTTGTGGGATTTAGTTTTTTTCTGAAGTCTTTTTCATTTTACAATGTTTTTTGGTGTAGATATCCTAACTTTGGTGATTTCAGATGATTACTGGCTATGATTAGATAACCTATCGGGGCGCCAGTGATAGCTGACCAGATACCATGCGAAGGAGTCTGACCTCGAACAAGGATGGCAGGATTGATCGTTCTGACATTCCCCTTAAAGAACATGAAAAAGCATTTATTTAACTCATGACATCCCCTGGGGGGCTTTCCTAATTTATGCATGAAATTGAGAGCTCCTTTGCTCGATCGGTATGGATCTAGTGGGGAGAGGGGATGCACAAATTGTCATCTCAAATGTAGAAGGTCGAATGGATGGAAGTGGTGGTGGTGATTCCTCATTTGGAGCTGTCATATATTAAGATGAGATTCTTGAAGTTTCAAGCTCAAGTCGAGTCAGATCGACTAAGTTTGATTAAAAATTGAGAGGAATTCTTGTGTAGAAGATGGCTTCAACTAAGAGTGTCTTTCTCGAAGCACTGGCATATTCTCTTATAAAATATATTGCCTCAGACTAATTACTAAAACTTTATTTGTCATTTTAGGTATCCTTCTTTTGAATAAAAATATTTTCTTATCTTGTTTTCTATGTTGATGTGATTCCACTATCAACTTATTATGATTGTGCCCATTTTTACCCATGTACAACCGTTAGTCTTTGTTTGTTTTCTTATAGATATAAATGGCATAAGGTTCTAAGATAACACTTCCTCTGCATTTATTCCTTCCTTTACTCACCTGGTCTACTCTGCTTAATGGCTCTTCAATAGTCTCTGCAAGATTTCGGATTGGTCACCCTGAGCGACAGATCTTGGATGACCTAAGGTGAAGTCGATTTGATGTAAAAGAGCAGTGTCTTCGACCCTACCATCAAGCTCTAGGTTGTAGGTGAGGCCGATCAAGTTGTTTCTTTTTATTGTCTCTACCTTATATTCTATAAAGAACAATTTTGATTTGGTCTCCACTTGCCACTCTATCCCAAGTTGCATTCCAACCTTGCTAAATATGACTTTACCCCCACCCAAATTAGCTGAACTCAGGCTTCGTTTGGGGCATCATATCTGCAGCGACGATGTTTTGAAAACGTTTTGAAAACGTCGCCTCGCCATTTGGAAAATGTATTTGAGGCACGGCCCAAATGGGTAGTCCAAAAGCAATAGAGGTGGTCCAGGGGCCATAGAGGCATGACCACGTAAGATAGGTTTAGATGTCATAGAGGTGCGACCTATGAATGGGTTCAAGGGTCATAGAGGCATGACCACGCATGATAGGTTCAAAGGCTGCATATACATGACCTGGGAATGGGTTCAGAGGCCATAAAGGCATGGCCCAACATCTTGTAGGGGTCATAGAGGCATGAACAAACATGATAAGTTCGAAGGCTGTAGAGACATGATCAAGATAGGGGTTTAGAGGTCATAGAGGTGTGACCAAACATGGTGGTCCACGTGCCGCAGAGCCATGACTACACAAAATATATTCAAAGGCCATAGAGGCGTGACCAAAAAAATATGGGTTTAGAGGCCATAGAGGCATGAACTCGAGATGGATGAAGTGTAAGGCTTCAATTACCTTCAACAATAGGGAGAAATGCCAAGAGACATATATTCTGTCGTGAGGGGTACGCAAGGTAAGAAGGCTGGGTTATCTCGTTTAACCTGAGTCATCTGACATGTCTCCTCATAAGAAGATGAAGAAGCATTCACTGTGATTCCCATCAAGCGAAACACCCATAGTTCAGTCAGAAGGATGAGAAGCCCGGTGGACCCTGACTAAAGTGTGACTACTTTAGTGACTAAACAGTATAGCTAGTCGAGAAGGCATGGCCATCTCTTTTGACTTAGGTCATCTATTTACAGGTAGACAAGGAATTCTAAAAGTTTCATATCCAACTCAAATTCTATAGGAAGTGATCATATTAGAAGGGAAAATTCTAGGATTCACTTCTGATCCTGAGATTCGACCGAGGTATATGACCTTAAAAACCTGCTATAATAAGGAGAAATGTTGGGGGTCTTATACTCTAACTTAAGGGGTACGCAAGGTAGAAGATTAGATTATCCTGTGTAACCTGAGTCATTGATGTGTTTCCTTGTAAGAAAATGACCGAGCGTCTATTGTGGTTCCCGTCGAGTAAGAAACCCATAGCTCAATCCGGTGGATAGAACACATGACGTATTCTGACTTGAGTTGCAATCGACCATTAACTGAAAAGTATGGCTAATTGAGAAGGCTGGAACATTTCAAATGACCCAAGTCATCTATCGTGCTCTCATAGAGGGACCGACTAGAAATTTTGTATAGTTAGAAAGCTTTCATAATAAGAGGCTAAAATGCCCTAGGTGTCAAAAGATAAGATTTCCTCATATTAAAGCCAACACTGAGGTTGTATGGCTCGAGAAACATCGTAGTAGGTGTCTATAAAGCCAAAGAATTATCACGAGATGAGACACCCTCTTAAAAAAACTAATTGGAACATCGTATTGTTTGAGAGGCATCATATGCTATATGGCCAAAGCGGTCTAACATTACAAGGCATGTTGGTAAGAATGAGTAATGTTCTCACCGTATAAAATGTCATGGTATCGTTAGATATCAGAATAACATGATCAGACACCGATCAGTCAATTAGTTGAAGTAGTCCAACCAATACAGTGTATCAAGGGTTAAGGTGGTGAGAATCAACTAGCCAGATATGTATCGAAGAGGTGAGAGGACGAAGAAAACCACTTCTCATAGTACCTCGAGGACTTTAGTGAGGTGGCTCCTGCTGGGGAGTATTGCGGGCATGAAAATGCCCGATGTAAGCATGGACTAATCATGCTAAGATAGAGATCAGATTAGTGTGACATAAAACTTGACATGGCAATTAGGATCAACCAAGTCGAAGGAATCGCTAGAGAGGTGATTTCAAATGTACCAAAATAAGACTCTCATTGGGGATACCTTCAAGGCGCTACCTAAGCTTGATGAAGATTTTAAAATCTCATTTTAGCATGGTGAATAAGCTCAATTTGGTTAGAAGAGGCATAAAAAAGGCACTTGATGCATAGAGCTATTCGACCTTATAACACTTTTGTATGATTTTAGCAAAGTGACCCTCCCTGGGGATTTCAAGTGATCCTCTTTATGGATTTTCTATGGGCATAAAGATACCCATCTAAGCATGGACTAATCAAGGCTGTAAAGGGCTTGAACTAGTGTGACATGCACTTTGAGGTCGCGAGCAAAGTCAATCAAGTCGGTCAGAATACCATAGAGGTATCAAAGAGGGTTGGATTAATGAGGCAGTCCAACCTCCGGGTTCCTTAACAAATGCTAGTGTAATGATTATGTTAGGGATTCCTTATGGACCAGCAAAACAACACTCATTTCTAAGGAAAGCTAACAGCCTAATGTATAAGAGGTATTTTTGTCAAGTGCCTGATAAGAAGGGTCTATTATGGAATATTTCTTTAGATTCTATTAGGGTATTCTATGGGAATGAAAACGGCCTCATATCTTCATTGGAAAATTAGGAAAATTTAGACCATAGTCAGTGCAAAATACACTCTAATATGGTGTATAGGATCAACTGAGTCGATCAAGAAACTGAAGAGTATCTAAAGCATTGGGTGCATGAGACGGTCCAACCTTTGAGTGCTTTTGTAGGCTCCAGCTCAACAAACCCCACTGGAAATTTATTAAAAAAGAATTAAAGTAGTCCTTGTTAAGGAAAACATCACCATCTGATTGGGTATTGAGGATCGTGATTAGGTATGGATCAGTTACGTCAGCGAGTGCTTTGACTGATACGACATGTCTCCTAACAAGACAGTAAATTATCCAAATCAGTTGTATTACTGAAATGGATCCGGTGGACTGAGTGGTCCAACTCATCTGGATACCCTTGTAGAATCTATCAAGAAAGGCTCTCGCTAGAGATTCTTTGAAATTGTTGAGGTAATTTTTGTGAGAAGGGCATCACAAAGTAAAGGGATCGGGGTTAGATGAACACACTAGCTAATCTCTGAAGTGTTTCTTCCAGTTTTGGTGAAGCGACCCTCTTTGGGGATTCCTCGATGGCTAGTAATGTATCCCTTTGATATACCTAAAATTTATAATATTTTTATGCACATTTTTATACCTATTTTTGATGATATGGCACTTTAATGGAAGGTATTTGTGTGTTTTCTTTTAGGTACACTTAAATGGATTTAATATATCAAAAGGAGTTAAAAGGATCAAATTTGGAGCAAATAACAAGAATGTGTTAAAATGAACTGTGGTGCCGAAGCGCCCAGATCTGGTGCCTATGCGCCAGCAGGCAGAGAAGGCCGCGCCTAAGCGCCAAAACCGTGCGCTTAAACTCTAGGAAGTTACTTTGCAATTTTAAAGAATTTTTGACGAATTTGGAAAAGGTGTTTGAGACATCCTTTGGTACAAATATGGGTAACTGTTCAAGGGCGCCAAAAGACATTCAAATTTCACTTGAAAGGATGCATCTCTTGGGTAGATTCATTGAAAATGGACACATTTTGAAGAGACACCAAGGTACCTTTTGGAGAAAATATAAAAGAAGAATTTGAAGAGAAGTTGTGTGTGTGTGTAGGGAGAGTAGAGAGGCTATTAGAAAGTAGAATTAGTGTGTATAGAGAGTCAGGGGTTATAGAATTATTACTTAGGGTTTCTTCAAACTTTTCTCTTTCCTAGTGAAAGAGAAGGTGAGTAGGGATTCCTAAGTAAAAATCCATTATAGTAGATAGATTTAAACCCTCTTGGGTTGGGCAACTATTCCAAGGGAGACTTGTAAGAGAAAGGAAGAGATTCAAAGGAACTTTAAGAGTTTGGTGGAGAGAAACTGGAGATAAGTTTTTTATATTTGTACTTCATTTTGTTTTAATTGAGACTACTTGTGTTTTCTACATGGTTTCTACTTTAAAACTATAAGTTGTTGTGTTTTCTCCATAGATTCTGAGTAGTCTTTTTTATATTTTCCTTAAAATGAAATGTAATTAAATGTTGAATGGAAGTTGTGGAAATATTGATCTTTAATGTTGGTAGAAGTTATGTTGATTTAATCCTTGCACTTCATCTACTTCTTGATTTGTCCAATTAAGATATTAACAAATGTTGTGAGAACATATAAGATCTTAGTAGGTATTATCTTAATCAACATAGGTAAGATTCACATAGGATTGTTAGGATGAGAAAGTAATTCATATAATCTTGTGCAAATAATTAGGGAAATATACTTTGATGGGTGTAAAATTAGAGACTTTAGGGTGGGTGACAGACTAAAACCTCTAATTTGGTTTATTGTTTTAGGTTTTGATGTGAGAGTTAGCCCCCAGGTGGAGGGAAAGAAGGGAACTCTAGAGTGAGAGCTAGTATCTTCCCTACCTAATCCTTCTTCAAAACTAGTCAAACTTTAAACTAGCCAATGTTCTTTGTAACATCTCTAGTAAGAGTAAAGAATAAAATTGGTCCTATTTGGAACAACACATTTTAAATATTTCCACAACATAATTCTTGTATTTATTACTTATGCATAATAAGGAAAAGATATTTTTATCTATAATTCTTTAATCTTACAAAAATCTCATTATCGTTATTAAATTGTTTACTTTATTTCATAAATTAAGAAAATACCAAAAAGAATAGAATTTTTAAAGTTATTTAAAAATCTAGCTTAAGTAAGAGTCTTTTCTAAATAGAATTTGTGTTCTAAAAAACCTTTTTATCCTATTCCAAAAGGTTTTCCTCATGGGATAGATATTTTGGGGCTTAATCAGAAAGTCATATATTACTTGATAATGATACGTATACTTGAATAGAATCCGTAAATTTAAACATCCCTGATGAATTCTCATTTATATCAGGATCAAGTTTTTGACATCGTTGAAAAGAAGAATAATTTATATAAAAAATATAAGTTTAATTAGATTACCATAAGCATAATTTTATCAGTATTCATCGGTAGTAAAGAAAATCGGGATCAAAGTTTTGGCACCATTGCTGGGGAAAAATTAAATTTTTCTTTAGATTTGAATTTAAAAGAAAAATTAAAAAAACATTTATAAAAACAAAATTTCTATTTTTAGAAAATCTTATTTTAACCTATCTGTTTAAGTGTACTTTTATTTTATTTCTATTTTTATTGTTGTGTTGTAATAGTTTATTTGAAGTTCATGTTTAAAGGACTTGTGCCCTACGATTCTGAATTAGAACGAACTTTTATAAAAAAAAAAAAAATTAAAAATACTGAAAAAAATCAAAATTTTCAATAAATGGCAAATCGAATTAATCAAAATATTGAAATTCATCATGAATTAAGACCTTTAAGAGATTATACAAACCCAATAGTGGATGAGCTTCATGGTATTAATCAAAATCTCGCTGTTGCTGCTATTTCATTTGAACTTAAACTTGCTATTATCCAAATGGTATATAATAGTCAGTTTGGGGATTACCAACTAAAGATCCAAATTTACATCTTGTCAATTTTCTATAATTGTGTGCTACATTTAAACATGGTGGTGTTTCTAATGATGTTATTAGGCTTAGGATTTTTCCATTCTTGCTTAGGGATAAGGCTAATATATGGTTGAATTCTTTAGCACCTCAATCTATCAGAACTTGGGGTGATATAGCACAAAAATTCCTTGCTAAATATTTTCCACCATAAAAATCTGCCAAGCTTAGAAATGATATTACTTCTTTTTGTTAGTTTGAAGGAAAATCAATTTATGAATCTTGGGAACGATTTAAAGAACCCCTAAGAAAGTGTCCACTCCATGCTGTGCTGGATTGGTTAATTATTCAAACTTTTTATAATTGATTAATTGGATCTCATAGATCTATTATCGATGCCGCTATTGGTGGTTCATTGATGTCTAAACCATGTCCTGAAGCTTATGCTTTAATTGAAGAAATGGCTACTAATAAATTTCAATGGCCTTCTAAAAGGGTAAATCCTAAAAGGTTAAATCCTAAAAAGGTAGCTCATATTCATGATTCTGAGGCTTTTGCCATATTAGCAAATCAAGTTGCTAAATTTCAAGGAAGATAGACCAATTTGGAATGAATTTTTCTCAACTAATTCCAATGATTGAAGAGAATTCATTAGGTCAAATGGTAGATTCTCAAACATCAAATGAGACTTTAAATGCTATAAACAACAAGTAAAATAACCCATATTCGAACTACTATAATCCAGGTTAGAAAAACCATCCTAATTTTAACTGAAATAATAATTCAGGTGGTAATAATCAGCAATGGGGAAGCAACAAAGTAAACACATTGGGGAACTGGAAAAACCAAGGTAATAGTAATTATATACCTACATATCCTCCAGGTTTTAATAATAATCCACAATTTAATAAGAAGTTGTCTATAGAAGAAGTGACGTTACAAATGGGAAATTAGTTATAAAGTCAAGGAGCTGCTATAAGAAATATTGAAAATCAGTTGGGACAAATTGTAAATTTCTTAAGTAATAGAACCCATGGAATACTTCCTAGTAATACATAAGAAAATCCTAAAGACCAGAATAAAGAGCAAGTAAAGATTGTTCAACCTAGAAGTGAAAGAGAGTTGAAAGACAGAGTTTAAAAAGAGATTGAAGTAGAGAAAAAAGAAATTGAAAAATCTAAAGAGGACGCTCACATATTCTTCCACTTAAGATTGATTTAGGAAACCACCACCACCTTCATTTCCTCAAATTCTTCATCAACAAAAGTTGGATAAACAATTTTCAAAATTTCTAGAAATCTTTAAGAAGCTTATGATTAATATTCCTTTTGCTGAAGCTTTAGAGCAAATGCCATGTTATACAAAGTTTATGAGGATATTATTAATAAAAAAGAAAGCTTGAAGATAATGAAATTATTGCACTTAATCAGGAGTACAGTGCCATAATTCAGAAAAACTTCCTAAAAAGCTTAAAGATCCTAGAAGCTCACAATTCCATGTGCAATTATAGATAGACTTTTTAGAAAATCTTTATGTGATTTGGGAGCAAGTATTAACCATGCGTCATTATCTATATTTAAAAGTCTAAGATTAGATGAAAATCTCCTACAAATGTAACATTGTAATTAGTAGATTGTTCTATAACATATCCTAAGGGAGTTGTAGAAGATGTTTTGGTAAAAGTGGATTGATTTATTTTTCCTGTTGATTTCATTGTATTAGATATGGAGGACGATACAAAGATACCTATCATTTTAGGGAGACCTTTCCTAGCAACAGGAAGAGTAATAATAGATGTGTAAAAAGAGGAATTAACTATGTGTGTTAATGATCAAACATTTACTTTTAATATTTCCAAATCAATGAAATGCCCTGTAAAAGGTAAAGATGATGAATATTTTGGGATGGATATGATGATATTTCTTTGTGAATACCATTTCAAAAAAACATATGAAGAGAATTCAGAAATGAAAGAATTGCAACACGAGCAAGAAGAGGAAATAGAACATCATAATGATTTTATTGAAGAAAATTCAAGTTTTGTTCAAGAAATTTTTGAAGTTTTGGACATGATAGAAAAGACAAAACTTTTTTTTTCCATCAATTAAGAAACCTCCTGAACTTGAATTGAAGTTATTTCCTAACATTTAAAATATGCATTTTTAGGTGATTCCTCAACTTTGCTGGTTATAATTTCCTCAAATTTAACTTCAGAAGAAGAGGAGTGTTTACTAAAAATTTTAAAAAAAATAAAAGAAAGTCTTTCGATGGACAATTGTTGATATTAAAGGAACCAGTCCTTCAATTTGTATGCATAAAACATTATGGAAGAAAACTGCAAACCCAGGGTTGATCCTTAAAGGAGATTAAATTCAATTATGAAAGAAGTTGGCAAGAAAGAGTATTAAAGTGGTTAGTGCTGGGATTATTTATCTTATTTCAGATAGTGCATGGGTTAGTCTTATCTACTGTGTTCCTAAGAAAGGAGGAGTTACAGTAACTGTTAATGAAAAAAATGAACTAATACCAACAAAACAAGTTACAGGATGACAAATATGCATTGACTATAGAAAATTAAACCTTGCCACAAGGAAATATCATTTTCTATTACACATTATGGATCAAATATTAGATAGATGATGCGACTTTTTTTATATGGAAGGATTTATGAACAATAGATATACAATAATTTTTATAAAGTCACAATGGTCCAACGCAAGTATACGTATCGTACCAAGTAATACAAGGCTCTAATGGAGTCCCATTTATCGATTCCACAGGGAAGCGAGGTAAAAGGTTCTTAGTCAAATTCTAGTCTACAATTATCAGACTTTAGATTGGAAGGTCGATATAAGCAGTTTTTCTAACAAGTACTCCTAAAGGTAGATGATTATATGTAAGAATAATAACTACTCCTAAATACAAATATTACTTCTAAAGATAACCCTTTTTGGATAAATTGGTTTGGTGAATTTTGAGATAATGAAATCTACTACTCTTATGTAATGAATTGGATAGAGTTTAGGAATGCGATGCATTAAATATTGTATGTGCCAAAAAGGAGCATAAATGTTACTTTACCCTCAAAAGAGTACCCCCTCTTTCAAGCATGTAAAGAACATTGACATATCCTAAGTTCAGTCACTAAAACTAAGGCTAGACTGGGAGGATACCGGCTGTCACTACGAAGCTCCCACTCACCCTTCACCTAAAGGCTAACCTTCGACTTTAGTTACCAATCTTAGGACCAAATTGGGGATCTCAGACTGTCACCCTGAACCTCCAATTCGATGCCCATGAAACCATATTTCCTTATTTATTTGCATTCAATCCCCATGAACTACGCAATTCATTCACGAACATTGAATGTGATTCCACTTTGTTGAGAATTACACTGCTCTTTCAGGACAATGAAATTACAACGAATTTTAACAATACAACGAGCTCTTTTTGTAATGTAAATGAAGTGCAAGTAAAAAACCATCACATTTATCATTAAAACATCTTTTAGCAAGCATCCCAATATCCTAAACATGGATCATACTCATTGCAAAAGAAAAGTAGAGTGAAAACAATGACATAAACTTCTTATGCCACTATTTCCAAACAAGAAGAAAGAGTAAAAGAAAGACAGCACAAAGCACGAAGAAAACACAACGTAAAACTTCATTTCAAAGCAAATTCACAAAATAAGTGTTTAGTGTTCATTTCAAGGAACACTTCTTAGCAAAACTGAGATCAAATTGTTGATCAATAATAGAGTCCAGTGGATGTGAAGGCCTATATCTTGTGTTACCCAACCTATTCCAACTTCCATTAGGATTTGGATGATTGTTTTCCCATTGTTGGTTTCCACCCTCAGTAGTATGATTCCAGTTAAAATTAGGATGGTTCTTCCAACATGGGGTGTAAAAGTTAGAATATGGTTTGTTTGTGGTATTTAATGTCTCATATAATAAGTTGGAATCAATCATACGCCCTAATGAACTTTCCTCACTTACAGGAGTAAATTGATGTTGGTTCATTCTAAATTGGTCCAACTTCCTTGATATTTCAGCAACTTGAGATGCGAGAATTGCAATCGCATCTGTATCATGAACACTAGCTACATTTTTTATGATTTACCCTTATAGAGGGCCATTGAAATTCATTTGTAGACATTTCTTCAATTAATGCATACATTTCATCAAATGTTTTTAACATTAATGAACCACCAACAACAGCATCAATAATGGACCTAAGGGATCCTACTAACCCATTATAAAAAGTTTGAATGATTAACCAATCTGGCAGAGCATGATGTGGACACTTTCTTGTGAGTTCTTTAAATCTTTCTCAGGCTTCGTATATTGATTCCCCTTCATACTGACAAAATGAGATAGAAATCATTTCTAAGTTTTGTAGTCCTTGAAGGTGGAAAATACATAGCTAAGAATTTCTGAGTTAACTCCTCCCAAGTTTTAATAGAACCGGGTGCTAATGAGTATAACCACATTTTAGCCTTATCCCTTAGTGAGAAAGGAAAAATCCTTAGCCTAACAACATCATCTGACATGCCATTATAACGAAATGTAGCACAAAGTTCTAAAAAACAAGATAAGTGTAAATAGGGATCCTCTGAAGGAGTTCTCCCAAACTGATTGTTCTGCACAAGTTGGATAATCACTGGATTTAGTTCAAACGAGTCAGCTTCTAGGACAGGATTTTGTATACTTGAGTGAATTTCATCTGTCGTAGGATTTACATAATCCCTTAATGATTTATGATGATTTTCCAAGTTATTATCTTGAAAGATTTCCATTTCCATTTCTAGTTTTTCGAGTTCTTTCTATTTTTTTATTTTTTTCCATTTTCTTAACTCGGGATCATAAGGCACAAGTCCTACAGATCCTTTGTTTTGCATACGTAACACAAAAAATAATACATTAACAATAAAATAAATAAAATGAAAAATATATTCAACACAACAAAATATTTTCACAAATACCTTATTTTTCACACAAATAACTTTTTTTCATAACACTTTTTCATACAAAAAAAAACTTTTCACACAAACACAATTTTACGACACTGAAGTTTTTCAATTCTAAACCTAATTACTTTAACTAAAATTCTCCTAAAGTTCTTACCGAAGCTTCCCCGATAACGGTGCCCAAAACTTGATGTGACATTTTTTATATGCAAGGATTTATGAAAAATAGATATATAATAATTTTTATGAAGTTACAATGATCCAACGCAAGTATATGTATCGTATCAAGTAATACAGGGCTCTAATGGAGTCCCATTTATCGATCCCACAAGGAAGCGAGGTAAGAGGTTCTTAGTCAAATTCTAGCCTACAATTATCAAACTTTAGATTGGAAGGTCGATATAAGTGGTTTTTCTAACAAGTACTCCTAAAGGTAGATGATTATGTGTAAGAATAATAACTACTCCTAAATGCAAAAATTACTTCTAAAGATAACCCTTTTTGGATAAATTGGTTTGGTGAATTTTGAGATAATAAAATCAACTATTCTTATGTAATGAATTGGATAAAGTTTATAAATGAGATGCGTTAAATATTGTATATTCTAAATAGGAGCATAAAGATTTCTTTACCCTCAAAAGAGTACCCCCTCTTGCAAGCATGTAAAGAACATTGGCATATCCTAAGTTCAGTCACTAAATCTATGGCTAGGCTGGGAGGATACCGACTGCCACTACAGAGCTCCCACTCACCCTTCACGTGAAGGCTAACCTTCGACTTTAGTTACCAATCTTAGGACCAAATTGGGGATCTCAGCCTATCACCCTGAAACCTCCAATTCGACGCCCATGAAACCATATTTCTTTATTTATTTGCATTCAATCCCCTTGAACTATGCAATTCATTCACTGACATTGAATGTGGTTCCACTTTGTTGAGAATTACACTGCCCTTTCAGGACAATGCAATTATAACGAATTTTAACAATACAACGGGCCCTTTTTGTAAAGTAAATGAAGTGCAAGTAAAAACCATCACATTTACCATTAAAACATCTTTTAGCAAGTATCCCAATATTCTAAACATGAATCCTACTCATTTCAAAAGAAAAGTAGAGTGAAAATAATGGCATAAACTTCTTATGCACTATTTCTAAACAAGAAGAAAGAGTAAGAGAAAGACATCACAAAGCATGAAGAAAACACAACGGAAACTTCATTTCAAAGCGAATCCACAAAATAAGTGTTCACAAAATCATAAAATAATGAAGAACACAATACTTAACTTTTTCCCCTTTAAAGAAAGATGAAAATCTCTCCCACAAAGTCTCCCGCCAATCCATGCAATGCTAGAGCATTCCCTTACAAATTCTCTAAAAATCCCCTCACCAATCTCTTCAAAAAAGTAGATATCTACATTTCTACTCCTATTCTAAAATCTCTAAGCATTCTCCAAGTTTTCCCTAACATCTCCTCTCATTTTTGGCTTCAAATTTAGTTTAAAATAGAGTAAGGACGAATTTCCCAAGAGGTACATGAAGAAACCCTCTAAAAAGCGTCCAGATTCGATGCATATGGCCAAAAACCGCCCAAAATCGCATCCAGGCAGTCTCGGACACCACCGGTGCAGAATAGTGCACTTTCATCACCTTATTTTTTGTTGTCTCAGGTTTCTGGCGCCGCCAGCACTAGTTTGGGCACCCTCGGCGCCCATCCTGCGCAGCCCCACCATTTTGCTCCATTTGGCTCTATTTCAGCTCCGATTTGCCCCGTTTTAGTTGTATTGAGTTCCTAACTGATAGCCCTACAAAATAAGCATAAAAATAATCTTTCTTTAAAGTGTAATCTCATTAAAAAATATGGAAGAAGTGTAAAATAGATTAATCATAGAAAGACTTATCGAAAGGTGTCAAGCCAGAATTTGCTTTCTTGCTCGTTTTTGCTTCAAATTGCACCATTTTTTCTTCCTTTTGCTCCAATCACCATTAATTGTACCTAAAACTAAAAAATGTACAAAATAAATTCCTTTTAAAGTGTAATATCACCAAAAATGAGTAAAATCTTTTAGCAAAAAGTGTATATATTTTTGGTGCATCAATATACTAGCTAAGAATAAATACTTGTGTTTCTTGGATGAATATACTGGTTATCACCAAATACAAATTACTCCAGAGGATCAAGAAAAAAATAACATTTACCAATCCTTATGGTACATTTTATTTTAGAAGAATGCCCTTTGGTTTATGTAATTCCCTCGCTACATTTTAAAGATGTATGATGACTATTTTTTGTGACTTAATTGAAAAATGAATTGAAACTTTATGAACGATTTTCAGTGTTTGGAACTTCATTTGAATCTTGTTTAGAACATTTATCACGAGTTCTTAAACGCTGTCCTTAATTGAGAAAATTGCCAGTTTATGATAGTAGGAGGTATTATTTTAGGACATCACATTTCTGAGAAAGTTATAGAAGTAGATCCTGCTAAAATTCAAGTGATCGTTAATTTATCTCACCCAACAAATGTGAGGGAAATTAGGAGTTTTTAGGACATGCTCGATTCTATAGGCGATATATTAAAGATTATTCAAAAATTGCTAAGCCACTATGTCATTGCTTAAGAAAGATGTGATTTTCAATTTTGATATGGATTGCCAAAGAGCTTTTGAACTTTTAAAAGAAAAATTAATCATTGCACTAGATATTGTTTCACCATATTGGAAAAAACTTTTTGACTTAATGTGTGATACAAGTGATTATGCTATTGGAGCTATTTTGGGATAAAAATATGATAAAATTTATAAAGTAATTTACTCAACTAGTAATACTCTTAATGAAGCTCAAATTAATTATACCACAACTGAGAAAGAGTTATTAGCAATAGTATTTACCTTTGAAAAGTTTAGATCATATTTAATTGGAACTAAATGTGTGGTGCATACTGATCATTCTGTTATTAAGTATTTAATGAAAAAAGAAGGATGCAAAACCAAGTCTGATAAGATGGGTTCTTCTTTTGAAAGAATTTGATTTTAAAATAGTAGATAGAAAGTGCTGATAATCAAATTTTTTATCACCTATCTAGGATTAATTATGAGAAATCACTTTGTTCTGAAGAATAAATTAATGAAAATTTTTCTGATGAAAAATTATTCAATATTAATTATTGGCGTGTTCCATGGTATGCAGACATTGTGAACTTTATTGTTAGTAACATTTTACCTTATGGTCTAACACACCAACGAAAGAGGAAATTTTATCTGAGACTAAGACTTATATTTTGGACGACCCATTTGTCAGCATTTGGAGCCGTGTCAGAGATTTTAACGTTGTCGATGTTGATGTTGATGTCATGTTTTGGATTCGCCACTCTGTTTATCTATGATATTGCCCTAATCTTAAAAAAAAACTTATTTCTTTTGGATCATGTAAAGGATCCTCAGATAATAAGAAAGTTAAAGAAAGTAAAGGGCTAATATAATAGAAAATAGTAGAATAAGGAATGTCAGTGATAATCTTTATAAAAGGAGATTCTAGAATGTCTTATTCTAGAAATTTTATATAAGGACGATCACATATGAAATTTTGATAACTAGAGAATTATAGGAGTGATACCTATCTTGAGTTCTTAAATCTCTTATAGGAGCAATCTCCTATAGTTAATTACATCTTAAACAATTAAAATTGTCAAATAAAACTTTTGATTAATGTTAACACTTGTTTTCTAAGAAGTTTCAATAACAAGGAAAGAAATGTCAATGTTCAATTCTAGGGGCAATATGTCATACTACCCTAAGAGTTTGATTTTTGTCAATGTCATTTGTTATGTCGATTTCATTTTTGTTTTGTTGTTTAACATTTTCCTGTTATTTTATCTTGTAGTTTGTCATTTATTTGGTGACTAACCTAAAAGTTTAGGTATTGTGGCTATCCTAAAAGTTTAGGTTTTGTTTTGTTTTGGTTTTGTCATTTTAATGTCATGTCATTTATATTTTGTTTTGTTCTTTTTTGTCATTGTTTTGGTGTTGCTTTAATTTTGTTTTATTGTCGTTTGTCCTGTCTTCAGAATGTCATCCTGCAAAATAGAGTTAGCACACCCTAATAGCATGTAAAGTAAATCTAAAGTGAAATTTGTCTTCAACCTGTAGAATAAATGAGTGTCAGATTTAAAATAAATAATGTCAATTTTATTTCTTAAATATTTTTAGTTTAGTTGGTTAGATTCTAGATAACTCGATTAAGATGTCACTAGCTCCGTTGTCCCAGGGTTATCAGGGGCCTTAATGTAAATAGTCTGAAAGGTGTTTAAACCAGGATCAGAAGACTCTTGTTAACAATTAGGATTGAATCGTCCAAGATTTTTTTTGTAGATCAAGAACACTAGGGTTCAAGTTACATTCAATGATCTTTGTTCATTAATGTTTTATTTAAGTCTTATTGTCTTCTCAGATTTTAGGTAAGAAAATTTTAAGTTAATTATTATTTATTAACCAATTAAAATTTTTCATATGTCATTTTGATATATGTTGGTTTCGATTTGCTTATTTAAGCCTAATGTAATTTAGACTTAAAGAAAAAGGTGAAGTTTTTTTAGATCTAATATTTGTAAGATCAAATTAAACTTCAAAATTTTTAGAATCAATTTTGTATAAAATCTAACATAAGTTAGACTTTAAAACTTTTAGATTTGATCTCATTTGAATCTAAAATGTGTTAAGTTTAATGTAAATTAGACTTAAATTGTGTAAAATCCAACATAAGTTATACTTTAGAATTTTAGATTTGATTTCATTTGAATCTGAAAGGTGTTAAGTCTAATGTAGATTAGACTTAAATTGTGTAAAATCTAACATAAGTTAGACTTTAAAGTTTTAGATTCAATGTTATTTAAATATAAAAGGTGTTAAGTCTAACGTACATTAGACTTAAATTGGAGTTAAAAGTATTGACTTAAGTTCAGCATGGGTTGAGTTTAAGTTTGGTTTAACTTAGGTACAATTTAGGTTGAACCTAAGTTAGAAATGTTGACTTAAGTTCAATATGGGTTGAACTTAAGTGTGAGTTAAATTGGGTTCAATTTAGGTTGAGCCTAAGTTAGAAAAGGTTGATTTAAGTTCAATATGGGTGGAACCTAAGTTTAACTTAGGTACAATTTAGGTTGAACCTAAGTTAGATTTTTTTTGTTGAGTTAGGTTTAGTATGGGTTGACCCTATGGTTGCGCTAACTTGGGTTCAAGTTAGATTGAACTCAAGTTAGGTTTTGGTTCAGTTAGGTTCAATATGGGTTGAACCTAATGTTAAGGTTAACTTTGGTTCAAGTTAGGTTGAACTCAAGTTAGGTTTTGGTTGAGTTAGGTTCAACATGGGTTAAACCTAATGTTTAAGTTAACTTGGGTTCAAGTTAGGTTGAACACAAGTTAGGTTTTGGTTGAGTTAGGTTTAATATGGCTTGAACCTAATGTTTAGGTTAACTTGGGTTTAAGTTAGGTTGAACTCAAGTTAGGTTTTAGTTTAAGTTTAATTAAAGATAGATTTGATTAGGGTTTAAGGTTGTTTAAGCCTAATTTAGGTAAGGCTTAAATAATTAATTAGGTCTAATGGGTAGACATAATTATAGTGTAAGGCTGTTTAAGCCTAATTTAAATAAGGCTTAAAAGTTTAACTAGGTCTAATGGGTTAGACCTAAATTGGGATTTAAGGTTGTTTAAGTCTAATGTAAGTAAGGCTTAAATTTTAATCAAACTTAATTTAGGTAAGGTTTAATTGATTAATTATACTTAGATGGTTAAGTCTAATTTTTTTAAGGTTAATTAAACCTAATTTAGGTAAGGTTTAATTGATTAATTAGACTTAATTAGGGATAAGTTTAATTAGTTTAAGGTTAATTAAACCTAATTTAAGTAAGTTTAATTGATTAATTAGACTAAATTAGGGTTAAGTCTAATTGGTTTAAGGTTAATTAAACCTAATTTAGGTAAGATTTAATTGATTAATTAGACTTAATTTTGGTTAATTCTAATTGTGTTAAGGTTGATTAAACCTAATTTAAGTAATGTTTAATTGATTAATTAGACTTAATTAGGGCTAATTGGTTTAAGGTTAATTAAATCTAATTTAGGTTGGGTTTAATTGATTAATTAGACTTAATTAGTGATGCGGGTTTCAGACTTTTATATTGTAAGAATTTATGAACTCAAATTTATATATATTTATAATGATTTTGTAATGTCCAAGCATTCAACGCAAGTATACGTATCGTATCAAGTAATACAGGGCTCTAATGGAGTCCTAGTTATCATTCCCACATGGAAGTTACGAAGTAAAAGAAAGTGTTTCACAATAGGAAATGTAGCACTGAAATCCAATACTCAAATTGCAATTAAAGTTGAATGTTTACTTCTACTAAGCAAACAGAATTAACTAACAGACACACACTCAGCTATATATTTGAACTGTTTTCAATATATAAGAAAAATGTCTTTCCTCTTGCAACGAGAATATGATATGTGGATTATATGGAATGATTATCTATGGTATTGTGCCAAATAGGAGTATAAATGTTTCTTTACCCTTAAAAGAGTACCCACTCTTCCAAGCATGAAAAGAACATTGACATATCCTAAGTTTAGTCACTAAATCTAAGGCTAGGTTGGGAGGATTCCGGCTCTCACTATAAAGATCCCACTCTCCCTTCAACTGAAGGCTAACCTTCGAGTTTAGTTACTAATGTTAGGACCAAATTAGGGATCTCGGCCTGTCACCCTGAAACCTTCAATTTGAAGTCCATCAAAACACATTTCCCTATTTTTTTGCACTCAATTCCCATGAACTACGCAATTCGTCCATGGAAATTGAATGTATTTTTCATTATTTTTGTAGGAAACTAAATCCTTTCCGAATTAATGCTCAACAACATATTTTAACAATTCAATTGGCCAGATTGAAAAATAAATTTAAGTTTGAAATGAAAAACCATCATAATTTCTTCAATACATTAAAAACACTTCAAATCCACATCAATCCATCATCACATCTTTATGCAAGAAGAAAGACAAAGGAGACTACTCAAAATTCATGAAGAAGATACAATAAAACATGAATTTTATATATAAAAGAAAAGTCGTACAAACCACAAAAAAAAATACAACTTATCTCTTTCTCTTCCCCAATGCAATTCCCTTGAGTTCCTTTGAATCCTTTTCTTTCTTCTTTGCAACACTTAATTCCCTCTTTAGAATGGAAAGGAAGAAACAATCTCTCACTTTACTTCTTCTCCTTCACTCCTTAGAGAAGAATTCCTCTCAATTTCTAACTTCTAACTTCTACACACTTTTCTCCTTAGCCCTAACACTCAACACACTCTCTCCCTCTCCAGAACCACACTAAAAATCCATAACACACACACATTATTTTCGTCCAAAAATATTTATTTATAAGTTAGAAACGAAATTCCAAGAGTTTCCATAGGCATCCCTTCAAAAATTCGCCAAAACTCTTCAAATTTGAAGTCCACCGACATTGAGCGCCAGTAGCACCCGATAGGGCGCCGGCGGTGCGCTATCCAAGCTCTCTGGAAAATTGCGCCGCCGGCGCCAGAAGCTGTTTTCCTCCTTTTTGCTCCTTTATGCTCTGAATTCATTCCTTTTCGCTTCTTTTCGCTCCAATCACCTAAAATCATCATACCTACAACAAATCATGAAAAATACCTTTCTTTAAAGTGTAATATCACCAAAAATGAGTAAAATTATATAGCAAAAATAGTATATATTTTTGGTGCATCAAAATCCCCCAAAATTAACTGTTACTTGTCCTTAAGTAATCCTTTTACTACATAAAATATAACTCTAGGCAATGCACTTTTCACCTGTAAGATACTAAAATTTTTCATTCAAAAGAATATATTGGTTAGATCTCAAGAAAGAAATTTAGTAACTCAGGTCAATACTATAGGTATAAGAATATTCAACAATCAAGTCTAAGAGTTCTAGTCTTCTATTTATTTCAAGATAAACCATAATTTGTCACATTAAGAGTGTCTTGAAAGATTATATGAAAAAGGAGTTCATGCAAACTTTATCAGAATGTAGGCCAATACTTTAAATATAAATTCAGAAATTAAATCAAGTTCTCCCTTTAGGGTGACTCAAGTGAAGCCAATTTTTTATTAGGCATCTCCTCAAGTTTCTCCTCATACTTATTTTTTTCTTTCTTTTTTCCTTTTCTTTTTCTTTTTGGGATTGTTTTTCAATCCTTCTTTTCTTTTCTTTCCTACTTTTTTTATATATATGGGGATTACTATATCTGGATAGTCTTTAATGACTTTTAACTTCACTCTCCTCTTTCTAAATTTCAAACTTGAGATACCTCCTTACTTTATAATTAAGTACAAGCTTTATTATTCATCATAAAGTCACAATCTCTTCTTAACACACAATACTTTAAGTCTCTTAACATTTCAAAATTACGGTTTTCTTTACTTTAAATAGTTAACTATAATCAAATCCTTTCATACCAAATATCTTATTTCTATAAAATCAACCTTTATTACTAAAAACTTTCATCCAATCCTTTCATAATATTCAACTGAAATAAAAATTTTTAGTCTGCATAGAAGGTTCAACTGCTAGAAGTTATGCTAATAATTTTTGGAAATATAATAATTGAGAACAAATAAGAGTTAATATTTTTCTACCCTCTCCCAAACTTAAATTTTTCAATAAATTTGAAATAGTAGAGAGTAAAAGAAAACTAACATTTTTGTGCTGGGATCTTGAAATCTTCAATAGCTATCTGGTATTAGTCAAAATGTACAACTAGCAGGCATGAAACAGTTAGTAACAGTGATATATAAATATTTTAAACTTTTGCAAGGTGAAGAGAAATAAACTTTAAACATCTAAACATCCAACAAAGTATCACAATACTAAACAAACTATCATATCACTACACAGTTCATTTAACAATTTCAAATTTTTTTTTCAATACAACATAACAGTACACCAACAGGGTTACACATCACATGAAAAGCTAATAACTACTACATCACAACAATACAACACTACACAACAAGAGAAATAGAAATAGAAACAAATAATCTATCAATCTTCATCACCAGGATCATCAGCAGGGTCAACAGGATCAGATCTATACGGTGTATAGCTGGGGTAAGTAGGAAATATCACATTAGTCTCCCCCCTTATGAATCTGACCTGAGCATCATAATAGGCAATATCAAACTCAACTCTCCTCTTCAAATAATCTTCATTCACATCACTTCTGGCCTCAAACACATCCATCCTACCATGAAGTCTATCCACACTAGCACTCTGTAATCTCACCTGCTCCATAATATCAGATAATGTAGGGGGCTCAGATGTTGATGGAACGTCATAACTCGTAGTAGGAATATTAGTACTCCTACTCTCATCTCGGGCTCCCAAATGAGACTCATAAGTACGGATAATAGTCTTTATAATCGGTCTCAGCGATATAGCCACTTCTTCAGAACTGCTGAACTCCACTCCAGACTGAATACACAGGCATGAACTAAGGCAGGATGTCCTAATCCACCAGTGGTCTCGCTTCTAGCAATAGTCTGAATGTTCTTGAAGATAATAGTTCCAATATCAATATTTTTTATCTTCTGAATACAATAGTTCAGAATTTCTCTATCCCTTGTAACTTCACTATGGTGAAAAGAAAGTAATAGTCTTGCAGAGATAAAATAGTGCCAAAAAAAATCACAAAAATGGAGGCGGAAGACGAAAACAATGGAAAAACCCGCGGGTCCTAGGGTCAAAATTGTGAAATAAAGGGTTTTTGACATTTTTTTTGTACTTGGATGCCAGCGGCGCTCAATTTATTAAAAATGCCAAAGGCGCCGGCGGCGCTAGTCTAAAATTTTTTTTGGGTCCGAAAATTTTTTCGTAAGTTCGATCGTTTCGACCTCCACAATGATATTTAACACTTCATTAAGCATTTACTTCATCTCACAAGCAATAATTAACACAATTCTTTACACAAACAATACACAACATACTTTTATATATATAATCTACATTACATTATAAACACCAAATATGTTCATTCAAACCAAACCAACAACTCTTAGATGTTTAGTGTTGCAAGTACGCTACGATAAGCAAACACTAATATGTAAGCACACAATGAAAGTAAGCATATCAAATCCAAATTCAAATTACAAAGCAAAGCAAAGTAAATACTACACACCAAACATAATTAAGCAAAGTAAACTAAACACACAACAATCATAAGTAGAATCCAATAATCACTCTACATTAGTTTCAGAACTATCTTCTCCTCTGATGTCTCCAATAGATTGCTGATGCAGGAACAAATTGTAGAATGGATGAAATAGGAATTCATCAGATGAATCCTCAGCAATCACCGCGTTCTTCTTCATCAGATTAATTAGGCCCATCTTAATTCAACCAGTGTGATCAAATTTTTCCTTCATCCTCTAATCTATATGATCGAATAAATCAGAAATATTATTGATTGCATTCATAAAGTTATGTAACTCTTCTCCAACCGTTTGATCCTCTTCAGTATCATTCTGGAACTTTCAGGAAAATAGGGCTGAATTGGTTGTGAAGTCTGTGTTGGTTGATCAGCAAGCAAATTCATATCATCTTCATCTCCCACTGTTTGGTAGTCAAAAAGATTAGTTGGATCAATAGGCCTCCATGGAAGAAGAAACTTTTCCCAACTCTCATGTGGAACTTGTGATTGACTACATAACATAAATATGGTGGACGGGTGTCCAAGCCCATATTTGGATCCATGAACAATTAATCCCAAAACTGATTTCACAATTATATTACCAATGTCAATTGGCCTCCCAGTTTGAATACATAAATTCAAAATGACACTTTCCTTGGTTACATTGCTAATTTTCAATGTTGGAAATAACTTTGCTAAAATAAATTAATGCCACTGCTTTGACACCGGATTTAAAGATGTAGAAGGGAAACTAATATATCCATTTTCTCTAATTTCCCAATCCTCATTCTCATCCTTCAAATAACAATACACATCATTCATATTATCACTTGTGGCATTGAAATTAGAATAATGTTAAATAGGTAAATTCTCAATCATAAAGAAATCATTAATTCTTGCAGAAGTGAATTGAACAAACCTACCTCGCACAAAGATGAACCCTTTGTTGATCTCGTGAAGATTTGCACAGAATTCTTTCACGACCGGAACAACTACGACATCGGTATGTTGACCTCATTTTTTGATGAGGTCTCCTCTTCTTCTCTTTAGTACTTAGGATCTAGCTTTAGGCTTTTCCTTTGACTAATCTTAGAGGACTAGAAGTGGAACCCACCATTTAGAAATTCAAACCACTTCTTAACTCCCTGCAAACTCCACAAACTCGACCGTAGACCCCTAATCACCTAGAGGGTTGAAATCAAATGTGGAAGTTTAAAGGATGAGTTCCTATAGGACTCTTTGACCTTAGGACTGCCCTGGGTGGCTTGGTCTGGTGAAGGGCTGACTTACACATACACTACATTTATACACTACACTTTCACACACCTCCTAAAAAAACACACCCATACCCAACTTGACCTCCTGACTCATGCAGGTGATTCACATGGATGGTCCTTAACCCCTAAGCCCTCGCTAAGAGGGTTAGGAACAACATAGGTGGATGCCTCAAATGAGTCCCTTCATGGCTCATATGGGCTTGATATGGCTTCATGGCTCAACCAAAATGATTTCATTCCACTTACATTCACCCAAGCTTCAATTTTCCAAATTTTCAATTTTTGACCCCCGAGACCCTACACCCGCTTAGCCTACCCAAAACCCTTGAAACCACCCAAAATTTGCAAAATCACCTAAATTATCCAAAATTCCTCAAAATCAATCCCAAACATTCCCACATTACTCAAATTGATCATTCATACCCAAAAATACCAAAAATTCCAAAAATACCTCTCAATACCCTCCAAATACCCAAAATGCCCCTCTTAGCCAAAAAAATCCAAAAATTCACAAAATTCCCAGAAAATCCCAGAACATCCCAAATATTCCCATTTTCATTTTGTTAAACTACACCATGGGCCAATTTTGCCAATTTACCCCACTTTTATCAAAACCCCCAATTTGACCCGTTTTAACCCAAAATGAACCCAATGTCAAACCAAACCTACCCAATTGACTCAAATTCTGGTCCAATTCAATTCTAAACTTCAATTCAACATTCCTAACACCAATCTAGGCCAAATCCAAGTCCAATTTGATTGACATTTGGATCCAATTTCACTTTTGGCCTTAAAGCCCAATTTGGACCCATGACCCAAACTTAGCCCAAACTCACCCAATTCAACTCCAATTAACCCCAAATCTTTTCTAAACCTTCCTTAACATCCCCACAAACAAAACACTAACATGATTTTCCCAAAATTTAGACCCAAACCCCACTTAAATTCAACCCAAAGCTAAAAGGCCCAATTTTGACCTAAACCTAAACCTAAACCTAGCCCAAATAGGCCCAAACCCCAAAGTCAAAACCCAACTAAAGCCAAAACCTCTTTGAAACACTCCCATAAACATTTCCCAACATTAATTTTACATCAATTTCAACCCTAGCCCAACATTGGCCCAAGTTAGCCCAATTTGACCTACATTGGCCCACTTACCAAATGAACCCAAATTCAAACCAATTCAATTCCAAATCACACCAAATTGACTCCAAACCATTCATGAAACATCCCTAAACCAATTGCAACATTTATTTGACATGGTGCCTCACAAAATTTTTACCCAAATGCCCATCCTAAAATCAAAAAAACCCACTTCCCTAAATCACTTTAAAAGCCCATCTAAAACCATTTCAAAGAGCCCAAAATCTACTCTAAAGCCCATATGACATTTTCATTTGTCATCCATTTAATCAAAGACCTTTCCTAAGTTCCAATCCCATCATCAAATGATTCCAAATCAAGCCCCATGCAAATTCCCATCAAAATACCAAATTTTTCTTAAATCCATTTCCATGAAATTGACTTAACTTTTCCCAAGCCAAAGATGAGCCATGAAGCCATGCATGAGCCACATGGAAGCCATGAGAGCATCTTTACATGTCACCATGCCATTTTGGGCAAAAGAAGGAGACCCTTTCCTTAATCTCCTAAAGTCATTATCCTTAAGCATGTTTCCCCTTAACCAAGATTTAATCTAAATATTCTTAGAAAGAGACCTCACCACCTTTGACCAGCTGACCTAACTTATTCTCTCAGCCTAAAACTAGGTCATGGGGAGGTGAACCCAACCCAAACACATGGGTTGACCCAAACCAAGCCAAAATGGCCTCTTCCCCATTCAATTCCAAGCCATCCCCTTTACACATGGCAAGGCCCACTGATCGCACTAAACCCCGACCTCGACCCACCTGGACCCGAGGGTGACCCATGCCTGCCGGCCACTCGCCCGGGTCGCCGGAAAACTCCATGGCCGAGACATGGGGAGAAGCCAAACTTTGGGATTCCACCTCGCCGAGTTGCCCCATGCCCAATGGCCACCATGGTCGTTCTTCTCATCACCGCAGCAAGTCGATCCCAAGCCCTAACTCCCCCGGAGAGCCTCCAGCCATGCCTATTTAAACACCACCCCTTCTCGGCCATGAGAGGTGCCGAACCAAACCTTAAGGAAACTCGCCAAAATCATTCCGCATCACTCTCCACACATAGAGCACTTGATCCCCACCGAATTCCAGCCCAATTCTCTCCAAGTCGAGCTCAATTTCGAGCTCAAACTTCAACACAAAAACTAGGACACTTCTCCACAAGTGGATCAATCCCCAAATTAACTCGGTCCTACACCTTCACCGGACCAAGAGGAGAAGTTTCCCATCGAAAGCCCCATCCCCGAGCCACCCGAGTTGTTCCAGCCTCCAAGCTTTGTGATCGGCCGTGGTCACTTTCATAGCTAGGCAATTCACTGTGCCGAGGGACTTCATCCGGAGCTTGCTTGGACCCAATCGAAGGTGACACAACTCTCGCATCGAAGCTTCACTTCTCCGAGCAAAGGTATGGTCTCACTCTTCTTCCCGAGCTTACGAGAGATTCTCCATTTAATTCGAGTCAATTTAAATATATGTTTATCGTATGAATGTATTCGTCTCCTCAAGACGAATCCATAGAGTATAAGAACACGAAAATCCATCGAGAATCGAGTGAGAAATTAGGGTTAGAAGGTCGACGGTCACGGTGCACACCGGTCGTAGACGATGACCATGAGCCGTCTGGATCGAGCGTGTATCGAGTGGACGGTCCGGATCGAGCTCGGACGAGCGCGTTGGTACGTAACCCGCGGGGCCCTGGATCGCTGAGTCAGATGGCGGTGCTGAATCAGAAGACGCCGCATGGTCGTTCGGAGCTGCCGAGGATGAGTCAGCGCCGCGTGGATAAGTAGAAAAATAGGTTATTTTTCTATTTAGTTAATTCCCTAAACTTCAAAAATGCATAACTTTGTGTAGAAAAATCAGAAAAATAAAATAAAAATACCCTCTTGCTCAGTGAACAGAGGAGAATAATGTGGAAAAGAAATCATTTAATTTCATTAAGTATTTTATTTTTAATGATTTATTTACTGTCTGCATTGTTTTAATTCTCCATGCATATAGGAAATTCACCATGGCATGAGATCATATGGGCTTTTGAAGCCTCTGAATTTGGGAACATTCCCTGAATTTTTCAAAGTAAGAGGCCATCCCTATGAGAAGTTATTGATTTTTCAAATTCATGTTACTGTTTTGAGTATTTTAAATCCAATAATTAACATGTTATGAAATAAATTCTAGGAAAATTTGGTGATGTTTCCTATGACCAGAGGACCCTAGGAAAAATAGGTTTTGAATTAATTCACTTGGAATGACCCTAATTGGCTCAAACACCCTAAATAGGTCTTTAATTAATTAGAGCTAACCATACATCAAACTGACTTGAAATCAATTCTCCACTGACCTTTAGGATCGTAGGAACCCATCATAAAAGTTTGAAGGCAATTGGACTTGGTTAGCCTCTACTAAATGGGTTGATTAGGCCATTTAGCCAATTTAAACTTTAAAAATTCATAACTTTCAAAATACTTTCCAAAAATTTACCAAATTGGTTTTGGAGCCTCTCCGATATTAGGGGAATTTAAGAAAATTAAAATTTCAATTTTCTAAAAAAGTTGATTTTTTGTATTATTTTAATATTTTAATAATTAAAAAAATAATAAAATCACAAAAATAATAAAATTCACCAAATGTCACATTTTGAATTTTAGTCACTTAGGAACAAACCCCATATTTTTCTTAAGTCTCTATGATGAGATATTAAATTTTAAAGCCCTAAGGCAAATTTAAAATAAAAAAATGTATTTTCTAGGATTTCCACTAAAATAATTCTAATAAATCAAAGAAAAATCAAAAAATTATAAAATTTGATTCTCTGATTTCCTTGATATCAGAGAGATTTTTGAAAAATATAAAATTCATTTTTCAAACTTTATTTTATTTTTAAATTAATTAATACTCCAAAACTCAAAGTAATTATAATAAAAATAATATAATTCAAAAAATCACCAAAATTGGTCCAAGTAGTCTTCTGGTCATTAGGAATGTTCCATAATTTTCTTAAGGAAAGAAACTTTCCCTTGGTCATGTTATTGAATTTTCCTTGGAGATCCCTATTTTCCACCAAAAACAATTACATAAATAAATTAAATATAGAAAAATCACATTTTCTCCTCTCATGTCTTTATTGACATATGAGTGAAGTCACATAAAAATTTCAAGTTCATTTAAGCTCAATTTAGTGAGTTATGAAATTATTAAGCTTGAAGGGCAAAATGGTAATTAAAATTTTAACCCTTAATTAAAACTTTAGGCTTAATAAAATGAAAGGGTAAAATATTTGATCTTAATCTGATTTGGATGATTGAAATTTAAATAATTAAAGAGTAGAAACCTACTAAACAATTTAAAATAATTAAAATAAACTTTAATTAAAATAATTAATTAAATTTGGAAGAATAATCAAATTGGAATTATTAAAATAGAGATATTATTAGGAAGAGATTTATTCTTTAATTTAAGAATCCCTAAATTAATCATCTCAATAATATTTAATTCCTAATTAAAATGATAATTCAAACTTAAGATTTAAAATGCTAAAAGACTTAATCATTAAATTAAATTAAAGTTAAATTATTTAAATCAAACCCTTTTAAAATAAAATATTAAATTAAAATTAAAAAATTAAATTAAATTAAACTAAATTAAATTAAATTAAATTAAAACACATTAAATTAATTTAAATTAAATTAAATTAAATTAAATTAAATTAAAACACATTAAATTAATTTAAATTAAATTAAATTAAATTAAATTAAATTAAATTAAATTAAATTAAATTAAATTAAATTAAATTAAATTAAATTAAATCAAATTATATTAAATTAACTTAAATTAATTTAAATTAAACCACATTAAATTAAAATTAAATTAAATTAAACCACATTAAATTAAATTACATCAAATTAAATTAAATTAAATATAACATCACCTAAGACATAAAGAATTCAAAAAATAAATCTAAAACAACTTGAACACTATTCCAAACTTAAATCCATTAACTGAAATTAAATCAAATCATAAATCACTTGAACATCAATTTGCCCTCGAAAGCTCATGCTGTCATAACTCCTAAATGGAGTGTTAAGTGAAGTGTTACTTCACTTATAAGATATTCAAATGTCCTAGTTCACTGAGCAAGATAACAAAACTTGAACTCCCGGATGATTAATTCATTTGTATAATGAAATTCCTGGGACTTAAAATAATCCTAGAAATATTGAAAAGATGTTTAAGACTCGTCTTAAGCACTTCCTCGATATGATAGGATATTTATAAGAACAATTGAACTTAATTGTTCTTTGATGAAGAAAATCGTCCTCAAACCAAAATACAAGAACCTAGACGTCGTAGGAGATGACTAGCTATAGGATTAGGAACTTGGTAGAAAACCATAACCCTTCCTTAGCTTTACCTAGGAATCTGTTTTAAATGCTTAAATATTCTAATTACGCTTTAAGTGCGGCTTGGGATGACGAGAAGACCCTCCAGGTACGCTTTTATTTTATTGTAATTTACCTTATTGCAATTTACTTAATCGCATCGCACTTACTTTTCTTGCATGATAAACAATCGTTGCATGAAAACCCACACCTTTAGGATAGTCCCAAAAACTGAAACCAAAACTAAATTAAAAGTCATCACAAGATAAAATTTACCTCCACAACATTTCAAAATATAAAACAACTCAAAATTTAATCACAAACAGAACACAAAACTACAACTACAACTAAATTAAAACGTCTTGTTGGATGATCGGGAATACCTCGGATGATGTAACCTACGTGTTGCTAACGGGATTTCCCACGGTCTAAATGAAAGTGTGGAACTCATTCGACTGAGTTTAGCAAATTCATCCGGACTAAGTGAATCCGATAAAAATAACGATGCCGAAGGATGGAACCGTGGGATCTTAACCGGTGTTGTTATAATCAACTTTAAGATTTGTTTAATTAAAATATTAAAAACACCCGGATTTTAAGATTTTCTCTAAACCGTAACACTTCTCTCATCTCCCGATTTATGATTTCTAAAACTAAACCTCTGCAATAACAAGGAGCTCGAAGCATGGTGGGCAAGCACGGCCATCGTCATCGAGCAAAACTCGAGTTTACTTCGAGCAAAACTATTCCTTAGAACTAAATAACCAAGCCATAGGACTTCGAGGTAGTTTGCCTAGTGCAACATAAATCCTCAACCTTCTCGTTAGGCATTTGCATTGCAAATTAAGCCCTAACCTAGGTCTTAGGACTCCGAGGTAGTCGTCCGATACGACATAAACCCTCACATCTTCGAGGCTATTTGTATGATTTTATCATACAAATATAAGTCCTAATCAATTAAAATTGGCAAGATCAAAACATTAAATAAACATTAGGACTTTCCTAAATTCGAAGCCAAACAATAGGATAGTCGGAAATTACCGAAATTCGCTTCGAATCCGTGATTTCTCCTACCTTTCTTCCTTTGGATTCCCAAAATAAAATGTTCCAAATTTGATCCATTCCCTATTGAAATTCCAAAATTCAATCCTTTGAAAACTTAAACTTTGAAATTATTGAGAGCGGAACTACGATTATTATCGAGAGTTTTCTTAGGTGATTCTCATCACTTAAGATGTAATTAACTATAGGGGCTCGCCCTTATAGGAATTTTAAGAACCTGAGTAATATAAACCCCGTTTAATGTTTTCATATTAAGCGGTGGAATTTGTCGGCTTATAAAATTGGTTCGCGGACCAAACGGATGTCACAAATCTTCTAGTTTATTTAATCGAGCCCCATCACCAAACAAGTGTGTCTATTCTTCGAGATAGATACACGGTTAGTGATGCGGTGCTCGTTTATATAAACTATTCGGGATGTGAGATCAGTTTGATTTCATATCTTAAAATTTTCAAATTTAAAATTATTTTTCAAAATCAAATACTACTTTTCAAATTATTTATTTAAATTAAATTAAAAATTTGCCGATAATTTCTGTTAGGCGACCCCTTTTCAAAATACAACACATAACCTAAAAATAAGCCGTACAATTTCTGGCGACTCCGCTGGGGACAATTCCTCTCTCCATTTTGATCAGATAGTTTTGCTTTCAAAAATCGGTAGTGTATCCATGTCCCTAATGGATCAAACTACCCTTCTTTCCGTTGGAATACTATGTTCATTTCTACCTTGAACGAGTATAGCCAACATTCTCTCGGATTTAGGAGCCATTGTTTAGACACCCCTAAACGAGAGAGGTTCCGAGATCCTTTTACCTCATTTCGAGGTAGGATGGACCCCCAATAAGTGTTAGTTTAGGAGTGATCCTTCGAGTCGAGAAGTCTTGCACAAGACTTTCCTTTCCTTTCCAACTCTGAATCGGATTCATTACCTTCTCTACACCTTTGAACATTCCGTTCTAAATAAACAAACCTTCTAATAAATGACTCTTTTAACAAATATACATGAACAAGAATGTGTTCGGACTCTTTTCGATTCCTTTCTTTTCGTTCGATGAGAAGAAGCATAACTTGGGATCGACAATCGAATCTACCTGCCGAAATGGAAGCCCCAAAGCCGATTTTCTCCTTCACCAATGGACTGGACTTCGCTGTTTACAAGGATGAGCTGCCCGACAATGGGATCATCCGGTTTGGATAAGGATTCGAGAACACAAATGTCAAGATCGCTGACGTTACCCTTTTCGCACTGACAAACAAAGTATCTGAAACTGAGAGACCTTTGATCGAGTTCAACCTTAAGTCAACTCAAGAATTTCCTCCCCTGCAAAGGGTTCCAGTTGAGAGGAATACCGCCGTCCAAAGGAGGACCGTTATCTCTACCCCCACTGGTCTAGTCGTCTCGCACCTACCCCGGCTCCCGCCAAACTAAAGGGGAAGGAAGTTCAAATTTGTAACGAGCATGTTACCGTGGAGGGTACAGATTTCCGTGCAAGACCTTCGTTTTGAAATTGGGTCCGGCTCAAGGGTTCCACCCCTAACACGGACTCGCAGAAGAAACAGAGGTAGGAAGATTGCCGGGAAGGCCGTAGCCGCCGAAGTCGCTTTCTTAGAAGAGATCCCCGAGTACACACCACTACCCGAATACATACCATTGCTCGAATATACACCCCTCTTGGAAGGAAGTAGATTCCATCCCCTCTCCGCCGCAGTCGACGAGGAAAATGTCCGGCAGGATTGCTTCTACATTACCTCGACCCGCATACTATAGCGACAACAAAAGGAAAAGGGCTAGGGTTACACCATTTGCCCGATTACGGATCGTGATCGAGAAGTTGGCGAGGAAAGAAAAATGCCCCGTATCGGAGATTTTAAGAAGGATAGGGCGGGTGCCGCCAAATCCCGTCTTGGGGCACGAGTAGAACCTCGCTATCGCCGCAGAAGAGCCAAATAAGAAGATGAAGGCTAGTCCACCCGTTGTTGTTTCACGTTTACGGATCGTGGAGGATACCACCTTCCGACGATTCGGCCGATGGACCATCCGGTCCTAGGCCTTCTGCCGCTAGAAGGATGGTATGGCGTCCCACTACCGGCCAATTAAGACCGAAACAACGACCGGAAAAGGAAAGTATCGTCGTGAGACTTGAGTCCGAAGAAAGTGCTACCGCAATAAAGGGGACTCATGAGAAGGAAACCCGACAATTATCACATGACAACCGCAAGGATGTACGAAAAGACCACTAGAAGATGTTATGGAAAAGCTAAGAACCGATATTCGGCGATTAGCAAGGGAAAGAGAAGAGAAATTCGGAGATGAAGTTGACTCGTCGTAGTTCATGGATGATGAATATGCGAGAAATTAATATGGTTGAAACACGAGCTTCGTCGGCTTCACAAGGTGCTCCTGCAGCAGCAGAAAGAGAGGAACCGGAAGTAATGAGGAGGAAGCTTCAAGAGAAAGATGATACGATCGCCCAAATGGCAAAAAGGATGGAAGAAATGGCCGTAGCCCTAGCCACCCTCCAGAGTCAAGTTCAACCCCAAAGGGAAACACCCCGAAGTCATTCACATCGTAGACGGAGGAAAGGAGATTACATCCGTCAACGGGGATGATCAATTAAAGAAGGATGCAACACAAAGTATGATTCCGGAAAAGGATATCAAGAGCTTGGTGGAACAACGAGTGCGAGAAGCCTTGGCACAATCAAAGAGCGGGACATCCATTCGGACGGGTAGACCTTACCCGAAGAATTCGACGCCGTCCGATATCCGAAAGGCTTTGTACCACCTCCGTTCAAGACCTTTGATGGAACCGGAAACCCTCGGAAGCATGTTGCACATTTTCGTTCCAGCTTGTTGCAATGCCGGCGGAAGTGATGCTTTACTCTTCCGACAATTTGTCGACGGCTCGTCAGGGATTGCCTTTGATTGGTATGCGGAATTACCAAACGGCTCGGTGAAGACATTTTCAGAATTAGAGAACCTCTTCATCAAGCGATTTGCCGGAGCTCAACACCACATCACTATAGGTGATTTAGTGGTAGAGAAGCAGAAGCCAAACGAAACTTTGGTGGACTACATACTTCGATGGAGGAATCTAAGTATGAAGTGTGAGCCACAGCTACAAGAATAGCATGCAGTCGGCATTTTACTTAAGAGCATTCATGGCCCGATAGCACTTCTGCTCAAGGGATTTACTATTAATACTTTTGAGAAGTTGTTAAGCAAGGTCGGAAGCTCGCAAGAGGAGGCGAAGCAATTAAGTTTCACCGACAAAACGGACAAACGAAGCCCGTGAAAACTTTTGAAAAGAAGTCCGGGATCGTTGCGACGATCGACAAAGGCAAGCAACCAATACAAATACCGTCGGAATGGCCGCGAAGAACCTCAACGGAGTTACCAACGAACCCCGACCCGGCTATCGGTCATCTCAACAGTATGAACAACCGCCTCGTCCACAACGTACGTTAAGGGAGCTTCTGAGCAGGGAGTATCCGTTCAAGAATGAGGCAGTGCCGAAAATGTTCCGCAGTTGATGAAGACTCCGGATTTCCAACTCGCCGAGCCTAAAAGCACCGAAGAGGTCGACAAGAAAGGTGATCCCAACTTTTGCCCTTACCACCGGATGCTTGGGCATAAAATAGAAGATTGTATTACCTTCAAAAGTTGGCTCAACGACAATCTTCGGAAAGGGAACATAACAATCCCGAAGGAATACATGAAGGAACCCCGAAAGGAGGTTCCGTCAATGTTATCTCGACGGATTTCATTGTTCCGATAGATCCCTATGCGACTGACGATGGATGGAGTACCGCTTGGACAAAGTCTTCAAAGAAGATTTTAGATCGCATCCAAACCACTTCGGTGCGAGCTTCAATTCAGAGTTCGAAACCTGTCAAGTCGGCACTATCACTTGCGATAGAAGAACCACCTCAACAAGAGACGACTGAAGAAAAGAAGAAAATCGACGAAGAAGAGAAGACCGAGGCTCCTAAGGCTAGACTAGGGGCTGCTTATCCTAGGATAGTTATTTCCGATTCGGGAGAGAAATCCCTCGAACCTCTGACTCTGTATGATTATCTGCTCACCCCGGTGGGATCTTATAATGATAAGGGTTATGGCGTTGGCTACGTTTTGACTGTTTCTAACGATTACGTAACTAGCGACAATCAACCTAATTCGGACGTCGATTCCGATACAAATGACAATTCTCAAATCATACACAAGCTCGACGATCACAATGACAGAGAAGACATCCACCAAGGAGGCTACGAAAGTTCAACAAGCAACGAATCTATTTGCGAGTTTCGAGGAGCTCCAGTCACAATAGAGTTAGAACCTTCAGACTCCGAAGCTAATGTAGAAGAACCTGTCATTCCAATTCAGAAAGAGACATCAGCGAACTCAATACTAGATTCAGGAGAGATTACAGAAGTCAACTTAAGAAGTGGAAGAGTTCTACCTCCGAGAGTGGGTCCGAAGGACAAAGGGAAGCAGGTGGTTGTTCAGGAAGAACCAACCCCAGCAGAGGAAATACCCATTCGGGAAGAAACCGAGACACATGGAAATAAAGTGGACTACAACGTGCTAGCCCATCTTAGGAAACTACCACCAAACTGAGCATCTACGACGCTCTCATCTTATCAAAGGAGATGAGAGAAGCTCTGATCAAGGCCTTACTTGATCCAGAAATTTGCTTAGCTCAAATGGCCGGAGATTCCTTAGATGAGGTTTGCTCGTTAAAAGAACAGCGAGGTGTCACCTTCGCGGACAATGATCTACTACTTGGGACAGCAGACCACAACCGACCGTTGTACATTTCAGTTACAATTGGGAAGTTTACACTCTCCGCAGTATTGGTGGATCCAGGAGCATCAATCAATATAATGAATCTCCGAACGCTAGCATACTTGGAAATTGATGCTCGCGAGCTCGAGCGTACAAAATGTTATTAAGAGGATTCAACCGGAAAGGAGAAAGAGCCCTCGGATCAATAACACTGCTAATGAAGACCGGTGACTTGGCAAAGACAACCGCGAAATTTCACATAATTGATTCAGAAACGTCGTTCAACGCTCTACTGGGCCGACCATGGATACATGAAAACCGGATGGTACCATCATCTCTACATCAATGCATCAAATACTACGATGGAGGGGAACAGTGCATCAAAGGTGACTTACAACCGTTCTCCGTACATGAAATTGGAATCCATGAAGATGCAGCTTATTATGCACCTCCGAAGAAAACAATCTTCTCCAGAGATACCATGAAAAATGAAGCAAAGAAAATTTGGGACGACGAAGAACCCGAAATTCTAGTCCAACAGTCACTCACCACTCCCTTACGGCGAGATGGTGAAGGTTTCTCCACAACTCGCATCCGAGGTCGAGGCCGGGGACGAGGTCGTGGCGGAGACGTTAGGACGATTGGACAGAGGAAACCAGCCATCAATGTTGATTGGGAAGATAGTTCGAAGAAGAAAAAGAAATCAAGCAAGAAGCAACGACAATAAGTCGAAGAAGCCGCAATTCAGGATCTCTCTCGAAGATAAAAAGAACGAGGAATATAAATCGATGTACGAGAAGATTAACCACTATGTACATACTATGACCCTGACCCCGATCCATTCTAATAAGACCGAGGGTATGGTGGTCAAAGAGGTACGTAGCGGCGGTGCAAAGCCAATCAAATTCTACCGTGGTGCTCCTTCCTCCAAAACTAAAAATAATGTACAATTTGAAGATGTCACTTCATCAGAATTGATGGAATTACCTTTTGAGTGGTACTCTCCCTGTGTTCAAAATTTAATTCGAGCGTGGTTTCTTACCTCGACAATGGACAAAATGCCAATCACAACATTTTGAAAATTTATGGAATAACTCCGGTCGTCCACCTAATTCAAAGCATGGTCTCGGATTCGGCACGTAGGATCGGCTGACGATACCGAATTTTGCTTGGTTGTCACTTGCGAGTCTAATGAAAACCGCATGGAAACTACGAGAAGAACTTCAAGATTTACAAATTGGAGACGCTCCACCGAATTCGAAGAAGATATCAAATCTACTAATAGATGAGTTAACGGAAGTTAACTTAGGTACTAGCGAAGAACCTAAACCTACCTTTGTTAGCTCCTTACTCAATAAAGAAGACTCCGAAGAAATAATCAAGTTATTAATGGAATTTAAAGACTGTTTTGCTTGGAGCTACGATGAGATGCCGAGTTTAGCTCCGGAGGTCGCGACTCATAAGCTAGGAGTGGATCCTACTTCTGTCCCAGTCAGACAAGGTCCTAGAAGAATGCGTCTAGAAATCGAACAACAAGTCATAGCTGAAGTTAAAAAGCTAATAGACGCCAAATTTGTCCGTGAAGAACAATACCCGACTTGGTTAGCCCACGTGGTACCAGTCAGGAAGAAGAATGGTCAGATCAGAATTTGTGTAGATTTCGTAGATTTAAACAAGGCATGTCCGAAAGATGAATTCCTCTACCGATCCCGTAATTAATGATTGACATTGCTTCGACACATGAAATATTTTCGTTCATGGATGGATCTTCGAGATACAACCGGATAAAAATGGCTCCGTAAGATGAAAAACTTACATCATTCGTAACGCCGATCGGAGTATATTGCTACACGGTGATGCCATTCGGACCGAAGAACACAGGAGCAACCTACCGGAGAGCGATGACAAGAATTTTTGATGATCTCATCCACAATCAAGTCGAATGCTACGTGGACGATGTGGTCATCAAAAGCAAAGTAAAGGAAAACCACTCGTATGATTCGAGAATTGTTTTCGAACGATTAAGACAATTTAACCTTAAGATGAATCCCTTAAAATGCGCCTTCGGCGTCACCTCGGGAAATTCTTAGGATTCGTTGTCCGACATCGTGGAATTGAAATCGATCCGGAAAAGATAAAAGCCATCTTAGAAATGCCGCCTCCCAAAACCTTAAAACAACTACGATCTTTTCAAGAGAAGTTGGCATATCTTCGACGCTTTATCTCAAACTTGTTAGGTAGGTGTCAGCCTTTCTCGGCATTAGTTAAAAAGGACGACAAATTTATTTGGGAAGAGAAATGCCAGAGGGCCTTCGAGGACATTAAACAATATTTAATGACACCTCCTCGTCTTAGCAGACCCTAGGCCTCGAGTAGACCGTCGATACTTTATACCGCGGCTTTAGACGACTCTCTCGGAGCCCCGTTAGCCTGGACAATGATGAGGGTAAAGAAAATGCTCTTTACTACCTAAGTCGTCGTTTACTTCCGACGGAAATAAGGTATCCCGCAATTGAAAAGCATTGTTTGGCCCCGATCTTCGCCGCTCAAAAGCTCGGGCACTACATGTTTTCTCATAAGGTCAACCCGATTTCGAAATTTAATCCATTGCGATACTTGATGACCCGTCCGACGCTTTCCGTCGGACTTGCCGGATGGTCAATGATATTATCGCAATTCGATATAACTTTCGTGCCTCTTCGTGCCGTAAAGGGACAAGTCCTAGCAGACTTCCTCGCAGAGACACCCTTTGCCGGCGAATCTCCTCTCAATGACGACTTGCCAGATGAATAAATAATGAGCTTAGAAGACCCTGATGATCGACGTTGGGAATTGTATTTCGACGGAGCATCTTCAGCACACAAAGACGAAGAATCGCAAGTGATAGTGCCTGGTAAGGCAGGGATCGGATTAATCTTTATAACACCGGAGCGGGGGATGTTAAGATACTCCTATCACCTAACGAGCCGTGTACGAACAACGAAGCGAATACGAAGCCCTCATAACGAGATCGGAATTAACTATTCAAATGGGTATAACAAACATCAACATCTACGGGGATTCGCAGTTAATCATTCAACGTATCGCCGGACAAGTATGTAATTTTAAAACCAAGACTCGAGCAATACTTCCAAGTATGCCATGAAACCGTTGGAACAAATTCCGAATGTGACGATCTACAAAATTCCCGTAAAAGAAAACGCTTTAGCAGATGCGTTAGCACCGCCTCGCAAAAGAATTTGCTCGCTTACAAGATGAATAAGTGGAAGTGTCGGTTCACTGGACGTCGGATCCTATCACGACTCGACATAGACATAATACACAAATCGAAATAGAAGAAGAATCGGTTGCAACAAGGTGACGTAAAAACACGAAGATTGGCGACGACCATTAATGAACTACCCGCAAACAGGAAAACTACCGGACGATAGGTCATTAGCTCCATCGATTAAGAAAAGAACTTTGTCCTACGCGTTAGTAAACAACACATTATACAGAAGGTCTTTCGATCAAATGTGGCTGAGGTGCCTAAGCGGGTCCGAGGCCCGTGAAATTGTTAAAGAAGTGCATTCAAGACTCTGTGGCGCTCACCAGTCGGGTCCGAAGATGAAAATGAAAATTAAAAGACTAGGGTACTACTGGCCCTCGATGATGACCGACTGCATGAAAGTCACCAAGAGCTGTCACCAATGCCAAGTGCACGGAGTGGTTCTACACCAACCTCCAAATGTGCTACATCCGACAATTGCATCGTGGCCATTTGAATGTTGGGGCACAGATATAGTGGGTCCAATAGAACCACCCTCTTCAAAAGGACATCGCTTCATTCTTGCGGCTACAGATTACTTTTCCAAGTGGGCAGAGGCAGTTCCACTCAGAGAAGTGAAAGCACACCACGTGCTACAGCTTTTCAAGAACCAAGTTGTCTACCATTTCAGAGTGCCGCACAGGATCATATCAGATAATGGGTCAGCATTCAGAAGCACACAAATCAACAATTTTGTCAGGAGACACGGAATCGACTGGCGGTATTCAACAATTTACTATCCAAGAGCAAACGGCCTGGCTGAGGCTTTTAATAAAACTCTCGTTCAAATTTTAAAGAAAACTTTGGACGACAATAAGAGAAATTGGCACGAGAAGTTGTTAGAAGCCTTGTGGGCCTACCGGACAACCTTCAGAACTCCTACTCAATCTACGCCTTACGCTCTGGTATATGGGTCCGAGGCAGTGTTACCTTTAGAGGTCCAGCTTCCTTCACTCAGAATTGCGGTTGCAAACAAAATCACGACAGAAGAGAATGTCAAATTACGACTAGAGGAATTAGAAAGCCTAGAAGGGAAAAGACTTGCAGCGCAACAGAATTTAGAACTATACCAAGCTAAGATGGTTCAAGCCCATGACGGATCGGTCCGCCCAAGAACCTTCAAAGTTGGTGACTTAGTTCTCGTTCTCAAGAGACCTATCCTCGCACAACGCAAGATAGGAGGAAAATTTGAACCCACTTGGGAAGGACCGTTTGTGGTTGAGGCAGTTTACTCAGGAGGCTCCTACCAGCTAGTGAACTGCCAAGGGGAACGACATATGCTTCCGATCAATGGACGATACTTGAAGAAGTATTACGCTACCTGATGTTTCGAGGGAATGGATTTTTCATCCCTAGAAGCACGGGTGAAGTAATTACTTATGACCGGGTCCGAACCCAAAAATAATAAAAAAAAATGTACTAAAATAAATAAAATCATGATGATAAAGTTTTCCTTGTTTCCTCTTCCATGTCAAAATCTCTTTCCTGATCTTATCCCACTTCATTGTTAAATTGAGAAATACAAAAGTAATAATAAAAACAAAAACTGTCTTTAATAAACATTTTCTTAATGTTCTTGTTCTTAGTACAGCCCCTGATCCTTTTCCTTGTCTTTTCACAGGGAAATGTCGAACGGGTGGTCTGGTCCCGAACTTTAGAAATGGCGTAAGCCTCGCACTCGATGAAAAGAGGGTGAAAGATGGAGCGATAATAGAGATTGACTCGTACTTCGCACCAGCAGCCCGCAATACGAGGAAAGTGACCGGGTCCCGACTGACCGAGAGGAACTCGCCCGCCGACAAGTAATGAAAGTGGGTGGCCCAAGCCACCAATCCGACAGAAGAAGAAAAGAAAAACAAACACCGAAGAAGACAAGAGAATCAAATCCGTAGTCGCTACGGCAGAGGGCAAGCTTGTCGACGCCGCGCCCACGTAAACTCAGGAAGTACGAAGAGCTACTCTCACAGCAACTCAACGAAGAAATAAAAATCGCCGTATCCGCAAGATGTTAACTAAATTAGCAGCGGACCAGCGCGACGAGGCAGTTGCTACTGCCCGTACATACACTTCAAGGACACCAATTCACCAGGAACCTGAAGAAAGGAGACCAGCTCCGAGGATAACAGAAGAGACCAGGGAAATCTTAAGAAGAACAGAAGAAAGAAGGCTACAACGCCACCAGACAAAGCCACCGTAATGCATAACCTTGTTGCAGAAGCAACCCCGGAGGATGTCCCGACGGACACCATCCCCGAGGAGCCGAGGTATGCAGGAGAACGTGAAGGGATTGAGCCATATATCCCACAATACGTCACCAGGCCTCGCCATTTGCAAATTATTCCAGAATACGAGCTAGAAAGGATGCAAAATGTCGAGAAGAAAACTTTTGAATACTTCGAGAGAATCAGAGGCAGGAGGATTAATATACTGGAGGGCCTCGAGCTACATACAGACGTGTTCTCAGAATACGAACAACAACAAATCGTGGAATGCATCCGGGATTTGAAAAAGATGGGCCGAGCAGGTCGCTTAAGAGAAAACACTTACTCAGAACCCCGGAGATGGATGCCGTGGAAGGGGAGAATTACAATACAATGTGGATGCTCGCTACAACTTCGCAGAAGACAGAAGGGAAACCCACCGGGATACTCCGTCATGGCCGAGTGGATCCAATGCCATTAGTCATCAAAAGGATGGTAAAAAGAATGATAGCATGGAGGGTACCGCCAGCAGATTGCATACCCAACAGTTGCATCATTAACATTTACAAGAAGGGTGACTCGTATACCCCCGCACATAGATCACCACGACTTTGTCGGACCTTCTCGCACAGCTTTCTTTTCGAACGAATGTAACATCATGTTCGGATCCGACCTCCGGATAGCGAGGCCCGGGTGAGTTCCGAGGGCCGATAGAAAATACCATTATCGGTAGGTTCCGTCATGATACCGAAGGGCAACGGAGCGGATGTAGCTAAACATTGCATACCGAGAGTACCAGATGAAGCGGATCTCGGCTACTTTCGAAGGATGGACGACGTGAAAGCACCTTACCACTTCCGACCAGACCCGGAGTTAGAAAGCCTCCGGCCTTACGAGCTGTGAGTTACATGGAAAATATCACACCTCCAACGTACATCCATACGGCATCCTTGCCAAGGATGACTTGGAAGGTGATGTTATTGACCATGTACCTCACTATTCAGACATGGATTTTTGACAAATACCTTTTCGGATGGATCGACAAAGATCATACATAGTCCGTTTTGAGTCTATATGGATTGTATGAGATGTATTCCAGATCGAGTTGTATGATGTATCTTCAAGCATGATTGGAATGAAAGTGACCATGTCACATTTTTGGCCTTCACCTCTTTTGTGCAAGTTGATCGAGAAACGTCATTAAAGTTAAATGAACTTCGAACAAAGAACGGAAAAGAAACAAAAAGAATAAAAGAAAACTTTCCTTAAAAATCTAAAAAAATGATGAACACCAAATTTACATGAACATTAAATAAACGATAAAATAAATTTGAATCGTTAAAGGACAAACAAAATGAGCACAAATTTCAAATCAAAATTCAAATTCAACCTTTCAAATTTCAAATCAAATCTCAATCGAACTCAAATTCGATCCTTCCAAATTCCAAATCAAATTTCAATCGAACTCAAATTCGATCTTTCCAAATTCCAAATCAAATTTCAATCGAACTCAAATTCGATCCTTCCAAATTCCAAATCAAATTTCAATCGAACTCAAATTCGAATCTTCCAAATTTCAAATCAAATCTCAATCAAATTCAAATTCAATATTCCAAATTTTAAATCAAATCTCAATTAAATTCAAACTCAACTTTCCAAATCTGAAATCCAATCCGTTCTACTCTCTCCCTTTGTCTGGGATGGAAGCGGTTGATTCCATTGACACGGATCGGATCTGATGGCGAGGAATTGTATCCAATCCAAACCAGCAACTTTTGATCGACTCTTTTGAATGGGATATGTACCATCTACATATTCCCTCCTAATCTATTTCCTTCCATGAAAGTCTTTTACAACTTTCATGAAATTCTCGAAACACCGAAATTCCACACTTTTCAAATCAACACTACAAATCTTTGCAAAATCAATTAACATCAAAATTCAAATTCTTGGGGTTGAGGATTTTACATCCGAGACTGCATTGCTTTAGGATTCTTTCCCTATCACAATGAAATACATCAAAATCAAATTCTTGGGGTTGAGGATTTTACATCCGAGACTGCATTGCTTTAGGATTCTTTCCCTATTGCAATGAAATACATCAAAATCAAATTTTTGGGGTTGAGGATTTTACATCCGAGACTGCATTGCTTTAGGATTCTTTCCCTATAGCAATGAAATACATCAAAAATCAAATTGTTGGGGTTGAGGATTTTACATCCGAGATCGCATCGCTTTAGGATTCTTTCCCTATTGCAATGAAATACATCAAAATCAAATTTTTGGGGTCGAGGATTTTACATCCGAGACCGCATCGCTTTAGGATTCTTTCCCTATCGCAATGAAATACATCAAAAATCAAATTCTTGGGGTTGAGGATTTTACATCCGAGACTGCATTGCTTTAGGATTCTTTCCCTATTGCAATGAAATACATCAAAATCAAATTTTTGGGGTTGAGAATTTTACATCCGAGACTTCATTGCTTTAGGATTCTTTCCCTATCGCAAAGAAATACATCAAAAATCAAATTTTTGGGGTCGAGGATTTTACATCCGAGACCGCATCGCTTTAGGATTCTTTCCCTATCGCAATGAAATACATCAAAAATCAAATTCTTGGGGTCGAGGATTTTACATCCGAGATCGCATCGCTTTAGGATTCTTTCCCTATCGCAATGAAATACATCAAAATCAAATTTTTGGGGTCGAGGATTTTACATCCGAGATCCGCATTGCTTTAGGATTCTTTCCCTATCGCAATGAAATACATCAAAATCAAATTCTTCGGGTCGAGGATTTTACATCCGAGATCGCATTGCTTTAGGATTCTTTCCCTATCGCAATGAAATACATCAAAATTAAACCTTTGGGGTCGAGGATTTTACATCCGATACCGCATCGCTTTAGCATTCTCTTCCTATCGCAATAAAGCACACCAAATCAAACTCTCGAGGTTAAAGATTTTACACCCAATACCGCATTGCTCCGAGTTCTTTCCTCATTGTAATGATTTAATTCAATGAATTCAATTTTCTTTTGAGGTTGAAGATGTTACATCTAAAACCACAAAATTCCAATTTTCGCTTCAAGTTCATGTCCCTTCAAATTAATTTTGACAAAACTTCAATCTAAATTAAAACTCCAAATTGAAATCTAAGCTCACACATCAAAACATAAACCAAAACAAAATGAAATCTAAATCGAAATTCCCCGCATCATGTGATTTGGGATTCTCCTCCTTTTCCTTTCCCCAGCGAGAGTTCAGGAATCTCCGGTCTCAGAGAGATACTTGACACTCCCCGCCGGAAATTCTTCTACTCGTCCTAAGTTTGTCACTGGACTTTTGTGTTGGTTTCGTTGATCGCTTCGGTCAACACCAATACGCGCGGTGTGCTCCGTCGCTCACCACACCTATCGGGGGTCCATTTGTTGACCTCATTTTTCGATGAGGTCTCCTCTTCTTCTCTTTAGTACTTAGGATCTAGCCTTGCAGCTTTTCCTTCGACTAATCTTAGAGGACTAGAAGTGGAACCCACCATTTAGAAATTCAAACCACTTCTTAACTCCCCGCAAACTCCACAAACTCGACTGTAGACCCCTAATCACCTAGAGGGTTGAAATCAAATGTGGAAGTTTAAAGGATGAGTTCCTATGGGACTCTTCGACCTTAGGATCGCCTCGGCGGCTTGGTCCGGTGAAGGGCCGACTTACACATACACTACATTTATACACTACACTTTCACACACCTCCTAAAAAACACACCCATACCCAACTTGACCTCCCGACTCATGCAGGTGATTCACATGGATGGTCCTTAACCCCTAAGCCCTCGGCCAAGAGGGTTAGGAACAACATAAGTGGATGCCTCAAATGAGTCCCTTCATGGCTCATATGGGCTTGATATGGCTTCATGGCTCAACCAAAATGATTTCATTCCACTTACATTCACCCAAGCTTCAATTTTCCAAATTTTCAATTTTCGACCCCCGGGCCCTACACCCGCTAAACTTACCCAAAACCCTCGAAACCACCCAAAATTTGCAAAATCACCTAAATTACCCAAAATTCCTCAAAATCAATCCCAAAAATTCCCACATTACTCAAATTGATCATTCATACCCAAAAATACCAAAAATTCCAAAAATACCTCTCAATACCCTCCAAATACCCAAAATGCCCCTCTTAGCCAAAAAAATCCAAAAATTCACAAAATTCCCAGAAAATCCCAGAAAATCCCAAATATTCCCAATTTCATTTTTTTCAACTACACCATGGGCCAATTTTGCCAATTTACCCCACTTTTATCAAAACCCCCAATTTAACCCATTTAAACCCAAAATGAACCCAATGTCAAACCAAACCTACCCAATTGACTCAAATTCTGGTCCAATTCAATTCTAAACTTCAATTCAACATTCCCAACACCAATCTAGGCCAAATCCAAGTCCAATTTGATTGACATTTTGATCCAATTTCACTTTTGGCCTTAAAGCCCAATTTGGATCCATGACCCAAACTTAGCCCAAACTCACCCAATTCAACTCCAATTAACCCCAAATCTTTTCTAAACCTTCCTTAACATCCCAACAAACAAAACACTAACATGATTTGCCCAAAATTTAGACCCAAACCCCACTCAAATTCAACCCAAAGCTAAAAGGCCCAATTTTGACCTAAACCTAAACCTAGCCCAAAAAGGCCCAAACTCCAAAGTCAAAACCCAACTAAAGCCAAAACCTCTTTTAAACACTCCCATAAACATTTCCCAACATTAATTTTACATCAATTTCAACCCTAGCCCAACATTGGCCCACTTACCAAATGAACCCAAATTCAAACCAATTCAATTCCAAATTACACCAAATTGACTCCAAACCATTCATGAAACATCCCTAAAGCAATTGCAACATTTATTTGACATGGTCCCTCACAAAATTTTTACCCAAATGCCCATCCTAAAATCAAAAAAACCCACTTCCCTAAATCACTTTAAGCCCATCTAAAACCATTTCAAAGAGCCCAAAATCTACTCTAAAGCCCATATGACATTTTCATTTGTCATCCATTTAATCAAAGACCTTTCCTAAGTTCCAATCCCATCATCAAATGATTCCAAATCAAGCCCCATACAAATTCCCATCAAAATACCAAATTTTCCTTAAATCCATTTCCATGAAATTGACTTAACTTTTCCCAAGCCAAAGATGAGCCATGAAGCCATGCATGAGCCACATGAAAGCCATGAGAGCATCTTTACATGTCACCATGCCATTTTGGGCAAAAGAAGGAGACCCTTTCCTTAATCTCCTAAAGTCATTAGCCTTAAGCATGTTTCCCTTAACCAAGATTTAATCTAAATATTCTTAGAAAGAGACCTCACCACCTTTCGACCAGCTCGACCTAACTTATTCTCTCAGCTTAAAACCAGGTCATGTGGAGGTGAACCCAACCCAAACACATGGGTTGACCCAAACCAAGCCAAAATGGCCTCTTCCCCATTCCATTCCAAGCCATCCCCTTTACACATGGCAAGGCCCAATCGATCGCACTAAACCCCAGCCCCCGACCCACCTGGACCTGAGGGTGACCCATGCCTGCCGGCCAGCCGCCTGGGTCACCGGAAAACTCCATGGCCGAGACATAGGGAGAAGCCAAACTTTGGGATTCCACCTTGCTGAGTTGCCCCATGCCCAATGGCCACCATGGCTGTTCTTCTCATCACCAGAGCAAGCTGATCCCAAGCCCTAACTCCCCCAGGAGAGCCTCCAACCATGCCTATTTAAACACCACCCCTTCTCGGCCATGAGAGGTGCCGAACCAAACCTTAAGGAAACTCGCCAAAATCATTCCGGATCACTCTCCACACATAGAGCACTTGATCCCCACCGAATTCCAGCTCCAATTTCTCCAAGTCGAGCTCAATTTCGAGCTCAAACTTCAAGACAAAAACCAGGACACTTCTCCACAGTGGATCAATCCCCAAATCGATCGGTCCTACACCTTCACCGTACCAAGAGGAGAAGTTTCCCACCGAAAGCCCCATCCCCGAGCCACCCAGCTTGTTCCAGCTCTCCAAGCTTTGTGATCGACCGTGGTCACTTTCATAGCTAGGAAATTCACCGTGCCAAGGGACTTCATCCGGAGCTTGCTTGGACCCAATCGAAGGTGACACAACTCTCGCATCGAAGCTTCACTTCTCCGAGCAAAGGTATGGTCTCACTCTTCTTCCCGAGCTTACGAGATTCTCCATTTAATTTGAGTCAATTTAAATATATGTTTATCAGTATGGATGTATTCGTCTCCTCAAGACGAATCCATAGAGCATAAGAACACGAAAATCCGTCGAGAATCGAGTGAGAAATTAGGGTTAGAAGGTCGACGGTCACGGTGCACACCGGCCGTAGACGATGACCATGAGCCGTCTGGATCGAGCGTGTATCGAGTGGACGGTCCGGATCGAGCCGGACGCAGCGTTGGTACGTGACCCGCGGGGCCCCGGATCGCCGAGTCGGATGGCGGCGCAGAATCGAAGACGCCGCGTGGTCGTTCGGAGCCGCCGAGGATGAGTCGGCGCGCGTGGATAAGTAGAAAAATAGGTTATTTTTCTATTTATTTAATTCCCTAAACTTCAAAAATGCATAACTTTGTGTAGAAAAATCAGAAAAATAAAATAAAAATACCCTCTTGCTCGAGTGAACGTGAGGAGAATAATGTGGAAAAGAAATCATTTAATTTCATCAAGTATTTTATTTTCAATGATTTATTTACTCGTCTACATTGTTTTAATTCTCCATGCATATAGGAAATTCACCATGGCATGAGACCATAGGGCTTTTAAGCCTCCGAATTTGGGAACATTCCCTAAATTTTCCAAAATCGAGGCCAACCCTACGAGAAGTTATTGATTTTTCAAATTCATGTTACTCGTTTTGAGTATTTTAAATCCAATAATTAGCATATTGTGAAATAAATTCTAGGAAAATTTGGTGATGTTTCTTATGACTAGAGGACCCTAGGAAAAATAGGTTTTGAATTAATTCACTTGGAATGACCCTAATCGGCTCAAACACCCTAAATAGGTCTTTAATTAATTAGAGCTAACCATACATCAAATTGACTTGAAATCAATTCTCCACTGACCTTTAGGATCAGAGGAACCCATCATAAAAGTTTCAAGTCAATCGGACTTGGTTAGCTCTACTAAATGGGTTGATTAGGCCATTTAGCCAATTTAAACTTTAAAAATTCATAACTTTCAAAATACTTTCCAAAAATTCACCAAATTGGTTTTGGAGCCTCTCTGATATTAGAGGAATTTAAGAAAATTAAAATTTCAATTTTCTAAAAAAGTTGATTTTTTGTATTATTTTAATATATTAATAATTAAAAAAATAATAAAAATCACAAAAATAATAAAATTCACCAAATGTCACATTTTGAATTTTAGTCACTTAGGAACAAACCCCATATTTTTCTTAAGTCTCTATGATGAGATATTAAATTTTAAAGCCCTAAGGCAATTTTAAAATAAAAAATGTATTTTCTAGGATTTCCACTAAAATAATTCTAATAAATCAAAGAAAAATTAGAAAATTATAAAAATTAATTATCTGATTTCCTTGATATCAGAGAGATTTTTGAAAAATATAAAATTCATTTTTCAAACTTTATTTTATTTTTAAATTAATTAATACTCCAAAACTCAAAGTAATTATAATAAAAATCATATAATTCAAAAAATCACCAAAATTGGTCCAAGTAGTCCTCTGGTCATTAGGAATGTTCCATAATTTTCTTAAGGACAGAAACTTTCCCTTGGTCATGTTATTGAATTTTCCTTGGAAATCCCTATTTTCCACCAAAAATAATTACATAAATAAATTAAATATAGAAAAATCACATTTTCTCCTCTCATGTCTTTATTGACATATGAGTGAAGTCACATAAAAATTTCAAGTTCATTTAAGCTCAATTTAGTGAGTTATGAAATTATTAAGCTTGAAGGGCAAAATGGTAATTAAAATTTTAACCCTTAATTAAAACTTTAGGCTTAATAAAATGAAAGGGTAAAATATTCGATCTTAATCTAATTTGGATGATTGAAATTTAAATAATTAAAGGGTAGAAACCTACTAAACAATTTAAAAATAATTAAAATAAACTTTAATTAAAATAATTAATTAAATTTGGAAGAATAATCAAATTGGAATTATTAAAATAGGGATATTATTAGGAAGAGATTTATTCTTTAATTTAAGAATCCCTAAATTAATCATCTCAATAATATTTAATTCCTAATTAAAATGATAATTCAAACTTAAGATTTTAAAATGCTAAAAGACTTAATCATTAAATTAAATTAAAGTTAAATTATTTAAATCAAACCCTTTTAAAATAAAATATTAAATTAAAACTAAAAAATTAAATTAAATTAAACTAAATTAAATTAAATTAAATTAAAACACATTAAATTAATTTAAATTAAATTAAATTAAATTAAAACACATTAAATTAATTTAAATTAAATTAAATTAAATTAAATTAAATTAAATTAAATTAAATTAAATTAAATTAAATTAAATTAAATTAAATTAAATTAAATCAAATTAAATTAAATTAAATTAAATCATATTATATTAAATTAACTTAAATTAAATTAAATTAAACCACATTAAATTAAAATTAAATTAAATTAAACCACATTAAATTAAATTACATCAAATTAAATTAAATTAAATATAACATCACCTAAGACATAAAGAATTCAAAAAATAAATCTAAAACAACTTGAACACTATTCCAAACTTAAATCCATTAACCGAAATTAAATCAAATCATAAATCACTTGAACATCAATTTGCCCTCGAAAGCTCATGTCGTCATAACTCCTAAATGGAGTGTTAAGTGAAGTGTTACTTCACTTATAAGATATTCAAATGTCCTAGTTCACCGAGCAAGATAACAAAACTTCGAACTCCTGGACGATTAATTCATTTGTATAATTAAATTCTCCGGGACTTAAAATAATCCTAGAAATATTGAAAAGATGTTTAAGACTCGTCTTAAGCACTTCCTCGATATGATAGGATATTTATAAGAACAATTGAACTTAATTGTTCTTTGATGAAGAAAATCGTCCTCAAACCAAAATACAAGAACCTAGACGTCGTAGGAGATGACTAGCTATAGGATTAGGAACTTGGTAGAAAACCATAACCCTTCCCTTAGCTTTACCTAGGAATCTGTTTTAAATGCTTAAATATTCTAATTACGCTTTAAGTGCAGCTTGAGATGACGGGAAGACCCTCCAGGTACGCTTTTATTTTATTGTAATTTACCTTATTGCAATTTACTTAATCGCATCGCACTTACTTTTCTTGCATGATAAACAACTGTTGCATGAAAACCCACACCTTTAGGATAGTACCTAAAAATGAAACCAAAACTAAATTAAAAGTCATCACAAGATAAAATTCACCGCCACAACATTTCAAAATATAAAACAACTCAAAATTTAATCACAAACAGAACACAAAACTACAACTACAACTAAATTAAAACGTATTGTTGGATAATCGGGAATACCTCGGATGATGTAACCTACGTGTTGCTAACGGGATTACCCACGGTCTAAATGAAAGTGTGGAACTCATTCAACTGAGTTTAGCAAATTCATCCGGACTAAGTGAATCCGATAAAAATAACGATGCCGGAAGGATGGAACCGTGGATCTTAACCGGTGTTGTTATAATCAACTTTAAGATTTGTTTAATTAAAATATTAAAAACACCCGGATTTTAAGATTTTCTCTAAACCGAACACTTCTCTCATCTCCCGATTTATGATTTCTAAAACTAAACCTCGCAACAACAAGGAGCTCGAAGCATGGTGGGCAAGCACGACCATCGTCATCGACAAAACTCGAGTTTACTTCAGAGAAACTTTCCTTAGAACTAAATAACCAAGCCATAGGACTTCGAGGTAGTTTGCCTAGTGCAACATAAATCCTCAACCTTCGTTAGGCATTTGCATTGCAAATTAAGCCCTAACCGGTCTTAGACTCCGAGGTAGTCGTCCGATACGACATAAACCCTCACATCTTCGAGGCTATTTGTATGATTTTATCATACAAATATAAGTCCTAATCAATTAAAATTGGCAAGATCAAAACATTAAATAAACATTAGGACATTCCTAAATTCAAGCCAAACAATAGGATAGTCGGGAAATTACCGAAGTTCGCTTCGAATCCGTGATTTCTCCTACCTTTCTTCCTTTGGATTCCCAAAATAAAATGTTCCAAATTTGATCCATTCCCTATCGAAATTCCAAAATTCAATCCTTTGAAAACTTAAACTTTGAAATTCTTGAGAGCGTAACTATCGATTATTATCGAGAGTTTTCTTAGGTGATTCTCATCACTTAAGATGTAATTAACTATAGTGGGCTTGCCCTTATAGGAATTTTAAGAACCTAGGTAATATAAACCCCGTTTAATGTTTTCATATTAAGCTGAGGAATTTGTCGGCTTATAAAATTGGTTCGCGGACCAAACGGATGTCACAAATCTTCTAGTTTATTTAATCGAGCCCCATCACCAAACAAGGTGTGTCTATTCTTCGAGATAGATACACGCTTGTGATGCGGTGCTCGTTTATATAAACTATTCGGGATGTGAGATCAGCTTGATTTCATATCTTAAAATTTTCAAATCTAAAATTATTTTTCAAAATCAAATACTACTTTTCAAATTATTTATTTAAATTAAATTAAAAATTCGCCGACAATTTCTGTTAGGCGACCCCTTTTCAAAATACAACACATAACCTAAAAATAAGCCGTACACGGTAGTGTAGCAAAACACTTCCTAATGTTTTTCCTTAGTTATCTCTTCAATTCTAGTAGTAGAATTATCCATACCTCGATTTATGAAGCCTCTTTCCTTGATAATCCTCCTCTTCATCATCACTTCATTGAATAATAGTTGCGCCTCAAAACTTATAAACTTTCTTCAGTTAAAATTGCGATATTGTGGGGTTCTAATAGAGTAGGAATCCATGCGATACGAATTGGGAATGGTAGTTTTCATTTTTCTAGAGTTTGGAAGTCTAAAAAGGAGTTTAGGGAGTTATAAGGATGAAGACCCCGTTCAAAACCGCCAAAACTCGCATTTTGAAACTACAAAAACTGTCAACAGTTTTGGGCGCTGGTGGCGCTCAAACCTATAAGTTCAGCAACTTCTCTGTAATTCGGCACCGGCGACACCCATTCTGGCGCCGGTGGCGCCAGTGGTAAAAAATTCTCACCTAACATTGTTTGGCCCAAAATATTCCAATATCTCAGTTCGATCCAATATTTATCAATTTTAAAAGTATTTAGGAGCGATTAGGATTCTAAAATAACTATCCAAAAAGCATAATTACAACAAACAAGCAAACACACCACAAAGATACATATGAGTTGCCTCCCATAAAGCGCTTGGTTTAACGTCGTCAGCTTGACAAACCATTCAGTTAATTGAGATGACTCAGCATTCAAACCTCTTTGAAGTCAGGTTGAAACCCATCAAAGTAAGGCTTTAATCGATGCCCATTAACTTTAAAAATCTTTCCAGTATCAGGATCTTTAATATCAACAGCTCCAAAAGAATAAACTTTTACAACTGTAAAAGGTCTTGACAATCTAGACTTGAGCTTTCCAGGAAATAACTTCAATCTTGTGTTGTATAAGAAAATTTTTTGTCTAAATTATAATTTCTTTTTCTAACTTCAATCCAGGCCACAATTTCATTTTCTCTTTATAAATCCTGTCATTGTGATAAGATGCATTTCTAATCTCTTCCAATTCATTCAATTGCATAAATCTCTTTTCTCTAGCATTTTTCAAATTAAAATTCAACTCTTTTATCACCTAATATGCTTTATGCTCCAATTCAACCGGTAAATGACAAGTCTTACCAAACACTAGTCTATAAGGAGACATTCCAATAGGGGTTTTAAAAGTAGTCTTATAAGCCCATAAAGCAGTAGCTAATCGAGCACACCAATCTAATTTATTTTTATCCACAGTTTTCTAAAAAAATCATTTAATTTCACAATTAGTCACTTCTGCTAAACCACTAGTCTGGGGATGATATGTAGTAGAGATTCTATGAATAGGATTATATTTCTCAATAAATCTCTTAATTTGATTATTCCTGAAATGGGTTCCACCATCAGTTATAATCACTCTCGGCATTCCATATCTTGTAAATTTATTTTTCTTTAAAAATGTTGAAACACTTTGAGCATCACATCTACGTAAAGCAATAGTTTCAAACCATTTTGAGACATAATCAACGACAATCCGTATATATAAATACCTAAATGAAGGAGTAAATTGTCCCATAAAATCTAATCCTCATACATCTAAAATTTCAACTTCCAAATTATAATTTAGAGACATTTCATTTCTTCTAGAGATATTACCTACTCTCTGACATCGATCACATGATTTAATATATTTATAAACATCCCTAATAATAGTAGGCCAATAAAATTCAGATTGTAAAATCTTAAAAGCAATTTTATCAACACCAAAATGACCTCCAAATTCAGAATCATGACAACGTTGAATAATCAAATTCGTTTCTTCTTGTGGCACACATCTCCTAATAATTAGATCCTTACACTTTTTATATAGATAGGGCTCATCCCAAAAATAAAATCTTGCATCATATTTAAACTTTTTTTATTGTTGCCTTGTTAGATCAGATGGTACAATATCACTCACAATATAATTCACAATATCAGCATACCAAGACAAATTTCTTCCCATAATAATACAAAGTTGTTCATCAGGGAAAGGTTCTGTAACTTCCTTTTCAAATTCAGATAATTGATCATACTCTAATCTTAACAGATGATCAGCTATTTGGTTATCAGCTCCTTTTCTATCAACTATCAAAAAATCAAATTCTTGCAGAAGAAGTATCCATCTAATCACTCTAGGTTTCACATCCTTCTTTTGCATTAAATATTTGATAGTCGAATGGTCTGTATGCACAATACTTTTAGCTCTAATTAAATAAGGTCTAAGCTTTTCAAAATTAAATACTATAGCTAATATCTCTCTTTCAGTAGTGGTATAATTAATTTGAGTCTCGTTAAGAGTTTTACTAGCATAGTAAATGATTTTGAAAACTTTATCATGCCTTTGCCCCAATGCTACTCCGATCGCATAATCTCTAGCATCACACTTGAGTTCAAATGCTTTCTCCCAATCTGGTGAAACAATTATAAGTGTAGTGATTAATTTCTTTTTCAATAATTTGAAAGCACTCAAAAATTCATTATTAAATTCAAACTTTCTATCATTTTCTAGAAGTCGACACAAAGGTTTAGTAATTTTAGAAAAATCTTTAATATATCTCCTGTAAAATCCAGCGTGTCTTAAGAAACTCCTCACCTCTCTCACAATAGTGGGTGGTGGCAATCTCTCAATCACTCTAATGTAGCAGGATTGAACTCCATACCATATTCAGAAATTTTATGCTCAAGCACAATTCCTCCTGCAACCATAAGTTGACATTTCTCCCAATTCAGAACTAAATTTGTTTTCTCGCAAAGCTTCAAAACTTTTGCTAAGTTTTCTAGACAAATTTCAAATGAAGTCCCAAATACAGAGAAATCATCCATGAAAACTTCTATTCTATTATCTATCATACTACTGAAGATAGACATCATACATCTTTGAAATGTTGTAGGTGCATTACACAGTCCAAAAAGCATTCTTCAAAAAGCAAAGGTTCCATAAGGGCTAGTAAATGTTGTCTTTTCTTGATCCTTAGGAGCAATAGGTATTTGATGGTAACCAGTATATCCATCCAGAAAGCAGTAGTACTTATGTCCAGCAAGTCTATCCAGCATTTGATCTAGAAAATGAAGGGGAAAGTGATCATTTCGAGTGGCGACATTTAATTTCCTATAGTCAATACAAATTTTCCATCCACTAATTTTTCTTATGGGTATAATTTCATTACATTCATTCACTTCAACAGTCACTCCTCCCTTTTTCGATACACAATGTATTGGACTCACCCAAGCACTATCGGAAATAGGATAAATAATTCCAGCATCCAGCCATTTTAAAATCTCCTTCTTAACTACTTCTTTCATTATTGGATTCAATCTCCTTTGCGGATCAACTCTCGGTTTATGTTCTTCATCTAATAAAATTCTATGCATACAAATTGAAGGACTAACTTCTTTAATATCTACCAAAGTCCATCCAAAAGCTTTCTTTTATCTTTTTAAAATTTCCAACAACTTTTGTTCTTGATAATCGTTTAACTCTGAAGATACAATAACTAGCAGATTAGATGATTCTCCTAAAAACATATACTTCAAATGATTAGGGAGAATTTTCATCTCAAGTTCAGGAGGTTTTATTATAGATGGAATTAAGCTTTTATTTCCACCTTCTATAGTATCTAATACTTCGAATCTCTCCTGAACATACTCCAAATCTTCATTCTTCTTACTATCTAAATTTTCTTCATTTTCAATTTCTTATTCAAACATATTTTCATACTCTACTTCTTTTTCAAATATATTTTCAAAATGATCATTTCTCAAATATTCATAGAGCTCCATCTTAAAACATTCATTATCTTTTGCCATTAAGGGATACTTCATAGATTTCAAAATATTAAAGATCACCTCTTGATCATTAACTCTCATAGTTAATTCTCCTTTTTGAACATCAATCACTGCTCTTCCAGTAGCAAGGAATGGTCTTCCCAAAATGATTGGAATTTCTTTATCTTCCTCTATATCAAGTACAATTAAATCCACAGGAAAGATAAATTTATCCACTTTCACTAACACATCTTCCACCACTCCTTTAGGGTCAGTAATGGAACGATCGACCAACTGAAGAGTCACAGATGTAGGAGAAATTTCTCTTATTCCCAACCTTTTGAAAGTTGATAAAGGCATAAGATTAATACTAGCTCCCATATCACATAAGGCTCTTCCGAAAAAAAGTTCACCTATAGCACACGGAATAGTGAAACTACCAAGATCTTTAAGATTTTCCTGAAGCTTCTTCTAAATAATTACACTACACTCTCCGCTAAGTGCAACAGTTTCATGATCTGTAAACTTTCTTTTCTTTTTCAGAATATTCTTCATATACTTGGCATAGCCAGACATCTATTCTAATGCTTCAATAAAAGGAATATTTATCGTTAATTTCTTAAGGATCTCCAAAATTTTCCAAATCTGTTATCCCTATTTTGTTTCTTCAATCTTTGAGGAAATGGAGGTGGTGGTTCTTCAACAGTTATCTTCATTGGCTCAAGAGGATAATCCAATTCTGGATAAATCTTGTTTGAACCTTTTTCGATTTCCACCTTCTCCTTTTCTATATCAACTTTTTTTTGCACCCTTGTTTCCAACTCTTTTCCACTCCTTAATTGAATAGCCTTAAGTTGTTCCTTATTTTGATCTTTTGGATTGATCTCAACATTACTTGGAAGCGTTTTAGAAGATTTATTATTAAGTGCAGTGAAAAATGTCCCAATTGATTTTTAATATTTTTCATAGCAACACCTTGAGCTTGTAATTGATTTCCCATATTCAGAATCATTTCTTCAGTAGACAACTTCTTAACCTTAAAATGCGGATTACTATTGAATCCAGGAGGATAAGATGGTCTAAAATTGGTATTTTCTTGATTGTTCGAATTTCCAATTGGATTTATAGAACTGTTCCCCCAATGTGGGTTAACATTGGCATTGTTATTATTTCAATTGAAATTTTGGTGATTCTTCCAACCAGAATTATAATAATTCGAATAAGGATTGTTAGGTCTATTAATAGCATTTAAAGTCTCATAAGGTGTTTGAGAATTTGTTATCTGTCCAAATGAATTTTCCTCTAACACTTGAGGTGGTTAAGAATAATTCATTCCATATTGATCTATTTTCTTAGAAAGGGCTGCAATTTGAGAAACTATCATTGTTATCATATCTGAATCATGAACACTAGCTACTCTCTTAGGATTTACCTATTCAGAGGGCCATTGAAAATTATTAGTAGCCATTTCTTCAATTAATGCATATGCTTCATTAAAAGGTTTTGACATTAATGATCCACCAGCAGCAGCATCTATAATTGATCTCAATGATCCCACTAATCTATTATAAAATGTTTGAATTATTAACCAATCTGGTAAAGCATGATGTGGGCACTTCCTAAGAAGATCTTTAACTTCATATATTGATTCTCCTTCAAACTGACTAAAAGATGTAATATCATTTCTTAACTTAGCAGTCTTTGATATAAGGAAATATCTTGATAGAAACTTTTGAGATAATTCTCTCCAAGTTCTAATTGATCTAGGTACTAACAAATTAACCACGCTTTAGCTTTATCTCTTAATGAAAAAGGAAAAAATCTAAGTCTGACAGCATCACTAGACACTCCGACATATTTAAAAGTAGCACACAGTTCTAGAAAACTAGCGAGATATAAATTTGGATCCTCATTAGGTGTTCCTCCAAATTGATTATTTTGTACCATTTGGATAATAGCAGGTTTAAGTTCAAATGAATTAGCAGCAACATCAAGATTTTGAATAGTTATGTGAATTTCATCTACTATTGGGTTAGCATAATCTCTTAAAGGTCTTGGAAAATTTCCAATATCATTTCTCTGATTATCTTGATTATCCACCATTGCACAAGGATTTTCAATTTGTTTTTGTTGTTTTCTAATTTTTTTAATAGTACGCTCTAACTCTGAATCGTAAGGCACTAAACCTATAGATTCAATACGACGCATATACAATCACACGAATACTTTAAAAAGTAAGCAAATACAAAAAATTACACACTACAAAGTAATGGATTTCAGTTACTATATTATCAATAAATACTGTTTATACTTCCTTCCTTACTTACTTAGTTACTTTGTTACCTTCCCCGGCAACGGCGCCAAAAACTTGATACGGGTTTCAGACTTTTATATTGTAAGAATTTATGAACTCAAATTTATATATATTTATAATGATTTTGTTAAGTCCAAGCATTCAATACAATTATAAGTATCGTATCAAGTAATACAGTGCTCTAATGGAGTCCTGGTTATCGATCCCACAGGGAAGTTACGAAGTAAAAGAAAGTGTTTCACAATAGGTAATTTAGCACTGAAATCCAACACTCAAATTGTAATTAAAGTTGAATGTTTACTTCTACTACCAACATGCAGAAAATTGTAACAATTAATCAAACTACAATTACTTGTAATATCTTTTAAAACATAATTAACTAATAGACACACACTAAGCTATATATTTGAAAGGTTTTTGATATATAAGAAAAGTGTCTTTCCTCTTGCAACTAGAATATGATGTGTGGATTATATGGAATGATTATCTATGGTATTGTGCCAAATAGGAGCTTAAATGTTTCTTTACCCTTAAAAGAGTACCCCCTCTTCCAAGCATGAAAAGAACATTGACATATCCTAAGTTTATTCACAAAATCCAAGGCTAGGCTGGAAGGATACCTATTCTCACTACGGAGCTCCCACTCACCCTTCACATGAAGGCTAACCTTCGAGTTTAGTTACTAATCTTACGACCGAATTAGGGATCTCAGCCTGTCACTCTGAAACCTCCAATTTGAAGTCCATCAAAACACATTTTCCTATTTATTTGTACTTAATTCACATGAACTACGAAATTCATCCATGGAAATTGAATGGATTCTTCATTATTTTTGTAGGGCACTAAATCCTTTCAAAATTAATGTTCACCAACATATTTTAACAATTCAATTAGCCAGATTAAAAAATAAATTAAGTTCGAAATGAGAAACCATCACAATTTCTTCAATACATTAAAAGCACTTCAAATCCACATCAATCCATCATCACATCTCTATGCAAGAAGAAAGACAAAGGAGACTATTCAGAATTCATCAAGAAGATGCAATAAAACATGGATTTTATATATAAAAGAAAAGTCATACAAACCATAAAAGAATATACAACTTATCTCTTTTTCTTTCCCAATGCAATTTCCTTGAAGTTCCTTTGAATCCTTTTATTTCTTCTTTGCAACACTTAATTCTCTCTTTAGAATGGAAAGGAAGAAGCAATCTCTCACTTTACTTCTTCTCCTTCACTCCTTAGAGAAGAATTCCTCTCAAATTCTAACTTCTACACAGTTTTCTCCTAAGCCCTAACACTCAACACACACTCTCCCTCTCTAGAACCACACTAAAACTACAGAACACACACACTATTTTCGTCCAAAAATAGTTACTTCTAAGTTAGAAATGAAATCCTAAGAGTTTCCATAAGCATCCCTTCAAAAAGTTGTCAAAACTCTTCAAATTGTAAGTGCACCAACATTGGGCGCCGATGGCGCTCTATCATCAAAATATTGCCGAGCTCTCTGGAAAAGCTTCCTTTTTGCTCCTTTTTGCTCCGAAATCATTGCTTTTCATTTCTTTTCTCTCCAATCACCTAAAATCATCATACCTGCAAAAAATCATGAAAAATACCTTTCTTTTAAGTGCAATATCACAAAAAATGGGTAAAATTATATAACAAAAATAGTATATATTTTTGGTGCATCAATTAGGGTTAAGTCTAATTAGTTTAAGGTTAATTAAACCTAATTTAGGTAAGGTTTAATTAATTAATTTAACTTATTTAAGGGTTAAGTCTAATTGGTTTAGGGTTAATTAAACCTAATTTAGGTAAGGTTTAATTGATTAATTAGACTTAATTAGGGTTAAATCTAATTGGTTTAAGGTTAATTAAACCTAATTTATGTAAGGTAAGGTTTAATTAATAAATTAGACTTAATTAGGGTTAAGTCTAATTGGTTTAAGATTAATTAAACCTAATTTAATTGGGTTTTAATTGATTAAGTAGACTTAATTAGGGAAAAATCTAATTGGTTTAAGGTTAATTAAACCTAATTTAAGTAAGGTTTAATTAATTAATTAGACTTAATTAGGATTAAGTCTGGCTGGTTTAAGGTTAATTAAACCTAATTTAGGTAAGGCTTAATTAATTAATTAAACTTAATTACGGTTAATTCTAATTGTTTAAGGTTAATTAAACTTAATTTAGGTAAGGTTTATATGATTAATTATATTTAATTAGGGTTAAGTCTAATTGGTTTATTATATTAATCTTAATGTGAGTAAGGTCTAACTTAGTTTAATTAGGTCTAAATGGTGTCTTAGGCCTAATTAGGGTTTTGGACTGTTTAAGTCTTATTTAAGTAAGACGTAAAGGTTGATTAGGTCTAATAAGTAGGACCTAATTAGGTTTTAAGGTATTAAGACTAATGTATTTAAGGCTTAATGAATTAATTAAGTCTAACAGGTTAGACTTAACTAGTATTTAAAGTATTAAGCCTAATTTAGTTAAGGATTAATGGATTAATTAGGTCTAATGGGTTAGACCTAATTAACTTATGATTTATCTTAAACCTAATTTAATTAAGGTTTAAGATGTTTAATCAGGCATAATGTGGGATTAGACCTAATTAGGGTTTGATTTGTCTTAAACCTAATGTAATTAAGGTTTAAGGTGTTTAATCAGGCCTAATGAGGGATTAAACCTGATTACAATTTGATTTGTTTAAGTCTAATTTAATTAGATTTTAATTGTCATTTATACCTAATTTAATTAAGGCTTAAACTAATTAATTAATTCTAATAATGATTAGACCTAACTAGAGCTCATTTGAACATGTTAGTGTTAGGTTCAAAAATTGACCTAGCCCATTTGTGAAATGAGCTAAGTAACAGGTAATTTTGGGATTTATAGATTTTAGGGTTAATTAAATAGAAATTAATAATTATTAACCATAAGAGTTTAAAATGTCATTTCAAATTTTCCAAAAGTTAAGATTTATCATTCTAAGGTTCATGTCTGTCACCTTAAGTAAGCTAACCAATTTCCACTTTAATTCCCCTTATTTTCATTTTTTATAATTATTTTTAAAAATAATTACAAAATCTCATGAAAATTAGGGAATCCTATGCTAGAGAATTTTCCTAACCTTAGAAAAATTAGAGGATGTGTCTAAGGGCTTAAAGGTTATTCCCTAAAAATTTCATATTTTTCTGATTTATAAATAATTTTTAATAATTAAATTACTCCAGAGAATATTTAATTATTTAAAATTTAAATATAACTCCTAAAGTCAAAATTTTAATTCCACATTGTTCTCCTCACTATTCTGAGTCTATGGGTATTTTTGTCATATTTTTGTGATTTTTCTGTGTCAAAGTATGAAATTTTGATTATTTTAAGGTTAAACTGATTTATTTAAACCATAAACTAAACATAAAAAGCCAGGGAGCGTCGCGTGTCTTAGAATCTGTCGAAAACATGCTTGATCCGCTGCAGGGTTCCGAACAGTGGGTCAATCTGGATTAAATCAGAGCCGTCCATTTCCAAAACACGAAAATGAACGACATCCATTCATCCTCTTCGTTTCACCCAACTTGTGTGCCATCCATTTAAAATCTTTAATATCTTTGCAGATTCTTAATGGATTTTCATGATTTTTGGCTTTAAAGCTTCATCTGATGGAGACGAAGACATCCATGCGGTGACTTATATGTTGTGAAATGGTTTTCTTCATAAAGGCTCAAGCCCAAGCTTGGGTTGAGTCAAAAGATTCATACATTGGCCTTGGTGGATGCAAGCTTAAATTGAATGGATCTGAAGCTTCGTCTACACCTCAGGAATATTTCCCCTAAGTTAATTTGAGTTGAAATTGGGTCTATGTATGACTTTGATCTCAAGGTGTCTCGGCTTGAGAGGAGGTGGTTGAACAGTGGGTTAAAACTTATGGAGATGGCCAATTTCGATTGGGCTTGTCTTCGTAGGGTTCTAGAAAAGTGCTGGAGTGATAAATTTGAACTTTTGAAGAACTTCATTTCAAACTCCAATTTTATCCTGTTTTAAGTTTCTCAGGTTGGCATAATTGGGAGGATTAAGTGGGTTTAAGAGCTTGGGTCCATGGGAAATCATATGCTCAAGTCCTAAAGAAGAACTCTGATGTTCAAAGCTAAGAGAATTGGGCAGTGTATGGGTGTCTCCTATTTTTGTCTCCTCATTTGGTGCTCTCGGGTTTGGCTTTATTTATAGCCATGGAGGCTATGACTTAGCTTGGACTTATTTGGTTTCACTTGGGGAAGGTGCTATCATGCTAATGATGGCTAAGGATAGGATTCTAACTATAGGATTAGTTTAATTCATCCCTAAGAGTAATCAATGTAGGGTTTATCCATGGTGAGAGTTTGGTTTTTAGCTTGGCTTGCTTCCATTGGCTCCTCCATGAGGTGGACAAAACCAGTTAAAGCTTGCTGGATTCACCTCCCTTACAAGTGATTTATTTATCATTTAATGTTTTAAAGGGAGCATGACACCTTAGGCTCCTCTTCCATCCTTATCATGGCTTGGTCATGATGAACTCCTCCTTTGATGAAATTGAATTGTTTTATGTCTATTGGATGGGGAAGAGGTGTGTGGTGACTTCAACATGGGTTAGTTGATCTCCTTCCACTTAGGTGAACATGTCATCCATGGTTTTATAAAAGAATGACACATGATTTCCCTTTCTCATTATTTTAAAATTAGATAAATATGAGGTCGCCTATAAGGTGCGGATGGTTTAAGCCAAGATTTTCTCCATAGGATGGCTTGTGATGTGAGTGACGACTCACCCATGTCATCTCTTAAGCCTATTATGAAGGAATGACACCTCCTTCATCCTTCATCATGGTTTCATGATCGTATTTCTAACCATGGTTAAATGATGTGTTATGGGTCATTTAATGTGTTTACTGATATGTAATGGGTCTCATGGGTCATGTGTAACCCATATGATGTTAATTATGAGGTCATTGTCGAGTTTTAAAATTTAAAGTCATTTATTGTGTCATGTGTGATGTCACATGTGCAAATTTATTTCATAGATATTTAATTATAATTCCATTTTTAATTAATTATTTATTTAATTAAAAATATTAGGGTTATAATATTAACTAAAATTTGATTAAAATAATTTTTGAAATTAATTATTTAATCAATTTTATCAATTTTGGTTCAAAATAAGGTATTTTGACCAAATTTGGTTAATGTTGACTGGGGTTGACCAATGGTTGACCCAAATTGACCAATCCTAGTCTAAGAGTGACCAATGTAACTTTTCTAACTTTATCATAGTTGGGTTAGTCATAGGATCCATTGGTTTTGTCATTGTGGGTTTGATTTGGTCATGTTGACCAATTTTAGGGTTTATGTTGACCCAATAGTCAATGTAGTGACTTTTAGGTTCTACATTGGTCATCTTGACCATTGTTGTCTTGATTAGGTCAATGTCTAATCATAAGTCCAATATGGTGGTCATCGGGTCAAGGATTGACTAGTTCGACCAAGGTTGACCATTTGGTGGTCATTGTGTCAAGGATTGACCAATTTAACCAAAGTTGACCATTTGGGTCAAAGTTTGACTAGTTTGGTCAATGTGGTAATCATTGGGTCAAAGATTGACCAGTTTGACTAAAGTTAACCATTTGGGTCAAAGGTTGACCAGTCTGGCCAATGTGGTGGTCATTATGTCAAGGATTTACCAGTTTGACCAAAGTTGACCATTTGGGTCAAAGGTCGACCAGTTTGGTCAATGTGGTGGTCATTGGGTCAAGGTTTAACCAGTTTGACCAAAGTTTATCATTTAGGTCAAAGGTTGAACAATTTGGTCAATGGTTGATCAGATCAGGGTTTGTCATTACTGATTTGATTAATTTAAGATGTCGTTAAAATCTTGGTTTAAAAGTCTTCGTTGGGGTTTTACCTAAGACATTAGGGTTTAATGACCATTGGTAAGGTTTAGGAGGTCAATGTTGGTGAACTTCCTTTCTCAAAATGATCTAGAAATGATCCTCACAAAAGTGAGGTCAACACCATTTTTGTATAAGTAGTGGATTGATTTAATTTTTCGAAGATGTGTGCCTTTTGAAGAGACTTATGAAATTATCCAAAAATGGCATGAATCTGATTTTAGGGGACATTTTCATGTTGATAAAACAACATATAAAATCTTGCAATCTAGATTTTATTGACCTACTATCTTTAGAGATGTTAATGCCTATATTAAAAATTGTGATTAGTGTCAACGCGTAGGAAATATTTTAAAAAAATGAGATGCCCCTCAGTTATATTTTGCAATTTGAAATATTTGACATTTGCGATTAGATTTCATTAGACCATTTAAACAATTTTCAGAAATTTATATATACTGTTAGTAGTAGACTCTGTGTCTAAATGGATTGAAGATGTTGTTTTACCTTGATGTGATGCTTAAAGTATTGCAAAGTTCCTTAAAATGAATATATTTTACAGATTTGGAATGCTAAGAGTGATCATAATTGATGGGTGAAGTCATTTCAAAAATGTGTTAATTGAAAAATTATTGAAGAAATATCGAATCTATCATCGAATTTCTACTACTAATCATCCTCAGACAAGCAGTTTAGCTGAAATTTCCAATCGATAAATCAAGAGAATTCTGGAAAAATCTATAAATCCAATAAAAATGGATTGGTCAGTCAAACTTGATTTTTCTTTGTGGGCTTATAAGACTACAGAGCTCCTAAAGGAATTTCACCATTCATATTAATATTTGCGAAAGCTTGTCATTTACCAGCTAAACTTGAGCATAAAGCTTATTGTCATTTACCAGGAAATTAACTATAATTTGAGGATGCTGATAAAAAGAGATTATTGCAATTAATTGAGCTGGAAGAGATAAGGAATGAGTCGTATGAAAATGCTAAGATTTATAAAGATAAGATGAAAAAATGGCATGATCAAAAGATTCTTACTAAAAATTTTGAGCAAGGACAAAAAGTTTTGCATTAAAATGCAAGAATAAGATTATTTTCAGGCAAACTTAAGTCAAGTTGGATGGACCCATTTATTGTTGTAAAATTTTATCCCTATGGAGTTGTGGATATTAAGGATCCTAAAATTCTAAAAATTTTCAAAGTGAATGGTCATTAGATGAAACCTTATTTCTTAGGGGGTCAAACTAAAGTGAATGATGTTTTGATATTGGGTAAACCAGAATAAGCACTGGGTACGTTAGGCTATCAACGTAAAACCATGCGCTCTATGGGAGGTAACCCATAGTTATCAGTGTTCTTTTATTTTGATTGTTGTTGTTATACTTGTTTTGGAGAATTGTGGTAGTATTTTCAACTTTTTGTGATAATTTTAAGACTTTGAATGATGTCTTAGATGAGTACGAATGAGTATTTGGACGTTAAGCTGACCTATGCTTAACTAAGCACTGGCGCCTAAGCGCCCAAAATTTGCACATAAGCGTCAGAATTTATTAAAACATGTTTGAATGATGTTCTAGAAGCATTAAATGTGGGAAAGTGGCCTTGAACATTATTTGGTAATTTTTAAACATGAGAAGTGGGTATAGGCTCTACTAAAGTCTATAAATAGCATGGAAATAAAGAGGGAAGTTGTCACTTTCAAAATTTCTATTCTTAAAATCTAAGAGAGGAAGATTTGAGTTGTTGTAGGAGATTTAAGTTAGCAAAGATGTCTTTTTGGAAGAATGAATTGAAGAAAAAGGATGAACCTGTCAAGAAGAAGTTTGTAAGTCAAAGTGCGCAAGAGTTATATAACGGATTTCTAGCCATTAGTATTGAAGGAATAACGGAGAAGATTGCACAAAAATTGAGGTTGATGTGGCATAAATTGAGGCAAAGGTAAATGAAACTAACACATATTTAGTGCATATTGGTTGGCAAATCAAAATGCAATTCATTCATTCAAGTTATATAGAAAAGCAGACAAGGTGATGTATCTGAAAAACAAGTGGATTGAAGAGAAGTCTAGTAGATTTCTTCATCATCGTCCAGTTTATCAAATCTATGTGCCAAATGGTTCAAATGAAACAACTAAAGGTCAAGGATATGTCCACCTAATGGAGAATTAAATTAAGATTATTGATCACATATAGAACTAGCATAGAGAATAGAAATTTGGTTGAAATGTCTAAACAGAAGGTGGGTGCCATTTCTAAGATGCGAAGATAGTCATTAGGAAAGCCCTAAGATAGATCCTAGTCACTAAAGGAAAGACCCAAAGGCCTCACCCAAACGTGAGGTCAACAAATGGACCCCAATAGGTGTGGTGTGCTAAACGGGTACACCGCATGTATTAGCATTAACCGAGGTGATCAACTGACCAGTTAGAGAATATTGAAGTTAACTTTCCCTTAAAGACTATATAACTCAGTAAGAGAGGAACTGCGTTAGTATCCACCATGGTAGCTTAGTGAACACCCGCTGTGGATAAAGAAGGTGCTATCCGCTGGGGATGAGCAAGAAGGATATTTATCAAAGGTTGAATTATGTGTGTGTATTTTTTTAGAAGCTGTGAATTTGGATTGCCAATATCATTTTTGGGGATCAGTAGGCATAAATTTTAATTTTTAGTTAAGATTTCGAGTTATCAAATAAAAAAAAATATTTGTAGTATTATAGAAATACTAGGTCAGGAAGAAAAGCACATTGACTCATCACCAAGTTGAGAGCTAGTCAAAGACAGTATTGCACCACTTAAGGTATATGGTCTCAATGGTAGAAAGTATCAAAAAATGAGAGTCTAGGATGCCGTGTACATTTAAATAGGTCTTCTACCTAGCTCATATATATATATATATATATATATATATATATATATATATATATATACATATATATATATATATATATTGGATAAAGGAGCAACTAGTAGCTCCCTACATGCTAGATAAAAAGAGGTTTACTTAAAGATAGGGGTGGAGGTCCCCTCTAAACAAAGACATACATGAAAGGACCAGGGGTCCTCACAACTCAAAGAAACTTGACTAGAAACAAAAGCAGAAAAACAGACCCAGAAAAACCTATAAACCAGTAAACATATAAATGTGTATTTATATACTTATGCCCATTGACATTACTCATTAACTATTCTGAAATGTGGAGCATCTAATAAATCTGCCTCCAACAAAAATGATAGCTGGGGAGGGGGGGAAGAAGAGACAATAACTTCCTTAGTACCAAGTCCCCTTCTTGCAAGCCAATTGGCTGTCCTGTTACCTTCCCTAAAGATAAAAGAGAAGAGAATATGTTGATTCAGTGTCAGATATTTGATTCTGTGGACCCATTGGGAGTGATGTCAAGGGGAGGGTAGGTCTTCTTGCAGATATTGGAGCAATAAGGTTGAATCTCCCTCCACCATGAGGTGCTGACAGTTGTTGGATAGTGCAAGGGAAATGGCCAGTAGACATCTAATAATTCAGCTTCTAATGAGTCAGTTACTGCAACAGGTGCATGGAAAAAGCATAAGCACTGTCCCTTGTGATCTTGGAAAATACCACCAATACCTTCCTCAACATCAGAGAAAGCACCATCAGTGTTGACTTTAACAAATGGATAGTCAGGAGCTGTCCACACTATCTTTAAAACTCTGGTCTGTTTAGTTAAACCCAGGGGTGACTTTTTCAGGATGCTAGGAAACTTCTTGTATCTAAACAGTTTGGAGATGTATGAGTGGCGGTTACCTATAATAATGGCCACTTTGTTGGGTTTGTCTTCAAATTTGATACTGTTCCTAAGCATCCATACGAACCAAGCAATGATAAAAGGGATAGCACCAATCTTAGCCATCAGCCATGAGTGCCAGCAAGTAGTCAGATCCTGCCAATCCAACTGAATAGTGTTGATATTGAAAAAACTAGTAACAGTAACCCAGACCTCCGGTGAGAAAAGATAGTAGAAAAAAAGTGTTATATAGATTCTGCATGTTGGCCACATAGCTAACATTTAGAAGGTCCCCTTAAAACTTTCAATTTAAGGATTTCATCAGTTGGGATGCAGCTTTGAAAAATTCTCCAATTAAAAAAAAGACATCGAGAGAGTAAGGAATATATTCCATAACTGAGCCCCCCAATCAACAGGAGCCCAGGGATGTATAGTATTATAAATGTATTTGGTTAGGCTATGCAGCTTACCATTATGCCAAATGATTTTGTCAAGTTTTGATCTATCAAATGGAAGCTTGGACACTTGAACAACAGAGGATTCCTAAAAGATTTGATTAAGAATAGGGATAGAACAACTCTCTCCATTCCAACAATCAGCAACTGGAAACTGAGTTCTGGAGACAATGGAAATGGGGATTAACATATCAGCTGGGCCCCAGTGATCCTGCCAGAAGAGAATGTCCCCCCTACCCAATTCCCACTTATACAGTGTTTCAATCAGGTGTCTGTGTTGAAGCATTTGTCTCTAAACCTTAGAAGCACCTATTTTATCTTGGACTGTAGTCGGATGAGTCTCCTTACAATATTTACCCATCATGAACTTAGCCCAAAGAGATTTTTGTTGTCTGAACTGAATCCATAATTTGCAGAAATTGACTTGCTAAAGTTGTTTAAAACCTTTTAACCCCACACCACCAGCCTCAAATGGTTTAGATAACTTTTACCTGCTAGCCCAGCTTAATTGCTTCCTTTGACCTGACCACAAGAATCTGTTAAAAAGTCTCTCCATTTGAATTATGGTGCTCTTTTTCATGCATGTCACTTGTAGAACATATGAAGGGAAGGTAGTAAGTATGATGTTGAGTAAAGTAATCCTCCCACCAGTAGACATGAATGAATGGGCCCAGCTGGACAATTGTGCATGGATCTTACCCATTGTCTCTTCAATTAAATTTGCTTAGTTCTACCTTTGATGAGACGCACACCTAAATACTTCAGAGGAAGACTGGCCCTTGTATAACCAGTAAAATGAATGATCCGGTGAGTAATTGAAGAAGTAATTTTGTCAGGGAAAAGCAAACCACACTTCTCAGGATTAAAGTACAGACCAAAAAAGTTCCTGAAATTGCCTGAGGCCGTTAAGAACTCTCTTTACAGCTGGTTTACTTGCTCTAGAAAAAAACATGATATCATCAGCATACATTAAATGTGAGACAGTAAGATTAGATTTGTGGTAATATTTAACATAATGATAAGGGAGGACTTGAGAGTTCAACATTCTAGACAAATAATCCATTGCTATAATGAATATAGTAGGAGATAAAGTGTCTCCTTTCTTGAGACCCCTAGTGGTAGTGAAACCACCCCAGCACTGACCATTAATGAGGAGATAATGGTGATTATGTTGAAGCCATCTGTTGATAAGATGGCAGAAATCAGAAGGAAAACCTCTGGCCTGAAGAACATCCAGGATGAAATTCCACTCAATGGTGTCATATGCTTTCTTAATATCCAACTTATAAATAAGATTACCACCCCTGTAGAATCTATCCAAATCTAGCAGGAACTCTTGAGCCAAAAGGACATTATTTGTAATTGACCTGCCCTTCACAAATACCAATTGATTATGGCTAATAATCTTCTCCAGGTGAGGCTGTAACCTGCCCACCATAATTTTGCTAATGGCTTTGCTGATGAAAGATGTGAGTCTAATAGGTCTGAAATGATTGCAGTCTTTGATAGTAGTAGATTTGAGAATAAGAACAATAGTGGAGGCATGAAAGTATTGGGGAAGATCATTTCCCAGGAAGTAGCTTTGGATAGCTTTAACTACAGCTCCTTTGCAGATACCCCAGGTCTTCTTGTAGAAATTAGCTGGAAACCATCAGGGCCAGCAGTTTTAGAGCTATCAATAGATTTAATAGCAATCCAGATTTCTTCCGCAGATGGGAGATCAGTCAAAGAAAGAGAATTAATGTAGTGGGACTCCTCTCTGAAAAGGATGGAATCAATAGGGGGTCTAGTGCAAGGTATGTGAGTTAACAGTTTTTTAAAGAAATTGACAGCATCTGTGGCAATAACATTTTCATCCAGTAGAATTTACCTTTGCTCATTCTTAATAGAATGTATAGCATTGCATTTTCTCTTATACTGTATATAAGCATGGTAAAACTTGGTGTTTCTATCCCCATCTTTAAACTTACTGATAGAAATTTTTGTCTGAGTAAATGATCCTGCTAATCAATGGCATTTAGAAGTTTTTCTTGACTAGCAACAAGGTCTTCATACAAAGTTTCATTTGTAAGTACAGCTGATTCCAAATCAAAGAATTCCTTTTCAGCCTGGGTCACACCTCTGAAAATGTCCCCAATGTTAGTTCTGCTCCAAGTTCTTAAAGCTTTACCAACTTTCTACTGCAGCAGTTGTAAATGAATGAAAGGATTAGGATGATGACAATTTGTCCAGTAAGTAGAGATGGTGTCCAAGAAGTTGGGATGTGCAGACCAAAAGTTAAGATATATGAAAGGGGGTGAGTTGTTAGGTTTATTAGAAGAAGTAATGGTATTAGGAGAGGTTTGTAGTCAGACCCAGCAAAATTCAGATGAGTAACAAAAGTATGAAGGAAGGTTTGATGCCATATATGGTTAGCCAAAAACATGTACAGTCTTTCCCAAATTTGACCTCTCCTCCAAGTGAACCGATGTCCCTGAAATCTCAAATCAAACAAGCCAACATTTTGGATATTGTCATTGAAATCAGTCAATTTTTTGAGAGAAGGAGTCCTGCCCCCAAATTTTTCTGCTGTGGAGCCTAAGCAATTGAAATCTCCACCCACAATCCAGCTGGTTTGTACATTAGTACTGATCTCCTGCAGTTCGGTCTAAAGTTCCTTTCTAGCACTTTTGGTACAGCCAGCATAGACAAAGGTGGCATCAAGCCCATGACCATTCATGTTAATGGTAAGGTGAACAAATTGTGGATAATCTATCACCACAATCCATTGGATTTCTTTTCTACATAAAATCCATATTTTATTAGATGTATTGGCAAAAAGAGAATAACATGGGAAGCTGGTTAAATACTTATGAGGGTTTTTCTGAACCATGGGCTCTAGTATGGCAAGCACCATAATTGATGTTTTTTTATAGAGATAAAGCAATCTTTTTTGTGAAAGGGGGTGTGCAACACACCTTATGTTCCAACAAAGAAAATTAAACATCAAGGGGTCTTGGAGGAGGTGGGACGTAAGCAGCTGAGATTTGGATCTTGTTCTTCCCCTACTAGTGTTGGGTGAAGACCCTGGATTAGAAAGAGGGGGATGACTGTCTGTGTTGGATTGGGAAAAATCAGCTAGTTTCTGAAGGTCACTTACCTGTTTTTTCTTTTTTCTAGCCTTCTGAACCTGCCAATCTGATTACAAGGATGTCTACATAGTATTCAGTTGATCTTGTGAAGGTGCTACCACTCTCTCCTCAACTTCAATATAAACAGAGTGCTCCATAGAAGTTGCGATCTCCACTTCAGTTCTAAGCTCAGGTTGAGGCTCAGGAAACCCTACAACAACAAGAACTTTTGAACCAAAAGGCATCCCAACAACCTGAACTGCATTAGCCCTGACAGTAGCTGGCTTTTTTTGAGGTGGCCTCAATCTGTATCACTTTTCTTTTGAGTGGCCAAACATCCTATAATGATGGCAGAAAATGGGTTTTTGCTCCAAAACCACTTCCTACCAAAAACCTTCTCCTTCATCATTAGTGATACTCCATACTTTGTCCAGCTCAGGGAGAGTAACATCCCTCTCCACCAGCACTCTAGCAGCAGTAGGCCTTCCCATGTCATCGGTAGGAGGGTCAACTTTAAGTGGGGTACCCAATGCTCTACTGATTTGAAAAATGGCATTAGTATGATAGAGCTAAATGGGCAAGTTGGGAAATTTAAACCAAAGTGGTTTAATAGGAAGCTCCTTATTAGGATCAAAGTCAGGAGTCCATTTAATGAGTTTCATTGGAGTCCCAGCAATCAAGAGGGCTTGCTTGCCAAGAATTCTAGCATAATCCTCTTAACTGGATAACCTAATTAGGAGATGCCTGCCATCCATAAGCCTCAGCTTCCATTGGCCAACAGTAGGTAGGTCTTCAAAATATTTTCTGACTAGCTCCATCTTAGGATGCCCATACTCAAATTGTCTAATAAGTGTGAATCTGACAGCATCAATTAAAGTGGCCATTTCTTCTGTAGTAAATTTGGTAGCTGGCTTTCCTTCCTTGGCACCTAGTGGTCGAATAAAGGGGCAATCTGTCTTGCCCGCAGCAGCATCATGCAATGCTTGGGGGAAGACCAAATGATCAAAATTTTTATGAACAATAGGTCCATTACTTACAACACTAGCATAAGAGGCCTTTACCCATTGTGCATTAATGTCAGAGTCAATAGGGTAGTGGCTGGCATTACTGCAAACCAACCCCACAAGTAGAAGGAGAAGGAGAATAAAAACTGAAAAAGGTCTCCCCACCAGCAAAGAGGGAGCCCGAATTCGAACGAAGCACCAATAAAACAGCAACCAAATTCAAATCCAAAAACCCGGGAAAGCTTAAACAACCCCAAAAAAAGCAACACAGCAGACAAAGCCACCTTATGAGTCTTACTAGCCAAAGAGAGCAAAGAAACCAAGAAAACACCTTCGAGCGCCGCCAAGCAGTCATCTGTGACCCCTAAACGCTAGCAGAGCCAAACTAGCAGCCATATATACATACATATATATATATATATATATATATATATATATATATATATATATATATATATATATATATTCAACCTATACAGTTAAGGGAAGGAAGGTATGAATCTAGACGTATTGTCGTGATTCAGCAGAAAGGTGGCCATGACTTAACCAGGGTTGTCGTAATATGGTGAAGGATTGTCGTGATTTGGCAAAGAAATTAGCATAGCTGCAGGTGGGCGCAGCAAAGTGTGTATTTTATTTCGTGTACGCATAGTCAATGTCGACGTAGCAAGGTTTACAAACATAAAAAAAATTTAGGAATGCCTTATGCGCGCAACAAGGGCTTACTATCCCGACAAGAATTATCAGATGCCTTTATCTATTTCAGGTGGCCTTACACCTATCTCAGAGGTGAGGAATTAGATGCCTCAATAGGACCTGGAGGCCTTACACCTATCCAGTGCAAGAAGTAATCTGGTACCTTGTTGGTTTACTCCCTTATCCAATGTGTGCTAACATGGTGTCGCAGAGGTATAAGGCGCCTTGTTGGCTTACCCCTTATCCAGTGTAAAAAAAATCAGGTACCTTGTTCGTTTACTCCCTTATAAAGTGTGTGCAGTGTGACAGTAGAAGAATTGAGTGCCTTGTTGGCTTACTCCCGATGCAATACATGAGAAATTTGGTACCTTGGTGGTTTCCTCCCAATCACATATATTAATGTGGTGTGGGTAGAACAGGTGCCTCAAATGCCCTTCAATGACTTATTAATTGTTCCGAAGAGAGTTATCGGATGTTTCAGGGTGTCTTACTCCTCTCTCGAGAGTGATAAACCGGATGCCTCAATAAACCTGGAGTCTTACACCTATCTAATGCAGGAAGGATTCAGGTACCTTGTTGGATTACTCCCTTATCCAGAAGAAAGTCGTAGGAATCAGATGTCTCAACAGAATTTGAAGGACTTACACCTATCCTGTGTAGGAAGGAATCAGGTAACTTGTTGGTTTACTCCCTTATCCTGAAGAAAAATGGTAGGAATCCGATGCCTCAACAAACTTTTATGTCTTACACCTATCCAGTGTAGGAAGGAATCAGGTACCTATTGGTTTAATCCCTTATCTTAAAGAAAATGCTAGGAATCAGATGCCTCAACAAACCTGGAGGTCTTACACCTATCCAGTGTAAGAAGGATTTGGGTACCTTGTTGGTTTACTCCCTTATCCTGAAGAAAATAGTAGGAGTCGAATGACTCAACAAACCTGGAGGTCTTACACCTATCCAATGCAGGAATAAATCAAATACATTGTTGGTTTACTCCCTTAACATGAAGAAAATCTTGAGTTGTGTGAATAGTTTGATATCTAGAATTAGAAAGGGAATTATGAAAGAGGTGCGAAAATATGTAACATTTTATAGAGAGTGTCACAAAACATGTGAATATAATATGATGTTGGAGATTGGAGAATTATAAAGGGTGTGATGAATATCATTTTGCCATTTCATTTTGTCAAGGTATTCTTAGAAATTTTTGTATTTTTGAAAAGAAAATATATTGTGAAAATACATATGCTTTCAAACTATTTTAAATGAAATAATACTCTTAAGTAACTTATATTTTTTTTCGTTCTTTATTCCTTAAAATTAGATTAACATTCAGCTAGATGACTTTTAAAAGATCGACTGCAACCAACTTTAAAGTACTACAAAAGTGATTTCATTTATGTCAACTCTGAAAAATATAACGCTTAAACTTATGAAGAATACAAGTGTTTGCATTGATGATAAAAAAATCAACTGCTAATGCTGAAAAACTAATTGAAGAAACCAACAGACATATCATCACGCATGCTGACAAAAGGGCTGAAGCAGACAAAAAACACAGTCTAACATCTGTGGCTGAAGTGACTAAGTCACCCCTTTGGGTATGTGCTCCATAAGAATCCCTTTACACACATCCAAGGGTAGACTTGAGTCAAAGCTCGAGAGATCGTAGCTTTTCTAATTCTGGATCAGGCTTGAACCAATGAGGGGTTTTTTCTGGATCCATCCTCCTGAAAGTAACTGAAACTCACATGGTGGGAACTCAAGGAATGCAATGTTTGGCCGAGTCTGCACCGTTTCTCTGTAACACAAATACTGATCCAACTGGTAGAGGAATCTTAAACAATCCTCGGAACTCAACAGGTCTCAATATGGCAATCTCCTTGCCAAATAGTATGTCACACTTGGTCAGAAAAGAAACTGTAGAAAGAGTCATACAAAGTTGTGATGGTCGATGTGGGGTCGAATGCAGTTCCCTCGGTCGTATATGTTAATTATATAGCTGTTGGGGATGCAGTCCACCGGTAACACCCTCCATTGAACCATCTTTTTTATCATTTTCTTTATTACTACGGGCATCAGATCAACTTGGTCATGCTGGAGTACCCCAGGAGGAACACCATTTTTAAGTACAAAGTTGTAACAACGTCCACACTGGATGTTAATTCTTCCCTTTCCTCACATCCATTTCTCTGGCTCAGAATATGTTTCCTCGTGTAAGCGACTGATATACATAAAATATATATTGTTTTTAAGTACATTTTTATAACTATTTTTGATGATATTGCACTTTAATGGAAGGTATTTTGCGTTTTTCTTATAGGTATGATTAAAATGAGTGACTATGATGAAAGGAGCAATAAAGGATCAAATTTGGAGCAAAAATTGAAAGGTGTGAAAAGTTGGCCTCTGGTGCCTAAGCTTCAGACCATTGGCGCATAGGCGCCACAGTTAAAGTGACAAATTTGATTGATTTTGGCGCAAATTTGAAGGGGTTTTTGAAGCATCCTTTGGTTTAAACTTCACTAACTTCCCATCAACACAAAAACTCATTTAAAATTTGAACGGATGGATGCCTTCTTTATGGATACATTGAATCTGGACACATTTTGAAGAGACACCAAGGCAGCTTCTGGAAATTTTTAAAAAGAAGACTTGATGATCAGAAAAAGGGTTGTTGTTAGAGGGTGTTACTAGTATTAAGATTCAAGTTTTTGTTAAAGAGTTATAAAGAGTACACCTTTCCACTTCACCAGTTTTTATTATCAATTGATCTAGTTTTTATTAAGAGTATATGAGAGATTTGGAGTCAACAGAGTTGGGCGCCAACCTCTATTGTATCTTGAAAGGGGAAAGCAAAGTTTCAAAGGAACTTCAAGATTCTTGTGGAGAGGATTTTCAGATAAGTGATTAACTTTGTTTTATATTCAGTTTTAAAGTAAAACTTATTGTGTTTTCACTATGATTTATACTTTTAAATTAAGTTGTGATTGTATTTTCTTCATGGATTCTGAGTAATTTTCTTTATCTTTTTCCTTTTAAATGATGAAGTAATTAAATTATAGAAGGAAATTATCTGAAGTATAGGAATTCATTGTTGGAAGTAGCTGTGATGATTCACTACCTTACACTTAATTTACTTCTTGATTTGGCCAATTAAGTTGTTAAAATTTGTTGGGAGATTATGTAAGATCCATTGTGGAATTGTCTGAATCAACAATTGGAAAGAATCACATGTAATTGTATGGATGATAATTGTAGTCCATATGGTTGGGTGTAAATAAATAGAAAGATTTGCTTATAATGGGGAGTAAAATTAGAGGACTTTAGTGTGACAGGCTAAAGCCCTCTAATTTGGTTTGATGTTAAAAATATTGTTATGAGATGTTAGCCTCCAGGTGGAGGGAATTGAGGGAACTTTAGAGTGAGAGATAGTATCTTCCCTGCCTAACCCATTTACAAGATTTCAAATCATTGAATTAACTAATGTTCTTTATAGAACCAAGTAAGGGTAAAGAATATAATTGCTTCTATTTGGCACAACAAATTTTAAATACTTCCACAATGAAATTCCATAATTATTACTGATTCATTGAAAGAGGAAAAAGATATTTTATTCTCATTTGCTTTCATATTATTTTATAGTTGTGTTAACTTTAGTTGTTGCTTTACTTTTTAGTCAGAAAATACCAAAAACAAATTTGAAAAAATTTATATTTTAAAACATACTTTACAAAATCATTTTAAAAAAGTAAAAAGTTATTTCTTATTTTTTTAATATTTTAGACATTTCTCTGTAGGTTCGATATCTCGGGGCTTAATTAAAAAGTTCTATATTACTTGATAAACGATATGTATACTTGTATAGTATCCCATATTATAAAATAATTAAATTATATCTCTTATTTGCTTATGAATTAAGTTTTTGATATCGTTGCAAAGAAAGATATAATATATTGAAAAGAAATATAAAGTGAAAATCGCAAGCATAAATATCCAGCGGGAGTCAAGTTTTCGGCGTTGTTGCTGGGGAAATTAATTAAAATTTCATTTAAAGAAAATTTAAGAAAAATTAAGTTTTTTACTTTTCATTATTTTTTTAGTGTGTTTTATTTTATTTTGTTAATTTGTATGTGTATTTCGGGTTCTGAAGGACTTGTGCCTTAGGATTCTGAATTAGAGAGAACTATGAGAAAAATAAAAAAAATAAAAATTCAGAAAAAGATAAAAATATTCAAGAAATGGCAAATCAAAATCATCAAAAGAATTTTAAGAGATTATGCTAACCCTACAATGGAAGAACTTCATTGTAGTAACCAACGCCCTGCTGTAGTTGCTAATTCATTTGAACTTAAACCTATTATTATCCAGATGATATCTAATAATCAGTTTTGGGGAGCACCAACTAAAGATCCTAATTTACATCTTGCCAATTTTTTAGAATTGTACGCTACTTTTAAATATGATGGTATTCCGGATGATATTATTAGACTTAGACTTTTTCCTTCACTGAGGGATAAAGCTAAGATTTGGTTAAATTCATTAGCATCTGCATTTATCAAAACTTGGGGTGATTTAACAAAAAAATTCTTTGCTAAATATTTTCCTCCATCGAAGACTGTGAAGCTTAGAAATGATATCACATCTTTTTGTCAGTTTGAAGGGGAATCTATTAATGAAGCATGTGAACGTTTTAAAGATCTCCTAAGAAAGTGTCCACATCATTCGATACTAGATTGGTTAATAATTCAGATATTTCATAATGGATTAGTTGGATCTCTTAGATCTATAGTCGATATCGCTGCTAATTGCTCATTGATGTCTAAACAGTTTGTTGATGCTTATGCTTTAATTGAAGAAATGACTACTAATAATTTTCAATGTCCTTCTGAAAGGTTAAATCCTAAAAAGGTAGCCAACATTCATGAAAATGATGCTTTTGCGATGTTAGCAAATTAAGTTGCTGCAATTTCAAGGAAGATAAACCAATTTGGGATGAATTTTTCTCAGCCAATATCCATGATTGAAGAAAATTCATTAGACCAAATGGCTGATTCTCAAATTTTACCAGAATCCTTGAATGCTATAAGTAAGCCTAATAACATATATTCCAATTATTATAACACGGGTTGGAAAAATCATCCAAATTTTAACTGGAATACCAATAATCAGGGTGGTAGTAATCAACAATGGGGAAACAACCAAGTAAACCCATTGGGAAACAAGAACAACCAAGGGAATAATAATTATAGACCAACATATCCTCCAAGTTTTAACAATACTTCACAATTTAAGGAGAAGAAGTTTTTTGTTGAAGAAGTGGTGTTATAAAAGGGAAATTAATTACAAAGTCAAGGAGCTACAATCAGAAATATTGAGAATCAACTAGGATAGAATGTCAATTCATTAAGTAATAGATCCTAAGGAACGCTTTCTAGTATTATTGAAGTGAATCCAAGAGATAAGACAAAAGAGCAAGTACAAGCTATTCAGTTGAGAAGTGAAAGAGTGTTGGAAGGTAGAGTTCAAAAAGAGATTGAAGTAGAGAAAGACGAAATTGAAAAAACCAAAAGAGGACGCTCTGAAAGGTTTGGAAAAACCTATTTCTCCACTTTAGGTTGGTTTACAAAAGCCACCACCTTCATTTTCTCAGAAACTTTGACAACAAAAATTGGATAAGAGATTTTCAAAATTCTTGGAGATATTTAAGAAGCTTATAATCAATATTCCATTTGTTGAAGCCTTAGAACAAATGCTAAGCTATGTGAAATTTATGAAGGATATTCTCAACAAAAAGAGGAAATTTGAAGATAATGAGACTGTTTCCCTTATTGAAGAGTGCAGTGCAATAATTCAGAAAAAGCTTCCTGAAAAGCTTAAAAATCCTGGAAGTTTCACAATTCCATGTGCAATTAGAGACAGATTTTATGGAAAAGTTTTATATGATTTGGGTGCAAGCATTAACCTTATGTCGTTATCATTATTCAAAAGACTGGGATTAAGAGAAGTAACCCTTATTACTGTAACTCTACAATTAGTTGATCGTTGGATCACATATCCTAAAGAAGTTATAGAGGATGTTTAGGTGAAAGTTGATCAATTTAATTTTCTTGTTAATTTCATTGTGTTGGATATGGAGAATGATAAATAGATACCCGTAATTTTTTGGAGACCTTTTCTAGCCACAGACAGAGCAATGATAGATGTGCAAAAAGGAGAATTGACAATGCGAGGTAATGATCAAACTATTACATTCAATATTTCAAATTCAATGAAATATCCTGCAAGAGGTAAGGATGATGAATGTCATAGGATGGATATTATCAATCATTTAAGTGAATGTCATTTCAAGACAACTTATGAAGAAAAATCCGAAAGCAAAGAATTGGAACACAAGCAAGAAGAGGAATTACAAGATTCTGAAGATTTTCATGAGGAAGATTTAAATTATGTTCATGAAAATTTTGAAATTTTGGACATGACTGAAAAAGATGAATCTTTTGGTCCATCAATTGAAAAACCTCCTGAACTTGATTTAAAGATGCTTCCTAATCATTTAAAGTATGCTTTTTTAGGTGATTCCTCAACTTTGCCAGTTATAATTTCCTCTCAATTAACTGAAAAAGAAGAAGAGAGTTTGCTTGAAATTTTGAAGAAATATAAAAAAGTCTTTGGATAGACAATCGCTGATATTAAAGGAATTAGTCCTTCAATTTGTATGCATAGAATCCTTATGGAGGATAACTGCAAACTTCGGGCTGATCCTTAAAGGAGATTAAATCCTATTATTAAAGAAGTTTTTAAGAAAGAAATTTTAAAGTGGTTGGATGTTGAAATTATTTACCCTATTTCAGATAGTGCATGGGTTAGTCATATTCACTGTGTACCTAAGAAAGGAGGAGTTATTGTGATTGTTAATGAAAAGAATGAAATAATACCAGTAAGACAAGTTATAGGATTATGAATATGCATTGATTATAGAAAATTAAACATTGCCACCACGAAAGATCATTTTCCACTTCCTTTTCTAGATCAGATGTTGGATAGACTGGCTGGGCATAAATACTTTTATTTTCTAGGTGAATATACTGGTTACCACGAAATTCAAATTGCTCCTGTGAATCAAGAGAAAACAACATTTACCAATCCTTATGGTACATTTGCTTTTAGAAGAATGCCCTTTGGTTTATGTAATGCCCCTGCTACTCTTCAAAGATGTATGATGTCAATTTTCTGTGATTTAATAGAAAAAGAAATTGAAGTTCTTATGGATGACTTTTCAGTGTTTGGAATTTCATTTGAATCATGTTTAGAGCATCTATCTAAAGTTATGAAATGCTGTGAAGAAACTAATTTGGTTCTTAACTGGGAGAAATGCCAATTTATGGTAACATGAGGAATTGTTTTGGGACATTGTATATCAGAAAATGGTATGGAAGTAGATCCTGCAAAAATTTAAGTGATCTCTAATTTACCTTGCCCAACTAATGTAAAGGGAATTAGAAGTTTTCTGGGACATGTTGGATTCTACAAGCGTTATATTAAAGGCTTTTCACAAATTTTGAAGCCTTTATGTCGTTTACTGGAAAAGATGCATTTTTTATTTTGATGATGAATGCATAAAAGCTTTTGAATCTTTAAAAGAAAAATTAATCACTCCACCTGTTATAGTTTCACCTAATTGGGAAAAACCTTTTGAATTGATGTGTGATGCTAAATTATGCTATTGGAGCTGTTTTAGGTCAGAAATATGATAAGATTTTTCAAGTAATTTACTATGCTAGTAAAACTCTTTATGAAGCTAAAATTAATTATACCACTACTAAGAAAGAGTTATTAGCTATAGTATTTGCCTTTGATATATTCAAATCATATTTAATTGGAATTAAATGTCTTGTGCATACTGATCTTTCTACTATTAAGTATTTAATAAAGAAGAAGGATGCAAAACCAAGATTGATTAGATATATTCTTCTTTTACAAGAATTTGATTTCAAGATAGTAGATAGGAAGGGTGCTGATAATCAAATTGATGATCATCTGTTCAGGCTTGAAACTAAAAAATCTCTCTGTGATGCTGAAGAAATTAATGAAAATTTTCCTAATGAAAAATTGTTTTAATAAGTGGTGTGTTCCGTGATATGCAGATATTGTAAACATTATTGTCAGTGATATTTATCCTTTGGTTTGACATACCAGGAGAGGAAGAAATTTATATCTGAAGCTAAGACTTATTTTTTGGATGACCCGTTTTTATATAAACAAGGAAAGAATTTGATTATTCAAAGATGTGTGCCTTTAGAAGAAACTTATGAAATTATTCAAAAATTCATAATTCTGATTATGGGGGAAATTTCGGAGTTGATAAAAATGAACATAAAATCTTACAATTTGGATTTTATTGGCCTACAATTTTTTAGGATGTTAATGCTTATATTAAAAATTGTGATTGATGTCAACGTGTAGGTAATATTTCTAGAAGAAATGATATGTCCCTCAATTATATGTTGAAAGTTGTAATATTTGACATTTGGGGACTAGATTTCATAGGACCATTTATACCATCTTTCGAAAATACATACAGTTTGATAACAGTAGAATATGTATCTAAATGGATAGAAGTTGTTGCTTTACCTCGATGTGATGCTCAAAGTGTTGCAAAGTTTTTAAATAAGAATATATTTTACAGATTTGGAATACCAAGAGTAATCATAACTGATGGGGGAAGCCATTTTAAGAATGTGATTATGGAAAAATAAGTAAAGAATCATCATATTAACCATTGCATTGCTACTGCTTATCATCTGCAGACAAGCGGTTTGGTTGAATTATTCAATTGTGAAATTAAAAGAATATTTGAATAGACTATTAATCCAAATAGAAAGGATTGGTAAATCAAACTGGATTATGCTTTGTGGGCCTATAGGACTGCTTACATAACTCTTATAGGAATGTCCTTATATAGGCTAATTTTTGGAAAAGCTTGTCTTTTACCAGTTAAACTTGAGAATAAATCATATTGGGCTATTAAAGAGTTAAATTTTAATTTGAAAGATGCTGGAGAAAAGAGATTTTTGCAATTAAATGAGCTTGAAGAGATAAGGAATGAATCTTATGAAAATGCTAAGATTTATAAAGAAAAGATCAAGTTATGGCATGATCGGAAGATTCTTACTAAAAATCCTAAGCCAGGGCAAAAATTTTTGTTGTATAATGCTAGATTGAGAATTTTTGCTAGAAAACTTAAGTCCAGATGGACAGACCCATTTATTGTGATGAAAGTTTATTCATATGGAGCTATGGATATTCAAGATCCTAAGACTGGAAAATTATTTAAAGTGAACGGTGATAGACATAAACCTTACTTTTTTGTCAATCAATCTAAATCTAATGAGAATTTAATGTTGGGACACTCATAATAAGCTCTGGGTATGTCAGGCTGATGACGTTAAACCAAGCGCTTTGTGGGAGGCAACTCATATTTATCGGTGTGCTTTGCTTTATGTTTGCTTTGAGTGATTTTATTTGGTTTGATTTTAGAAATGTAGTAGCATTTTAGAGTTTTTATGTTATAGTGTTGTTTATTTGACCTTATTCAATGACTTAAAGGAGTAAGAATGAAGATTTTGATGTTTGACAGAACTGTGCAAAAATGTGCACTGGCGGCTATGCATCGCTGGTTGGCGCATAGGCACGACAGTTATAAAAAGTATGAAAAATGAGGTTCTAGAAGCATAACTCGTGAGTGAGTAGTTTTTGAAGTTATTAAGGAGTTTTAACACGTCTAGGGTCGGTTTTGTGCCTTACCAAGTCTATAAAAAGCCCATATTTATATAATACTTGCCCTAGTTATTATTTTCATTCCTGAGTCTTCTGAAAGCGTATTTTGAGTGCAAATATGTCTTCTTAGGAGAACTAAATTAAGAAGAAAGAGGAAGCCAACAAGAAGAATTTTATTTGCAATAGTGCGCAAGAGTTATATAATGGATTTCTGGCTGTGAGTATCCAAGGAATAGTAGAAAGGATTATGAATATCGACGTTGATGTGGAGTCTATTGATGCAAAGGTAAATGAAATTAATTCTCATTTAGCACACATTGGATGGCAACTCAAAATGTAATTCAGTCATACAAGTCATGTGGAAGAAGCGAATTGAGTGATGTATCTGAAGAACAAATGGATATAAGAAGAAGATGTAAGAGCTTTTGATCATTGCTCGTTTTATCAGATTTACATTTCAGATGGTTCAAATGGAAGTAATGGTGGTTCTGGAAATATTCTACCAAGTGGAGATTGGAATTAAATTATGTGTGGTCTTGTGATTTGATTATGTGTGTTTAATGTTTTAAGTGTATTTTCTTTAAAATTTGTGTTTGTTGCACTTTACATGTATTTTCTACATCTCAATGATGTAAGTTTGTGTTTTAAATTACAGGTGTCTGAACTTATGTATTTGGAGAAAGAATTATTTTGGATAGTAATTTATAGTTTGTATTAAGAATTTGTTATTAATATAAGTTTCTGTTTGTGTTTAATTTGTGTGGAATCATTGAAATTAAAGAGTACTTTTGGAGTATTTGAATTATGGAGAGAAATAATTGTTTGAAGTGATTAAGTGGGATTAACTAAGTGTTTTATGCAATTAAATTAATTGTCAAAATTTGGGCACTGGTGCCCAAGCGCCAAACCGACGATGCATAAGCACTAGATTTTGCGGCTAAGCGCCGTATGCCTCGTGCATAGGTGCCAGTTCGTAAAAATCGATTTTCGATTTTAAAAATCTGAAATTTACCATTTTTAACACCCCCATCACCTTCAACCTCTCGGTTTCACGAAATAGGAGCCTAGGCATCAATATTTGGATCATTTTAGAGTCGATTTTGTCAAAATTTGTTGGATTTGAGTTCCTTAAAGTATGATCCTTACTCCTAAGTAAAAATTTTTTATTTTCACCATGTATTTTGAGTACATTATGGAAAAATCTAAAAATCACTATTCATGGTGAAAATTTGAGAAAAACATGAGAAACTGCTTAGATTTAGTAGAATTTACCTTTGGAAGTTAAATTAGCAAGTTTTGTTTTAATTTGGAATTCATAGTGAATTTTTAGAGATGGATCCAAAGTCAAAACAATTGAAATGAAAAGAAAATTTTGATTCCGACAAATTTTTCAGTTCTAAAGCTGAGAATCGTTACGTCGATGCACTCGCATTACAGAAATTGATTCTATAACGAGTTTTTAGTAAGCCAAAAGGAGAAATTAAGGAGATGATTGCTAGAAGAAATTGGGAACGATAATGTTGTATCTCCATTGTAGCAGTTTTTTCTGTGGTGAGAGAGTTCTATGTTAACTTATCAGCAGCAGAAGACAATTTGGTGATGGTTAGGGGCAACAAGTGGATTTTTTATCTGCTGTAATTAACACTTTTTATCGATTACCTCCTACAATATTTTGTTTTTATGTGAATTTTCATCTTTCTGAGGGAGAGTTAGATGAGATTATGGCCTTTCTTTCTGATGAAATAGGTTTGTGGAAGATGACAAATGATAGAAGAGTGAATTTTTCAGCCTTTAAATTGAATGCCACCTTAAAGGCATGACATTACTTTATCTCATCTAAACTTCTACCTTCAAGTCATGTCAGTGAAGTTACAAGGGAGAGAGAGTTGTTCTGAACCATTGTATTCAGCAGGGAAAGCCATTAGATATTGGTGTTATTATCTTTGATTATATTCTGAACTATGCCAGAACTACTACTTCTGCAGGTATGGGATTTCCATCTCTGATTTATTCACTTTGTGAGCAGTTTGGTGTTAATTCTGACACATGGGAAGAAGTCCTTCAGCCACTTAGACCTATTACTAATGCAAATGTGAACGCTTACACTGTACATTCAGTATTTGGCTGGAAAGGAGGATTTGTTAGAGCTTCCAGTTCTTCTGCTTCTGTGCTTCTACTTCTCGTGCTTCTATTGCACATGCATCATCTTCAAGAGATTCACAGACTGGATTATTACAAAATATTTTGAAGAAGGTGAGTCTTACGAGAGAGCATATTAGAGATATGGATGGTAAGATTGAAAATATTGAAAGTTATAATGTAAAACATGATGAACATGAGGAGAATTATCAACAGTACATGGACAGAGTGATTAGAGGAGATCACAGTGTTGAGATGCCCCCTCATGCTTTTTGTATACCTTATGTGCCATCCAGAGATTGGAATGAAGATGATGATGATGAGGATGATTATTAGGATTATTGTATTGAGTTTGTGATGTTGTGTTGTGATTTTCTTATGTTGTGATGTTTTTTATTTTGATGTTTTTATATGTGATGTGATGTATTTTGTTATGGACTATGATGTTGTGAAGATTTTAGTTGGACTATTTTTATTATGCACAATCAGATGTTTTATGATGTAATTTGTAGTGTGCTTGTGGTAGTAAATGTTTTTATGTGTTTCTAGTGTTTGACTTTTAGTAGTGTCTAATTTAATTCCTATAAATATTAGAAAAATTTAGAGCACTATTAGAAACCACTATTTATATAGCATGCTTAAACTTTTCAAAATTTGCTATCATTTATTTTCTAGTATGTTGTGATTTATGTTGGTGTGTATTTGCTTTGAAAACCTTCACTATTGTAGAAGTCCTTTAAAATTTTGAAATTTCTATTTTATGAAAAACTGAAAAACTGAATTTGATTTCTTTTTACTCCTTGTTTTTAAATTGTTATACTTGCATATTTAGGATATGAAAATTCCTGCAAGCATGTTATTCTAGTTTTTTTTTAATTGTTACCCATGTATCATTTTTATATTTAAATGTTTTATCCTAATTAAAAATTAAAGTTTAGGGGAATTTAAAAACAAATTTTTAAAAACTAAAATTTTATTTGTTCTCAAGAATACTTAAATAAAATTTGATTTTTGATTGAAAAATAATTATGTATATGAAGTAGTATTAGGGAAGCAAATTTTTTAATATAGAAACGAGTAAGAGAATTTAGTTAAAATTTATACTAAAGCTGAAAAACTTTAAAGTTAAAATTTTCTTAGTAAAGAAATGTTAATTATAGTTAAACTATCTTTAATAAGAAATGTTGTATTCTTGGATAAATAGAATATTTGAATTTTATTTTTCAAAGCTTAAATTTCTTTTATTGAGAAATAACTTTCAATATTATTATTATGATTTTTAAGTGAAGGATATATATCAGACGTTTATTTTAAATGAAAGGGTGGAATTCAAAATCATTAAAGGCCTATTCAAATACAGTAATTCTTACCTTATAAAAAAAGGAAAAATAAAAGAAAAAGAAAAAAAGAAAAAGAAAAAAAAGAAAAAAAAGGAGAAAAATAGTATGTAAAAAGGAAGGAGAAGCTTGAGGATTTAAGGGCCTAATCAAAAATTGATTCCATACCTAAAGTTTAAAATATAAATTTTGAGAAATTCTAAAGCTTAAGATTATAATATAGTAAGTAAAATTATTTCCAAATGAAAATTTTTAACTGAGGAAGACAAAATGTTTGAATCCTATATTTTGAAAAATCTACAAGTATTTCTGAATTAGATAGGAACTAATATTTTTCATTATCTTTTATTTAAGAACTTTTGAAACTTTAAGTAGATCTCATTTACTAAAGTTTTTTCTAAATTGGACTATTTCATTTCTAGAACAAAATTTTGAATCCTTCCTAAAGAAACTCATTTACATAATTTACATGTTAAGATTTTCTATGTGATTAAGTGTCACTTGAGGATAAGTAACATTTTAAGTTTGGGGGATTTTGATATACCTAAAATATATAGTGTTTTTAAGTACATTTTTATACCTATTTTTGATGATATTGCACTTTAATGGAAGGTATTTTTGTGTTTTTCTTGTAGATATGATTAAAATGAGTGACTATGATGAAAGGAACAATAAAGGATCAAATTTGGAGCAAAAATTGAAATGTGTGAAAAATTGGCCGGACTATTGGCGCATAGGCGCCACAGTTAAAATAACAAATTTATTTGATTTTGGCACAAATTTGAAGGGGTTTTTGAAGCATACTTTGGTTTAAACTTCACTACATCAGCGCCAAAACTCATTTAAAATTTGAATGGATGGATGCATTCTTAATGAATACATTAAATCTGGACACATTTTAAAGAGCGCCAAGGCACCTTTTGGAATATTTTAAAAAGAAGACTTGAAGATCATAAAAAGGGTTATTGTTGGAGGGTGTGATTAGTGTTAAGAGTCAATTTTAAGTTAGAGAGTTATTAAGAGTACACATTTCCACTTCACCACTTTTTATTATCAATTGTATCTAGTTTTTATTAAAAGTAGAATAGATATTTGGAGTCAACAGAGTTGGGCGCCAACCTCTATTGTGTCTTGTAATGGGAAACAAAAGTTTCAAAGGAACTTCAAGAGTCTTGTGGATAGAATTTTCATATAAGTGTTTAACTTTGTTTTACATTTGGTTTTAAAGTAAAACTTGTTGTGTTTTCACTATGATTTCTACTTTCAAATAAAGTTGTGATTGTGTTTTGTCCATGGATTCTGAGTAGTATTCTTTATCGTTTTCCTTTTAAATGATGAAGTAATTAAATTATGGGAGGAATTTGTGTGAAGTATAGGAATTCAATGTTGTAATAATTTGTGATGATTCACTACCTTGCACTTAGTTTACTTCTTGATTTGGCCAATTAAGATATTAAAATTTGTTGGGAGATTATGTAAGATCCATTGCGGTATTGTCTCAATCAACAATTGGAAAGAATCACATGCAATTGTATGGATGAGAATTGTAGTCCATATGGTTGGTTGCAAATAAATAGGAAGATATGCTTATAATGGGGAGCAAAATTAGAGGACTTTAGTGTGAGAGACTAAAGCCCCCTAATATAGTTTGATGTGAAAATTTTTGTTATGAGATGTTAGCCACCAGGTAGAGGGAATCGAGGGAACTCTAGAGTGAGAGCTAGTATTTTCCTGCCTAACCCATCTACAAGATTGCAAATCTCCAAATTAACCAATGTTCTTTATAGAACCAAGTAAAGGTAAAGAATATAATTACTTCTATTTGACACAACACATTTTAGATACTTCCACAACAAAATTTCATAATTATTACTTATTCATTAAAAGAGGAAAAATATATTTTATTCTCATTTGCTTTCATATTATTTTATAGTTGTGTTAACTTTAGTTGTTTGCTTTACTTTTTATTCAAAAAATACCAAAAACAAATTTGAAAAACATTATATTTTAAAACATACTTTAAAAAATCATTCTAAAAAAGTAAAAAGTTATTTTTCTTATTTTTTTAATACTTTAGACATTTCCTTGTGGGGTCGATATCTCAGGGCTTAATTAATAAGTTCTATATTACTTGATAAATGATACGTATACTTGCGTAGTATCCTATATTATAAAATAATTAAATTATATCTCTTATTTGTTTCTGAATTAAGTTTTTGGTATTGTTGCAAAGAAAGAGATAATATCATTGAAAATAAATATAAAGTGAAAATCGTAAGCATAAATATTCAGTGATCAGTGATCTGCTCTGCCCAAATCTCTTAGATGGAAGACACAGTCCAAGATCTCTTTCTGATCCTCTTTCGAGAATACATCACTGTGCAGCTCAGATTGACTTGCTTCCCATCAATCTTGACCTGATACTCAAAAGTTTTACATCAGACTTTCTTCATTTTTCTTATTTCCCGCTAATGATCATCTGATCCAGGTGCATAAACCATGTGTCATGGAATATAAGGCTCTATCTCTTGTTCTTTCTTCTTCTTATCTGTTGACGTGTTGGCTGTGTAATAATCCAACGTTTTATAATTCTGCAAAAATAACACATTGCAGTTGGGACATTCTATGAACGCTCCTTGTGGGTGCCTCTGAGGCATTCCCCCCAGGCATTTGCCACTGGGGTTCAGTATCTCATCCTCTTCAAAGTCTGTAGAAGACTTGTACCCCTCACAATCATTACACCCCTAACAACGCGATGTCAGCGTGTACTCAGGAAAACTGGAAACAATTTTCTTGACCTCTTCATCTTACTCCCGCTGCAGAGGCTTGGTGACTACTCCTTCTTTATCTTTGACAATCTCATCAAAATTATCTTTAACAGGTGTGTCATGTACTGCCGACTCCATAGCTAGAACTTTCTCGGCCCTTTCCAAGACCTTCTTTTTTCAATGAGCAACGTTACACCAGTAAGTTCTCTTCTTAGTTTGAGTCTCAAAGCCTCCTGCTGTAGATCTAACCATGCGACCATCTGAGGTTGCTACCATTGATTCCAAACAAATAGTTTTAAAATTTTGAGATGGCTTTTTTGTAACTGGGGTGCAATGCAAACCATACAAAGCTGACACTAACAGTCCCCAGCCCGACATTTACCTTTAGAAGAGAGGAGAAACGTCAATACCCTTCAGTTTAGGTAGAATTTAGAACAATAAAAAGGTTATTACAAATCTCATAAATTTATTTTAATGGAATTTTGAAAAACATATGCAAGAAGGTGTGAGAAAAAGTGATGTGCCAAATTTTGTTTATGATAATTTCAAGTTTTAATACAACTTTATTTATTTATGCCCCAAATAAACAAAATGCAAAGAAAAAGTAGCAAAAGAAGGTCGCTAAAGGTGTCAGGTTACATAGTATCTCTTTAAATATCTCTCATTGATCGGAGCATTGATCTCTTGCCTAGACAATCCACTAATTGATAGGCTCCACTGGTGAAGACACTCTCCACGACAAATTGTCCCTCTTAAGTAGGCTCAAATTTTCCACCTATCTTGTGGTGTGCAATGATAGGTCTTCTGAGAACTAGAACAAGCTCATTGACCTTAAAAGTCCTTGGGCGGACCAACTTATCATGGGCTTTAACCATTTTGGCTTGATAAAGCTCTAGATTTTGTTGCGCTGTTAGTCTTCACCCTTCTAAGCTGTCTAATTCTTCTAGCTGAAGTCTGGTTTTTTCCTCTCTAGTAATCTTATTTTCCACGGTCACTCAAAGAGAAGATAATTGTTTTTCTAAAGGGAGTATGGCTTTAGACCCATAAACTAGGTTATATGGTGTGGACCCAGTGGGGGTCCTAACTATTGTCCTATAGACAATACCTCTAACAACTTCTCGTGCCATCGTCTCTTATTGATGTCAAGGATTTTCTTTAAAATTTGTAATAGTGTTTTTTTAAAGCTTCTGCCAGGTCATTCGCTCTTGGATAGTAGATCGTTGAATACCTCCAATCTATACCATGTCGACTGACAAAGCTGTTGATTTTGGTGCTCTTGAATGCTTCTCCATTATCTAAGATTATCCTGCACAGTACCCCGAAACGATAAACAACCTGGTTCTTGAAAAACTGTAGAACATGATGTGTTGTAACTTCCCGTAGTGGAATCGCTTCTGCCCATTTTGAGAAATAATATGTTGCTGCAAGAATAAATGTGTCCTTTAGAAGAAGGGGGGTCTATAGGACCAATTATATTTGTACCCCAACACTCGAATAGCCATGAGGCGACAGTCTGGTGTAGCACATTCGGTGGTTGGTGTAGGATCACCCCGTGTATCTGACACTGATGGAAACTTTTGGTCTTTTCCATGCAATCTATCATCATAGCAGGCCAATTGTAGCCCAGTCTCTTGATCTTCATCTTCATATTTGGTCCTAACTGATGTGCACCACACAGTCCGGCATGAACCTCTTTAATAAGATTTTGTGCCTCCTTAGGGCTCAAGCACCTCAACCACATCTAGTTGAATGCTCTTCTAAACAAAATGTTGTTGACCAGTGCATATGACATTGCTCTCATCAGTATCTAATACTCCGTTGACTTATCATCTGGAAGCACAGCTGTCTGCAGATATCTGATGAATGGCTATCTCCAATCCTCAGTATATGCAACCGTTGTAGCTGCTATCACTAAATCCTTTCCTTTGGTTCACTTAGTCATTCTGCATTATAGATAACACTTGTCTTCCTCTAACAACAATATCAACTGAATCTGGTGGTGGGCATGAAAGTTCTTTAGTTAACTTTTCTAAAGAGTCTGCATGTGATTTATTCCCTCAAGGAATCCTGTACAAAGTAACATTCGGGATTTGTTCCAAAAATTTTATGGAATACTTGTAGTATTCCATATGTCTCGGTTTCAAAATTCTGTATTGACCAACGATCTGTTGAATAGCCGACTGGGAATTCCCGTATATGTTGACATCTGTAATACCCATCAAAATTGTCAATTCTAATCCCACTATCAAGGCCTTGTACTCTGCTTCGTTATTAGTGCACAACTCTGAAAAGTGATAACAATATCTCATCATTTCGTGCTCTGGTGTCACAAACACTAAGCTAATTCTTGCCTATCTAGGTATCATTTTCTGTGAACCTTGGACTCTTGTAGCTGATGCAACTCCGTCAAAATACTTTCCCAACGCTGCTCGTTGGGAGGCTCAATATTCAGCACTTGCTCATCAGGTAGATCGTCATTGAGTGGGGACCCAGCTGGATGTGGGTGTGTACCAGAAAATCTACTAGTATCTACTCTTTGATAGCGTGAAGGGGCAAAAAAGTTATATTGAATTGCAACAATATCATCAAACACCTAGCTAATCTGCCAGATAGCGTTGGTCGAGTCATTAGGTATTGCAAAGGATTAACACGAAATTAAACTGACCTTATGAAAAAGCATGTAATGTCTTAGCTTCTGAGTTGCATAGATTAAAGATAGACAATGCTTTTTCAATTGGAGGATAATTTACTTTTGCTCATAATAGATGTCTGCTTAAATAATAGAGAGCATTGTGCCAGCAAGGCTTCGAGGGAGTCGTCTAACGTTGCGGTGTAAAGTATCAAAGGTTGACCTGGGATTGGGGTTGCTAAAACTAGAGGCTTCATTATATATTGTTTGATATTCTCAAATGCACATTTAAAATTTTCATCCCAAATGAATTTGACATCTTTCTTGATCAACGCAGAATAAGGTTGACACCTTCCCGACAGATTAGATATAAATCTTCTTAGATATGCCAACTTTCCATGCAGGGATCATAGTTGTTTTAAATTTTTTGGAGATGTCATTTTAAAGATAGCTTTTATCTTATTTGGATCAATTTCGATTCCCCAGTGGCGAACAACAAATCCTAGAACTTTCCCGGAGGTAACGCCAAAAGCGCACTTTAAAGGATTCATCTTGAGATTAAATTGTCGTAACTGATTAAATATGATCCTCAAATCGTACAAATGATCATTCTTGTCTTCACTTTTAATAACCAGGTCATCCACATAACATTCCACCTTTTTATGGATGAGATCGTCAAATATCTTTATCATCACTCTCTATTTTGTTGTTTCTGCGTTCTTCAGAACAAAAGGCATCACTGTGTAGCAGAAGATTCTGATTGGCATTCTGAAAAGCTATTAATGAAGCATCCTCAAGTGCTATCTTTATCTTATTGTAGCCAGAGGAACCATCCACGAAGAAGAAGATTTCATGAGATGAGGTGATGTCCACCATTAGCTCTGGTATTGGTAGGGGGAATTCATCTTTTGGACATGTCTTATTCAAATCTCTGAAATCAACGCAGACTTGAATCTGTCTGTTCTTGACTGGAACAAAATTTGCTAACCATGTGGGGTACTGTTCTTCCCTCTTAAATTTAGCATCTATTAACTTCTTAACTTCTGCAACAACTTGTTGTTCAATTCCACCCTCATTCTAAAAGGTGCTTGCTTTACAGGGGGATAATTGATTCAACCCCGAGTCTGTGGACTGTGATTTCTGGTGCTAAACCTGGCATCTTGTCATAACTCCAAGTGAAGCAATCTTTAAATTCTTGAATTAGTTTGATCAAATCCTGAGACTCCTCTTCATTAAGCAAGGAACTAAAGAAAAAATTTCTAGGCTCTTCCTATGTTCCTAAGTTAATTTCCCTTAATTCATCGATAGTAGACTTGATCTCTTCCTCAAACTTTGGGGGAGCATATTATATCGGTGGCTCTTCATAACCTTCATCAACATCCGTACATTGCTCTGTAGTAACACCCATGCAAAATTTTGTATCATCAAATTGTCTTATCATTCCAAATCTAAGGCCATTTTTTGAATTAAAATTATGACCCTTGGTATTCCATAGCTTTTAAAAGAGTTTTTATTTACTTTTTGGCATATGGCTCGGCAATGAACCCTGTTAAATTAACTTCTTAACATAAGGTGAAAAGTAACTAAAAGGTAATTCCATTAATTCATTAGAGTTTTCTTCAAAGAGTACATCAATATCTGGAGGAGAAGAAGTAGTAGTAGTAACAGAGTCAAACTTGATCAGTTTCACGCCTTCAGTATGTACTTCCTTAACTCCTAAGCTCTCAACCTCATTGGATTTTATTGGAGTTAAGGTCATGGCATGTACATAGATATTGATTAGATCGTACATCATCTACGCATACTTTTCTTCCTATTCAACTTGGACTTTAAACTGAGGCTTCTTCTCATTAATAATTTTTTCCTTTATTAACACTCTTTATCTTCCAAGCTGGTTTCCAAATTGATTTTAATGGTTGGATTGTCTAATTCGAACAACTCGTTGATTCGTATTTGTTAACGTCCCCAGCCTTCATCTCGGATGCATAAACTAAAAGAATCATCCTCCGTTTGTGGAGTTGGAGAAGCAATGGATTGTTAAATTAGAGTGGACTGAACCCTCACCCGTGTTTTCTTTGCAGTGCTATCTTTGTCAAGTGTAGCATCTCTGGAAGAGACAGTCTTCCTTGAAGGTGCATAATAGGCAGCATCTTCATGTATCCCCACTTCGTGAATTGAGAATGGTTGAAGATCTCCTTTAATACATTGTTCTTGTCCATCTTTATAGTACTTGATACACTGATATAGGGATGACAACACCATATTATACTCATGAGTCCAAGGACGTCCGAGTAAAGCATTGAACAAAGTCTCTGAAGGGATGATATGGAATTTTGTAAATGTTACCAAATCTCTGGCCTTTAACATCAAAGTAATAGATCTCATATCTCTTTCTCCTTTTTGGTTGAATCCCCTTAACATCATTTTATCATTATCGAGCTTTTGTGCATTGATATCTAGATAAGCTAATGTTTAAAGATTCATTATATTCAATGAAGCTCCTGGATCTACTAAAACTCTGGAAAGAATAGCTTTTCCAATATTGAATGAACAGTGGAGTGGTCTGTTATGGTCTGATGTCCCGAGTAAACGGTCTTCATCGGAAAAGGTGACTCCAGGTTGATTTTGTAATGAACATGCTACCTCAAAATGATGTACTGGTCAACTGAGCTAAGCAAATTTTAGGGTCGAGTAGGGCCTCAAAAAGTGTGTGTCTCATCTCCTTCGACAGGATTAGAGCATAAAAGATACTTAGCTTTGCTGGTAGTATCCTTAGGTGAGCGAGTACATTATACTCCACTTTGTTGATTCTTTAACTTGGTTTGGAAGAGGTGTCTTCTTCACAAGTGAAGGTGGTTCCTGTCGAGTGATCTTTTGTTTCTCTTTTTCCATTAGGGCTACTCATGGAGGCAACACCTTACCACTCCTCAAGTTCACCTATGTAATTTCTTCCTTTTCTTGCGTTGACTCGATGGAAGTCTCTCCTGACATCGTAGCTGAATCGTCTGCATCTGACTCTGACTCTGAAGATTCAAAGCTAACTGCAATAGGTGTTCCTTTAAAATCGAGGGTTGGCTCCTCGCTCGACGAATGATACACCTAAATAATATAGTATTTTTATGCACATTTTTATACCTATTTTTAATGATATTGCACTTTAATGGAAGGTATTTTGTGTTTTTCTTGCAGGTATGATGAAAATGGATGGTCATGATGAAAGGAACAAAATTGGATCAAATTTGGAGCAAAAAAATGAAAAATAAAAAATTTGGCACTGGCGGCTAAGCGCCGCTGGGCCGGCGCTTAGCCGCCACAGTTAAAAATTGAGATTCAAATGGATTTGGCACCAATTTCAAAGGGGATGGGATGCAACTCTTGGTGGTAACATCCATAACTTCCTTTGGGCGGCAAGTTTGAATGAAGGGGTGCGTTTCTTGGTAGATACATCGAATCTGGACACATTTTGAAGAGACACCAAGGCACCTTTTGGTTTACTATTTAAAGAGAGTCTTAGGAAAGATTTAGATGAGGCAATTTGAGGAGACTCTTCCACTGCATTTTGAAGAGTACTTCCATTTTTCTTCCACTGCATTTTAAAAGTTTTTTTTAGAGTAGGAGTAGAGAGTAGAAAGGAGAAAAGGGTCGGAGTGAAGTATTCTTCTTCCCACTTCTTTTCTTTCTTTTAGATTAGTTTTTATTGAAGTCTGAAGTTTGTATTCTGAGTCAACAGAGTTGTGAGACTTGCTCTGAGAAGTAGTTTAGCGAAGAGTCAAAGTTTCAGAGGAACTTCCTTAGTCTTGTGGAGAGGATTTTCAGATAAGTGTTTACTTTTATTTAGTTTATTAATACTTGTTTTCATTTATTATTTTTCTTATCGTTGTTTTTAATTTCAAATCAATGTGTTTTTATATTTTATCAATGCATTCTGACTAGTTTACTTTATCTTTTTCTTTCTTAAATGGAGAAGTAATTAATTTAAAGAGAATTTTTGTGGAAAGTATAAGTGTTTAAAAGTTGAAAGAAGTTATGAAGATTGATTCTAAAAACTTTGTTTACTTCTTAATTTGGCCTGTTAAGTTGTAAAATTTCTTGAGATTATGTATCCAATGCGGTATTGTCTCATAAAAGTTAGTAAGAATCACATGAAATTATATGTGTGAGAACTGTAGTCCATATAATTGAATGTAATATTAGAAGATATTTTTATAAAAGGGAATAAAATTAGAGGATTTTAGAATGACAGGCTAAAAACCCTAATTCGGTTTGAAGTTTTGAGTTTTGTTATGAGAAGTTAGCCCCCAGGTGGTGGGAATCGAGGGAACTCTAGAGTGAGAGACTAGTATCTTCCCTGCCTAACCATTTTCAAAATAATATAAATTTCAAATTAACCAATGTTCTTTATAGAACCAAGTAAGAGTAAAGAGCACATTTGCTACTATCTGTCACAACAAAAATTTGAATACTTCCACAACAATACTTTAAGAATTATTACTACTTCATGAAAGGAAAGAAAAAGATATTCTAGTTACTAGTATTTTACATCCAGTGTTATTAGTTATTGTAATTTAAATTTCTTGTTTCGCATTTTATTAAAAAAATTTCAAAAGACATATCAACCTCCAAAACTTTTCAAAATCAAGACATACTTTTTTGAAAACAAATAAAGAAAATAAAAAGATAATTTCTCTGATTCCTTTAAAGATTTCACATTTTCTCTGTGGGTTCGATATCTCGGGGCTTAATCAGAAAGTCCTATATTACTTGATAAACGATACGTATACTTGCGTAGTATCCCATATTATAAAATCATAATTTTCATATCTTAAATCATCAGCGCACTTATATCTGACGGTACCAAGTTTTTGGCGCCGTTGCACTTATATCTATCGGGGATCAACGAACTATCGTAATTGGGGTCTCCTTCACTTCCAATATCTCAATCGTCACTAGCGATGGATTGCAAGATTTGAGGATTATTTTGGGAATCAAAATTGTGAGTAATTTGATTATTGATATCGACATCCTCATAAGAAAGAGTCAAAACAAAACCAAAATCAAAAGTGTTATCATTATAATATCCCGATAGAATAAAAAGATGATCATACAGAGTAAAATGCTTGAAGATTTTCTTCCCTAACTCACTGAACACTACCCTATCAAAGGCAGCCCCTATCCTAGGCTTCGTATTATCGGTCTCAGTCTTTTCCTTATCTTCCTCAATCTTCTCACATACAGGCTTTTCTGGTGCCTTCTCCGGTGTAACCTGAATGGGTGGTTGACTCTGAGTGGGAATCTGAGCAGATGGTTGATCTTTAGTGGCAACTTGAGCTGAAGTAATCCAGATCTTATTCAAAATCTTCTTGGATGACTTACTTCAAGCTATGTTCCAACTTTTACCTTTGGTATAGGAATCAACCAGTTCTGCGGTGATCATATTTATAGAACCTGGAAAGGTTCACGTAAATATTCCTTTGGGAGAAATATAGTTCTGTCTCTGTAACTCCTCTCGAGCCAATCCTTAAAAGTGACACAGTTCTTGATCGTATGAACCAACATTCTATGGTAAGGACAATAGTTTGTACTACTTGTCCTACCAGCTTCCTCAGGCCTCTTAGCTTCTGGAAACTTGAACTCAGTCTCTTTGACATGTTCCTGAAAATCTTGGCCACTGCCTCAATTTTGAAAGAATAGACCTTGTTCAGGAGCTCTGTTAGGATCGGTTTATTGTAAGTTCTGGGTTGATTTGAAGATTGTCCTTGCTAAATAAACTGTGGCGCATACTATCAATTCTGAGGTTAAGAACATTGAGGCACATACTGCTGATCGGGTTGAGGATACTGAAGTGGACGCTGACTAACTTGTTGGTTGAATGGTTGAGTGAATTGGGACCTGATTGCTGCTGCTGATAAGAATGTCGAGGATGGTCATCCCTGTTCATCGGCTGCTTACATTTATCAACTGCAGACACCGTCTTGACTCTCTTGTCATAAGCCTTGTTGGTCTGGCCCTATCTGCTTTCCCTCCATTTGAGTGCGTAAGTTCCTCCTGAAGCTTCGCATCCTTGGTGAGAAGCTTCTCAAAAGACTTAATGGTGAGACCTTTAAGCATGAAATTGATTTTTTCATGGATATTCTCGAGCACTATATTAATTGCGTATTTTTCATCAATTTGTGGCTCACATTTTATGCTCAGTTTTCTCCACCTTAAGAGATAATCCACCAGTGTCTCATTGGGCTTCTGCTGCTCTCTGGTGAGATGTCCTACAGCCAGCCGGTTTTGTGTCCTGGAGAATCTCTATACGAATAGGCTTTCTAACTCAGTAAATGTCTTTATTGATCTGTTAGGAAGATTAGTATACCACTCAAAGGCTATCCTAGATAAGTTTCTAACAAACAGTCTGAAGAGAAGTGCGTCGTTCCCCTTTATGTTGCAACAACTGGCTCTGAAGTGCGCTATATGTTGCCTCAAGTTTATTGTTCCATCAAAAACTTTGAAGGTAGGGGGCACAAATCTCTTAGGATATGAGACGGAATCAAATTCTTCTGGGTAGGGCCTACCCTTTAGAACTAATGATCCTCCCTTTGACTGGGCTATGGCCTCTCTAACCTGCTGGTCCACATCTGTTTAATGTCCTTTTCAGGTACCGATCTCTGAAAGGAGTTCCTTTTATGCTCTTCTTCTTAATTGGCAGAGGTAGCATCCCTTCTATCGTCCTTGATATGTACTACTTCTGGTGGATGCACCTCTACAACTATTGCAGTCGAAGACAGTGCAGACATCACAATGATTGCATCAAGCACCTCATTCATTCTTTTTGCCAATCTGGTGATTTTCTCATCTCGACTCTAAACTACTATATGAGATTCTGTCTCAGTATCCTCTTCATTAGAAGGTTGAATTTCTCGTGAGGCTGCTTGGTGACCCTCGATCCGCAGCAATGCACCAAAAACTTGGTTTGCAATCGCCAAACAATGCAGTAATTTATGCTATCAAAAATATTTTATAGCCAATACTTTGACTCAAATAATAATAGCGGCTAGTGTATATAAATATAATTTTATGAAAAATATTTTACACACTAGGGGTACTACACAAGTATACGTATCGCTTCAAGTAATATAGGGCTTTTAAATAAAGACTCCGATATCGATCCCACGAGGAGGATTATAGATTTTTTTTTAATATTTTGATTTTATTTTTATGTATTTCTTTTAAAGTTAAAAAGTTGATATTTAATTTTCTAGATGCATAAATAAAGCAGTAATAAAGTAATGATTGATGTAAATAAAAATAAGCAAACAACTTTCTTCCTTTCAATTAATCCAAGACTTTTTAGATAATGTAATATTCGTGGAGAATATAAATTTATGGTATTGTGCCAAATAGAAGCATTCCTATTCTTTACCTTCGCTCGATAGTATAAAGAACATTGGCTAATTTATAGATCAGGTCTGGATGTATTGTTAGTAGAATGGGTTAATCTAGGCTCACACTACTAGATGTCCAAGGGTGGCTATGGTCGGCCCTACTAGTGATCATTTCCTTCTCTATAAACCAAATTACAAGAATTTAGTCTGTCACTCTAAAAACTTATCAATTCTACGCCCATTAAATAATATCTTCCTATTTATTTGCACTTCACCTTGAATAAGCCGCGCAAGGCCTTCGACTACCCAAGGATTCATGTGATATCTACTAGTTAAGAATTCATCTCCTTCTAGGTCTCAAAACTCTTCAATAGATTTTAACAATTTAAATGGCCAATTTAAATAGTAAATTAAGATCAGTATTAATATCATCACAATGTTTAAAATATAAATATAGTTTTTAATTCTCCAACGAATTTTATATTATCTTATTTATCTTTTCATAACTGAAAGGAGAAAGTAAAGTAACTACTCATAACACATTGAAGTTAAACAACAAAACATATAAATAAAACTTTGAATCAAAATACAAATACTTATCTCAAGTGTTTCTCCAATCGAACCTCTGAATCCTTCGACTCCAAAGTAAATAGACTTCAAAAGCACCGACTCTTCAAATACTCTTAATACAAACTCTAAAATAAACTCACTAATTAATAAAAGAAACTATAAATATGGCCCATAAAATATTTCTCTAATTTCTCTCTCTAAATGGAACTATGGGGCTAGGTTTGGCATTGGTGGTTTTTGGTTGGTTTGTGGGCCTGGGCGTTTTTCTCTGAAGGAGTAGCCTCCTATTTATAGGCTTCAAGGGTTGCCTTGAGGCACCTCTTCAAAATGTGTCCATGTTCAATGAATCTTCTAGAAGGTGTGCTGGCGCGTAGGCGCCGAAATCTAGTGCCTAGGCGCCGGACTCTGCGTCCAGTTCTTTGCACCTCTTCACTTTGGATCGCACTTCTTCGCGATCTTAACCGTTTCCAAGCGTCCAAATACAATTTATCACATGTCCTATAATCCAGGAATAACTGCCAATCTTCTAGATGGTTCAATAACCGCTAACACCGTCAAAATAACTGTCCAAAAGTCGTCAAAAATCTTACAGAATTCTGTATCGAACTGGCGCTTAGGTGCCAGACCAACTATTTTGATAATTTTGCATTTTGGCTCCATTTTTGCTCTTTTTTTCTCCTTTTTCATCTTTTTTTCCTTTTTGAACATTTTTGCATCACCTACATCCAAAACACAAAAATAAATTTCAATAAAGCATAATATCCTTAAAAATTTGATAAAAATCAAGGCATAAAAATAGGTATTTTTTTCATGGATTAAAATCCCCCAAACATAAACGTTACTTGTCCTCAAGTAACCCTTTTTACTATATAAAATGTATAACAATTGGAATAAAAGGTAAATATTTAAGATTTCTTATAATTTTTTATTTTATAAAGGCTTTAGTAAATCATTAACCAAATTTAACTTAGTTTAATTTTAAGAATTTAAAGAATATTTAACTACCAAATCATAAGATTTCAAAAAATTTTCATTCACTTCGAAATAATTGTAGCTTATTATATTAAGATCACATAAATTATTTACAAGAAAAAGATCTTCATGAAAATCTTTTCTAATAAAGATACATGCATAAAAATTAAGTAAAATATCTAATCAATTTTTTTCTTATAAGCTAATTCAAGTGAAGCCAATTTTTTATTAGGCATCTCCTCAAGCTTCTTCTCTCTCTCTTTTTTTTTTTTTTACAGAGAAGATTACTATATCTGGATAGCCTTTTAATGGTTTTGAACTTTGCTATCCTTAACTTATATTTTCAAACTTATACATTTTCACTTAATTACTATAACATGAATAGATTTCAAAAAGAATTTCAATTTTTTCTTTTTCAAGTTATAATTTTTAATTTCTTAATATTTCTAAAATTCAATTATTTCTACTATGAATAGAAAATTTTCTTAATCTTACTCTTCTTTAAGTTGAATAATTCTATTCTTAAAATTAATCAAAGTTATTAAAATTTTGGTTAAGTCTACAAAATTATTTATAATTTCAAAGATTTAAATGATCTTAAATAGATTCTTCATTCCTTATGTTATGTTAATATTTTTTTTAGAAAACATTAGTTCATTAAGGACAAATAAAATTTAAATTTGCATGTATTTTCCCTTCCCCCAAACTTAAGTTTTGGTATATCATGAAAAAAATTTAAAGTATGAGAGAAAGAAAGGTATAATTTAAAAAGGAATTTTTTATAAGTATGCTAACACAGTCTAAAAAGAAAAATTTACTTCTACACATGCTTTTTATGAATATTACTGAAATAACGAAGCATATATAAAAGTAAGCAGGCTCATCATTTTTTTTATATATCAGTAGTTGAATTAAATGACTATACTACTAATAGTAACAGAAACAAAACAACATTACTAACTATTTAAGAATACTAAATAGTAGGCTGAAACAGAAATAAACATTAATTCATCCAAATTTTAGTCTTCAACACAATACACTAAATATTTAAAACAGTCTCAACATCAAACAATCCACACAAAGTTTCATAAACAAATCTACACTAACAAACAACAAACAACAAACAGCACTAGCAAACAAGAAATAAACTAACAACAGAATCAGCACATCTCAGAGGTAAATCAAGCTACTAATCACTATCTGTAGCCTCGTCATCGTCATCACCAAAAGAAAACTCCACATCCTTTGGATCAACATACAGTGAAAATTTAGGACAGGTAGGAAACTGAACATCATGCTCACCCTTCAAGAATCTCACTAAAGACTCTGAATACTCGGCATCATACTCACTTTTTCTTTCTTTGGGCAAACTCAGATAAATGATCAATCTTCTTGTCTATAGTATCTACTCTGCAGTGAGTTAGAAATAACTCATTCTACTGATCCAGAAATTGATCATGCATCGATTCCCAGAAACTCGATGGTGGCTCAGCAGTAGAAGTAGAAGGTCTATAAGTAAAAGAACCAGTAGATCACTTCCCTCGAAGACGATCATAAATGCTAACACTCTCCTGCCCAATTGGCTTTGTAGTCTTCAACTTCTCCTCTGATATATCAGCAAAAACTCTAATTGCTCATGCATAAAGAATAAATCAAGGATGAGAATCCTAATCCCACATAAGTGCTGGATCTAGCAATCGATTCCACTGAAACATAAATAATACTGCCAACATCTATCGGCTTCCTCTCCTGAATGCAGTAGTTCAGGATAGCCCAATCTCTGGTAACTTCACTCAGGTGGTTGGAAGGTAGAAATCTAGCAGAAATAAAATAATGCCATGCCTTTGAAATACCATTTAGCTTAGAAGATTTGAAGTTTACCCATTTGTTGTTTCGGATCTTCCAAGCTCCAATGCAGTCAGTCAGACATGTAATAATCATCTCAAGATCTCCCTCAGATGGAGATAAACCAGAATAGTAGCACTCGATGGTAGGTGGCAGGCCGTAGAAAATATTGATCCGTTCCGGAGTAAATTTTACTCCAACACCTCTAACGAAGACTTCGTAGTCTTCCGCATCCAAAATGTTGGCATAAAACTCGCATACAATAGGAATAACGGCAACAGCAGTGAAATAACAGAATCGTTGCCAGTTGTGTGCAACGATCGTGTTCTCGATCATTTCACCAGAACTGCAAAAACTACGCTCCGAGATAAACTTTCTTGACGTCACAAATTTGTGATAACGAAAATGCGCTGGCGCAGTCGAAAACTTGCTGCTGTCGAAATTTTATCGTGCCTTTCCTCGCTTAGATTTTGGTGCCATCTAAACGTGAAAGAAAACATAAATAAATTTAGGAATCAAAAATTAAAACTCTTTTTAAGCTTGAGAAACTTAGAATGAGTTTAAAAATCCATGGAGAAACTATAAAAATCAAAATTTTTCTCAAAATTTCGATTTTTAGCAAAAAAATAGGAAAAACTATGGTAAGAATAAAAAATATATGGATTAGAAGGTAGATCTGACCTCGAGATGAAGAAATCAAGTGATTTCGGGCTCAAAAACTTGATGTATTGACCTCAAGATGGATCTAGGGGGTGTATTATCACGAAAACGAGGAAGGGGATGAAGCTTAGGCGTCAACCATGGTTAATGAGGTTTAAATGCTAATTTTCGGTAAGCAGGCTAAACCGGCGCCTAGGCGCCAAATTCTGGTGCCTAGGAGCCAGACTCGCCTTTCACAAAAATCACTTTAAAAATTTTATTTTTTACCAAAACTCATAAATTCAACTTCCAATTACTCATATTAGAGTAGTGCTTCAATTTCTAACTTCCAAAATATTTCTCAAAAATTTTAAAAATTAAAAATTAAATCCACCAATTAAACACAAGGTTTTAATCAAACTCTTCTAATTCCATTAATAATCTTCAATTTTGGCTCAATAAAATACAGATAAGTATAGTAATATGATTCAAGTCCTAACAAACAATCAAACTACACAATTTCAAAGCAAATACAACACACATTATACAATAAAACAAACAAACAAACAACACATTCAATTTACTAAATCGATACAACGACACACTAATAAAAGTCTAGATCACACCACAATAACTTTCTAATCTTCAAATTAGAAATTTCCATTCTCTTCATAAGGAAGATTACTAGGCCTATTTAGAAAGAATACAAACGCCCTCGGAAAATCCGTAGCCATTTTCTCGTCGATCCATTTGTTCATCGCATACATCTCCACTTGAGCATCTTGTTAAGCCGCTAGATGATCAAATTGAAGCTTCACCTGCTATTCCAGATGTTTAATTTGATGATACATCTCATGGAGGCGATCTCTAATACTTTTGAATTCAGCTTCAAATTTATCTAGACGACTTGAAATTTTCTCCAAACTTACAGCGATAAAACCATTGAAGTAGGGTTGAGGATCCTTTGAACCTTTGTCTCTAGCCTCTTCTCCAAGATTTCTTCTCTCCATTTCTTCAAAAATCCTCTCTAATCTCTCAAGAATGAAGGGTCTAGGTCGTAATTTTGATTTCTTAGGGATTGGGGATGAAGATAGGGTAATTTAAAGGAGAAAATCGTGTGAAAAACTGAAAATTTTTTGTTTTTACACGATCTAGTAACTGTGGCACTTAGGTGCCAAATCTGGCGCCTAGGCACCGGACCCATCGATACACAGTTTTACTCTGGCACTTAGGCGCCAAATTTCGGCGCCTAGGCGCCGGAACCATGTTCGACTCCGTTTCGCCTATTGTCTAATTTCAAAGTTTTATTCTCCAAATTAGGTAATATAGAATGGTAAGATCAATATAGACTTAGTAACACAAATCATAAACAATCATAATAAAGGTTAACTTGATCTCCTTTTTACTCACATATGAAATGAAGTGATCCAAAGTCCAAACTTTATATACTTCAAAATAATTTTTAGTTAAAGTCAATGAAGACTTGTTAGCGTCCAATTTCCTAAAGTTATATAAAATTAGTCAAGACCGAGGCATAACCTTACATTAAAAAAAATGTAAAAACACACGAAAATAATTATGGGTTACCTCCCACAAAGCGCTTGGTTTAACATCGTCAACCCGACCTAATTAAGTCTTTAATCAGGTAGACTCAACTCGTAAGCCTCTTTATAAATGATTTTAATGTCTCCCAAAGAAGACTTCAGTCTTAATCTGTTAACTTTAAATATTTTTCCTGTTTTGGGGTCTTTAATATCCACAGATCTATAATGGTTTACTTTCTCAATTATATATGGTCCCATCCATTTAGATCTTAATTTTCCAGGAAAAAGTCTTAAACGAGTATTGAATAATAATACTTCTTGTCCAGGCTCGAATATTTTTCCTGAAATCTTTTTATCATGTAACATCTTCATTTTCTCTTTATAAATTTTTGCATTTTCATATGATTCATTTCTTATTTCATCCATCTCATTTAATTGTAATAATCGTTTTTCTCCTACAGTATTCAAATCAAAATTAAACTCCTTTATCACCTTATAAGCTTTATTTTCAAGTTCAACAGGTAAGTGACAATGTTTACCATAAATTAACCGGTAAGGTGACATTCTGATTGGTGTCTTATAAGTTGTTCTATAAGCCAATAATGCAGAATCAAGTCTATCAACCCAATCAGTTCTTTTAGGATTAACCGTCTTCTCTAAAATTCTTTTAATTTATATGTTTGATACTTCAGCCATTCCACTTGTTTGAGGGTGATACGCAGTTGCAATTTTGTGTTTGATTCCAAATTTTTCTAGTAATAATTGAATTCTTATATTTCTAAAATGACTTCCACCATACGTGATAATTACCTTAGTCATTCCAAATCTTGAAAAAATCATTTTCTTTAAAAATTTTGAAACACTTTTGGAATCACAGTTAGGAAAAGCTACAGCTTCAATTCACTTTAAAACATAATCAACTGCTAATAAAATATAAATCTTTCCAGATGATGTTACAAATGGTCCCATAAAGTCTAAACCCCATATATCAAAAATTTCAACTTCCAATATATAGTTTAAAGGCATTTCATCTTTTCTAGATATATTTCCCATCCTTTGACATCGATCACATGTTTTCACATAATGTCTCACATATTTGAACAAGGTGGGCCAATAAAATCCTGAATTTAAAATTTTAAATGCAGTTTTATATACTCCAAAGTGTCCTCCAAAATCGGAATCATGACATTTTGAATAATAACAAAAGTTTCTTCATAAGGTACACATCTTCGAATTACAAAATCTCTTCCTAATTTAAATAAATGAGGATCTTCCCAAATATAAGATTTAGCTTCATTTTTAAATTTTTTAATATATTTGTAATTCAATCCATAAGGTAGAATACTGCTAACTAAATAGTTAACTATATTCGCATACCAAGATGTTTGGCATCCTTGAATAACATATAAATGTTCATCGGGAAATTTCTCATTTATATTTTCCTCCGTAATAACATCATTCTTAATTCTAGAAAAATGATCAGCAATTTGGTTATCAGTTCTTTTTCTATCCACTATTTGAAAATCAAATTCTTGTAGAAGTAAAACCCATCTTATCAGTCTACGCTTAGCATCTTTTTTTTTCATTAAATATTTAATAGCGGAATGATCAATATGAACTATGCATTTGGTACCAAGAAGATAAGGTCTAAATTTATCAAAGGCATAGACTATAGCTAAAAGCTCTTTCTCAGTAGCAGTGTAATTTCTTTGAGTTTCAGAAAGAGTTTTACTAGCATAATATATAACTTTGAAAATTTTATCATATTTTTGTCCCAATGCAGCTCCAATTGCAAAATCACTTGCATCACACATTAATTCAAAGGGTTTATTCCAATTAGGTGCAATAATTATAGGTGCAGTTATTAATTTTTATTTTAAAATATTGAAAGCATTAATACAGTCTTCATTAAATTCAAATTTAGCTTCTTTTTCCAATAAATAACTAAGAGGTTTAGCAATTTTAGAAAAATCCTTTATATATCTTCTATAAAATCTAGCATGACCCAGAAAACTTCTCACATCAGTAACAGTAGTAGGTGGCTGCAGTTCAGCAATAATTTTCATTTTGCTTGATCAACTTCCATCCCTTTTTGTGAAATTTTGTGACAAAGTACAATGTCTTCTGTGACCATAAATTGACATTTTTCCAGTTCAAAACTAAATTTGTTTCTTCAGATCTTTTCGAAACTTTGGAAATATTTTCCAAAAAAGACTCAAAAGAAGTTCCAAAGACTGGAAAATCGTCCATAAATATTTCAATTCCTTTGTCAATCAAATCACAAAATATTGACATCATACATCTTTGAAAAGTTGCAGGTGCATTACATAAACTGAAAGGCATTCTTCTAAACGCAAATGTTACATAAGGACTTATAAATGTTGTTTTCTCTTGGTCCTCAGGAGCGACAAGTAATTGATGATAACCAGAATATCCATCCAGAAAACAGAAATATGAGTGTATAGCTAATTTATCAAGCATTTGATCCAAGAAAGGTAAAGGAAAATGATCCTTTCTAGTGGCGTCATTTAATTTCCGATAATCAATGCAAATTCGCCATCCAGTAACTTGTCTTGTAGGAATTAGTTCATTTTTATCATTGAAAACGACAGTTACTCCTCCTTTCTTTGGAACACAATGAATAGGACATACCCATTGGCTATCCGAAATAGGATAAATAATTCTAGCATCTAACCATTTTAAAATTTCTTTTGTAACAACCTCTTTCATGATAGGATTTAATCTTCTTTGAGGTTCAATAGTAGGTTTAAAATCTTCTTCCATTAAAATTCTATGCATACAGATAGAAGAACTTATTCCTCTTATATCGACAATAGTCAAACTGAAGCTTTCTTATAATTCTTTAACACTCCTATCAGCTTTTCTTCTTGATCTAAACTTAGTTTAGAAGAAATAGTAACGAGTAAAGTTAATGAATTTCCAAGAAAAGCATACTTTAAATGTGCGAGTAACATTTTTAATTCCGATTCGTGGGCTTTTTAATCAAGGGTAAAAGTATATCATTTTGTGTTATGTCCAAAATTTCGCAGTTATCTTTAATATAATGAGTTTCTTTGAATAATTCATATTCTTTTAGTTCTTCATTTTCATCAGTTAATAATTCAATTTTTTCTTCAGAAATGACTTTACATCTTTCTTGATAATGTTTTTTAATTATATAATCATTAATATCCATTCGATAACATTTTTCTTTATCAGGGTACTTCATTGATTTAAGAACATTGAATTTAATATCTTGATCATTAACTCTCATGGTTAATTATCCTTTTTTCACATCAATCATAGCTCGTCCAGTAGCTAGAAAAGGTCTCCCTAAAATAATTGATATTTCTTTATCTTCTTCCATATCAAGTACAATGAAATCCACAGGGAAAATAAATTTATCCACTTTAACAAGAACAACCTCTATAACTCCTTTAGGGTAGGTGATAGATCTATCAGTTAACTGAAGGGTTACAGTACTAGGAGTAATCTCTCCTAGATTCAACCTTCGAAAAATAGAAATTGGCATGAGATTAATACTTGCTCCTAAATAACATAAAGCTTTTCCACAAAAATTTTCTCCAATAGCACAAGGTATAGTAAAACTTCCAGGATCTTTAAGTTTCTGAGGTAATTTCTTTTGAATTATTGCACTACATTCTTCACTTAATGCAACACTTTCAAAAGCCTCAAATTTTCATTTCTTACTTAAAATATCCTTCATAACTTTTGCATAAGTTGGCATTTGTTCCAAAGCTTCAACAAAAGGTATGTTAATGGTAAGTTTCTTAAAAATTTCAAAGAACTTAAAAAATTGATGATCAAGCTTCTGTTGTTTTAGTCTTTGAGGAAAAGGTGGTGGTGGTTTTTCAACTTCCACATTAATAGGAATAACAGTTTGATCTTTAGTATGAGAAGGAGTTTATTTAGGTTTTTCAATCTCTTCAACCTCAATCTCATTTTCAATTTCATTCTGCATTCTTTCTTTTAATTCCTTTCCACTTCTAAGTTGTACATCTTTAACATGTTCATGTTCTTTTCCAGTTTCCTTTGGATTGATTTCAACATTACTAGGAAGTGTTCATGGAGGTCTGTAATTAATTAAATTAGCAATTTTTCCAATTTGATTCTCAATATTACGAATAGCAGTGTTTTGATTTTGTACTTGATTACTTAGTTATAAAATTAATTCTTCTATAGATAACTTTTTTGTTGATTATTAAATCTAGGTAGTTTATAGTTTGAATTTACTTGATTGTTCCAATTTCCAGTTGGATGGGATTGATTATTACCCCATTGTTGTTGTGAATTATTCCAGTTAAAATTAGGGTGATTTTTCCATCCAGGATTATAATAATTGAAATAAGGGTTATTTTATTAGCAATAGCTTGTAAAGTTTCAATAGTTTGAGAATCTTCAATATTAGCAGAGTTATTATGTGATATATTGATAGCAAAATTATTTAATTTCTTAGATATAGCAGCTACTTGTGAAGCTATGATAGAAAAGGCTTCGTTATCATGATTATTTGCCATTCTTTTAGGATTAATCCTTTCAGAAAGCCATTGAAAATTATTGTTAGTCATTTCTTCAATTAAAGTATAAGCTTCTTCAAATGATTTAGCCATTAAAGAACCTCCAAGCAAGAAAGATCAATAATTGATTTAAGTGATCCAATTAGTCCGTTATAAAATGTTTGAATAATTAATCAATCAGGTAAAGCATGATGAGGACATTTTCTTAATAGTTCTTTAAATCTTTCCCAAGTTTCATAAATTGTCTCCCTGTCAAATTGACTAAATGAAGTAATATTATTTCTCAATTTAGCAGTTTTAGAAAGAGGAAAATATTTAGCAAGGAATTTTTGTGTCATTTCAGCCATGTTTTAATGAACCTCGTTTCTAATGAGTTCAACCACATCTTTGCTTTATCTCTTAAAGAAAAAGGAAAGATTCTAACTCTAATAGCATCATCGAAACATTGTTATATTTAAAGGTAGCACAAAGTTCTAAAAACTAGCAAGGTGTAAATTTGGATCCTCATTTCGTTGTTCCCCCAAATTGATTATTTTGAACCATTTGAATAATAGATCGTTTAAGCTCAAAAGAATTAGCTTCTACAGTAGGTATTTGAATATTACTATGAAGTTCATCAACTGTAGGGTTAGCATAATCCTTTAATGGTTTGTAAACATTTTGTTCATTATTTTAAATTGGATTTTTTAAATTATTATGTAAATCAGCCATCTCTTGATATTTTTGAATTTGTTTTTCTTTTTTAATTCTTCTAACAGCTCTTTCTAATTCAGAATCTAAAGGTAATAATCCTTCAGATCCAGAACTACGCATAAAAAGTAAATAAAAAGTAAAATAGTAAGAATTAAAATTAATATTATTTTTATTTTTATTTTTGTTATTTTTGTTTTTTTTTGTTTTTGTATTTTACATTTTTGACAATAAATAAAATAAAATATTTAAAATCTATAAATATTTCCTCCCTACCAACGGCGCCAAAAACTTGACCCTCGATCCGCAGCAATGCACCAAAAACTTGGTTTGCAATCGCCAAACAATGCAGTAATTTATGCTATCAAAAATATGTTATAGCCAATACTTTGACTCAAATAATAATAGCGGCTAGTGTATATAAATATAATTTTATGGAAAATATTTTACACACTAGGGGTACTACGCAAGTATACGTATTGCTTCAAGTAATATAGGGCTTTAAATAAAGACTCCAGTATCGATCCTACGAGGAGGATTATAGATTTTTTTTTTAATATTTTGATTTTATTTTTATGTATTTCTTTTAAAGTTAAAAAGTTGATATTTAATTTACTAGATGCGTAAATAAAGTAGTAATAAAGTAATGATTGATGTAAATAAAAATAAGCAAACAACTTTCTTCCTTTCAATTAATCCAAGACTGTTTAGATAATGTAATACTCGTGGAGAATATAAATTTATGGTATTGTGCCAAATAGAAGCATTCTTATTCTTTACCTTCACTCGATAGTATAAAGAACATTGGTTAATCTATAGATCAGGTCTGGATGTATTGTTAGTAGAATGGGTTAATCTAGGCTCACACTACTAGATGTCCAAGGGTGGCTATGGTCGGCCCTACTAGTGACCCTTTCCTTCTCTATAAACCAAATTACAAGAATTAGCCTGTCACTCTAAAAACTTATCAATTTTACGCCCATTAAATAATATCTTCCTATTTATTTGCACTTCACCTTGAATAACCCGCGCAAGGCCTTCGACTACCCAAGGATTCATGTGATATCTACTAATTAAGAATTCATCTCCTTCTAGGTCTTAAAGCTCTTTAACAGATTTTAACAATTTAAATGGCCAATTTAAATAGTAAATTAAGATCCAGTATTAATATCATCACAATGTTTAAAATATATATATAGTTTTTAATTCTCCAACAAATTTTATACTCTTATTTATCTTTTCATAATTGAAAGGAGAAAGAAAAGTAACTACTCAGACCACATTGAATTTAAACAACAAAATATATAAATAAATCTTTGAATCAAAATACAAATACTTATCTCAAGTGTTTCTCCAACTGAACCTCTGAATCCTTCTGACTCCAAAGTAAATAGACTTCAAAAGCACGTGACTCTTCAAATACTCTTAATACAAACTCTAAAATAAACTCACTAATTAATAAAAGAAACTATAAATATGGCCCTTAAAATATTTCTCTAATGTCTCTCTCTAAATGGAACTATGGGGCTACGTTGGGCGTTGGTGGTTTTTGGTTGGTTTGTGGGCCTGGGCATTTTTCTCTGAAGGAGTAGCCTCCTATTTATAGGCTTCAAGGGTTTCCTTGAGGCACCTCTTCAAAATGTGTCCATGTTCAATGAATCTTCTAGAAGGTGTGTCTGGCGACTAGGCACCGGACTCTGCGTCCAGTTCTTCGCACCTCTTCACTTTGGATCGCACCTCTTCGCGATCCTAACCGTTTCCAAGCGTCCAAATACAATGATGTATCACATGTCCTATAATCCAGGAATAACTACCAATCTTCTAGATGGTCCAATAACCGCTAACACCGTCAAAATAACCGTCCAAAAGTCGTCAAAAATCTTACAGAATTCTGTATCGAATTGGCGCTTAAGCGTCAGATTCTGGCGCCTAGGCGCCAGGCCAATTATTTTAACAATTTTGCATTTTGGCTCTATTTTTGCTCCTTTTTTCTCCTTTTTCATCTTTTATTCCTTCTTGGACATTTTTGCATCACCTCCATCCAAAACACAAAAATACCTTTCATTAAAGCATACTATCCTTAAAAATTTGATAAAACTCAAGGCATAAAAATAGGTATTTTTTTCATGGATCACTTGGGCTCTCGTGTCAACCATGTTAATTTCCATAAATTCATCATCAGAATTCGTATCGGCGTCACTGATTCCTTCTCTTTGGCAAGATGACTCAAGTCAGTTCGTAACTTGTCCAATCTAGCCTTGATTAAGTACTCTTCAGCTGCTTTGATATTCGACGGAGTCTGCTGCAATTGTCCTTCCTCTATCTTTGCAGTCGGGGGAACTATAGTGGCATCGGTAGAGCTATCAGATTAGTCCTTCTTTCTTATAGAACGGTCCTCCATCTCTACTGAAGAAACCGTTCTGGAGAATTTGGGAATCCAAACCTTCTTCCTTAAAAATGTGTGGGGACTGGGTGTCCCGTTGACATCATCGGAATTGTAGGAAGAGATATGTTCCCCATTAAGTAATCTAGACCTCGTAGTAGAAGCCTTTTTTATTGTAAGAATCTCTAAAGGAATTCTTTTGTACTACGACAAACTGAATCCTAGGACCTAACTAGGATTTGTCCAGTATTCTGCTTTTAAGTGGTTCAGTAGTGGTAACGGGAACTGAAATCGTGTCAACCTGAGGTCCTAAATAAAGTTTAGTAGATACACTGGGCACATATGTCTTCTGGAATTTCTGAAATCTCCGCGGGCGTCTCGTCGCAATGTTCTTCCTTTGCTAGCTTTTCAAATACCAATTGGACTTGAGATAGGAGGTGTTCTGTTTCTCACCTTACTCTATCTATGAAGTAGTGGCAATGTTGCAGCAATTATGTAGAGGCTTTCTTCAGCGGGAGCAGCATAAAATGGGTGAAGTCTACTCCCTTGGAGAATGGGAGAGGTTTCAAACACTTCCAACTCTTTTGGCTGGAGAGATATGTCATCAGATATAACCTTTGCAGCTTTAGCTTTAGCCACTTTAAGAAGTTTTCTTGATTTATTCCTTCTTTGTGACTATGCTAAAGGTATGAATCTTAAACTAGATCCAACCTCAGACACAGACGCAACAACAAAAATTTAATGTTTTGAATCCCAAACTACTCTCTTTCCACTATCGAGAGTGGAAAGTCTAGTAGTGGACAGAGCAACTATCTTAGCGGTAGGCAGAGCAATTGATTGAACAGGAACAGGAGCCTTAGCTGACTTCATCTTTTTTATGGAAGAAAAGTCTTGCTGGCAATTCAAGTCGAATCGGGCAGTAGGCTTAACTATTTCAGAAGGGGTTGACTTGAAAATAACATACGGAACCCTTTCCAGAAACACCTCAACTTCATTAAATCCGTACCTAAACCTGATCATGGATCCCTGACTAAGTGTAGCCTCGTCGTAGGTTGAATTGTTTTCAAAGCTGAACAACAACTTTGGAGTCGACATTGTCACTGCTAATTGAAGGTTGGAACGTCAGAAATGGCCTAATCCTTTGCTAAAAGTGGTAAGGAATGTCTGTTTACTGGGCAGTATTTATAATTAAAATGGATTGAAGTTTATTTTGAATTGTAATTAGTGTATAAAATAAACTGGCAAAATAAGTGCGAATAATTGGGTTTAATCTGGCTAAAAGTAGATTAGCCCTGAAGTGATGAGATGTAGTGTAATATTCGGACCCAATCCGAAATCAAAGATATGAAATATCGTTTTGCTGTATATAATTCACCACCACACTTATTCAAAGTCCGATCCCACAAAAGAAAATGAAAACCCAAATGATTCCTGAACTCTTTGTTTATAATGTTTAAACAAAAAATCCTGAAGTCCAAAGAGTTGGTTATACTCGTCCAAGAGAGAAATGGACAAAGTAAACCAATAGAAAAGAATATTAATTTTGTCCAAGAGGGAAATGGACACATTACTGATATATGAAAAACAGTTATTCCTGATTATTATAAAGAGAGGAACTAGTTCCCAGTGGAGTCACCAGAAATTGTCGGTCGCCATACAGCTGTATGCGGTTTAATTTAGTGTAATATAGTATTTAAAAATTAGGTATTTAATTTGAAGGAAATGGGGTCAAACAAATCCCATTGATTCCTACAATTTGAATAATTAAGTTAACCACAAGTAATGTACAACCTTGTAAACAATTAAAAAAACTATAGAAATAAATGACTTCCGTTTGATCTGTAAGTTTGCATGATGACTGACAGGTTCTCGTTATTTGATATGGGAGTCAAATAGGGTTTATTTTAAGTATGGGTTCTTTTAAGTTCCCTTTAAGGGCAAATCCCTATATTTAATTACAACTTAAGTGAATGGATCAATTAAGAAAACTCTCGATAACAATCAGGAATCTTTTATTCTCATGAATTCAAAAGGAAGGGTTTTCAACGAACATGATTGTGAAATTTCCAATAGGGGTTGGTTCAAAAGTGAAATTTTTTATTTTAAGAATCAAAGGAAGAAAAGTAGTGGAGATTAAAGGTCCAGAATAGGTTCTTGATAATCCCCCGAACTATCCTAATGTTTGGCTCAATTTAAGATGATATAAATTTAAGTTAACTCTTGCCAGTTTTATTAATTATGGCTTAGATTTATGTTATGATTAACACAAAAATCCTAGAAAGATAGGAGGTTTTACGTTAAGTGACTACCTCGAAATCCTAAAATAAAGTTTGGACATGCTGTATATTGGGACTATGCAGGAACCTAACAAAAAGAGAGATTTTATCTCATAAATGACAGCCTTAGAATCCTAAGAATTATTATTTAAACTAAAGAAAGGTCTTGCACAAGCTGCCCACGAAGTCTGCACCAAGCTCAATATTGAAATGTCTTCAAGTCTTCAAGTCTTCAGGTCCTCCAATCTCTTTGTTAAAAATTTTATTTGTTTCGATAATTTTGTAATGAATTAATTAAAGGGTATTGGAGGTATAGTTTAAATCTAGGCTAAGGCTAAGTTCACTTAAGCTAAGTAATTCCCAAGTGTTTTGATTTCTGGGTTCTCTCTAATCTAAGTAACTTCTATTCTTTCATTATTTATTCTTAACACATGCATTCTATGTTTAATAAAAGCAGTAAAACCATACATTGAGATCTATAAATCAATACATAGATCAAATAAAGGAGCAATATTTTATCAAATCTTTATTAAATTTTAATTATTTAACTAGTGGTAACTCGGTCAAGATGTATATGGCTCCATCATCCCGGGTCGCCGGGGTCCCTAGTTTACATAGTCCAAAAGGTGGTTGCCCACCCGGACCGGAATATTCTTGTCAACATCCACAGAATGCATCGTCCATGAAATCTTCGTGAGCTATAACAAAAAGAAGGGGTCTAAGTTGCGTTATTTGATCATTGTGTTTAAGATTTCATTAATTCTTGAATTATTTTATCGATTTTAATGTTGAAATATTTTAGGATATTTATGTCTTGTTATCGGGTTTTAAATGTTTTGTTTTTGTTTTCACTTATTATTACTTATGTAAGGTTGACGACTTTGAAGCTAACTTAATCTCAAAGTCATGCTTTAAAGTCTTGTTACATTTGATTTCGTTTAAGTTTAAGTTTTAATATGTTGCAAGTAAATTTTATCCATCTCGGTGTGTTTTATTTTATTTCTTATTTGATGTTCGAGTTGAGGGGTTTAGGTTTAGCTTAGATTTAATATTATACCTAAAAGGTTCTTCTATGTGTAACCTATGGGTTAAGTTCTAACCTAAGGTTTAGGGTAGGTTTAGCTTAAGATAAAGCTATGATTTAGGTTTCTTTTACCTAAAGATTAGTGTTGGATTAGGGTTAACTAGCCTAAGGTTTAAGTCAACTAATCCTATTGGTTTAGGTTAACTAACCTAAGGTTTAGGCTAACTAATCCTATTAGTTAGGCTAAACTAACCTAAGGTTTAGGCTAACTAATCCTATTGGTTTAGGATTAACTAACCTAAGGTTTTGGTTAACTAGTCTTATTGGTTTAGGGTTAACTAACCTAAGCTTTAGGCTAACTAATCCTATTGGTTTAGGGTTAACTAACCTAAGGTTTAACCTTAGCTAATCCTATTGGTTTAGGGTTAACTAACCTAAGGTTTAGGCTAACCAATCCTATTGGTTCAGGGTTAACTAACATAAGGTTTAGGTTAACCAGTCCTATTGGTTTAGGGTTAACTAACCTAAGGTTTAGGCTAACTAATCTTATTGGTTTAGGGTTAACTAACCTAGGGTTTAGGCTTAGCTATCCTATAGGTTTAGAGTTAACTAATCTTATTTTTTTAGGGTTAACTAACATAAGGTTTAGGTTAACTAATCCTATAGGTTTAGGGTTAACTAACCTAAGGTTTAGGTTAACTATTCCTTTTAGCTTAAGGTTAACTAACCTAAGGTTTAGGTTAACTAAACCTATTGGTATAGGGTTAACTAACCTAAGGTTTAGACTAACTAATTCTATTGTTTTAGGTTTAACTAACCTAAGGTTTAGGCTTAGCTAATCCTATGGATTAAGGTTAACTAACCTAAGGTTTAGGTTAACTAATTCTATTGGTTTAGGACTATCCTAAGGTTTAGGTTAACTAATCCTAGGTTAACTAACCTAAGGTTTAGGTTACCTAATCCTATTGGTTCAGAGTTAACTAACCTAAGGTTTAGGCTTAGCTAGTCCTATTGATTAGGGTTAATTAACCTAAGGTTTAGGTGAACTAATCATATTGGTTTAGGGTTAACTAACTTAAGGTTTAGGCTTAACTAATCCTATGGATTAGGGCTAACTAACCTAGGACTTAGGCTTAGCTAATCCTAAGGATTAGGATTAACTAACCTAAGGTTCTAGTTGACTCGAATTGGGTTTAATAAGTGATTGACCCAATCCTTGGGTTGGCTGCCCAAATCCATGTTCAGATTGAATAGGACCTAGAAAGCCTTTGGCTAGGTCGGATTTGGGTTGGATTCGGGTTAGACTAACCTAGCCCAAATTAAACCTAAACCTTAATTAATGTATTTTATTTATTAAAAATATTTTTTAAATGTTTTTTAAATGTTTAAACTTCTGTTTATAGTCAAATGTTCAATTAGAGAGAGTTTTACAATTTTATAATTTTTTTAATTTTTAATTTACACAAATATGTTATTTTGTTCAAAAATCAAAATACGAATATAGAGACGTTAAAATGCCTTGGAATAATCAGAGAAGCTTCCTCCAAGGCCATTTAATATCTCTGCCAATTTTTATATTTTTTCATTTATATTTTAATTTTTATGATACAAATATTTCATAACTTCAAAAATTAATTTAAAAATATTTACTTGATAAAAAATCGTGATTTCAATTTAAAAAAATTCTTTTCAATTTTCTGAGTTCATAGTATCTTTGGGTTTTTTAGAGTTTTATACAAAAAGTTATGTAATTTTGAAGTTAAATTATAATTTCTAAAATAAAAAAAATACAAATAAATAACAAAAAACACGTTTTCTTCCTCCCGACCCCTGATACCCGCGACAAATAAGAAATTGACGGCTGAAACTTTTTGGGCATAGTTCTCCTCCAATCTCAACCAAATTTCATGTTCTTGGACTCGTTTTGTTCAGGTCGAAGAGTATATCACATCCATATGGATATTTGGGTGTTTTGTGATGTATTCTTCGATTTGGAAGGGAGGATATTTTGAGATTATTGTTTTGCTTTAAGACATATATCTGAGCCTAAGAGGTTTGTCCTTAATTAGGTTTGAATAAGTAGGCATCCTTGAGTGTATCCAAGTCCTTGCGGCACCGATTTGATGTAATTTTCGCATCGGGTTGGAAGTTCGCTAGAGTTAGCTGGGCTTCGCGCGGAGGAGTTAAAAGACGTGGGAATTATGAAAAATGATTTTTTTGGTCTTCTAAGGACCTAAAAAGGCTAATATAACAATTTGGTCGAGTTTTGGAAGAGTTTTTGGTGCAAAATCGAAAAGTGGCCTTGAGCTTTAGAGAGCTTTTCCAACGGCGGCTGTGCTTTCCGGTGGCAGTAGTGTTGTGGGTTGGGTTGTTCAAGTCAAGGGATACAAATTTCTTCAGAGTTTAAATTTCTCCCTGTGGGATCGATATTTCGGTGTTTAATCAGAAAGTCCTATATTACTTGATAATGATATGTATACTTGCGTAGAATCTCTATATTTAAATATAATAGTTTTATTTTTTTTTCTTGCCTCAGAATCAAGTTTCTGGCACCGTTGTAAAGAAATAAAATTAAATAAAGAGAATTTAAAATATAATCAAATACATATAAAAGTATATAAAAAAAATCGGATCGGCCAATTCACCCTGTGTGGGTGACCAAACCCACAATGCCTATCCCAAGCTATTCCTAGGGCTAGCTAAGAATGAAAGACGTGAAGGGTTTAAAGGGGTTATATGACTCGAGGTACACACTCCACGTAGACACTTAGCGTAATTTTAATTTTTGTAAAAATTATATATATTCTTTTAATCGAAGTGTTACTCTTTAACGTAAGTATACGTATCGCTCAAGTAATACAGGGCTCTAGTGGAGTCCTGGATATCGATCCCATAGGGAATATTTTAGAGGCAACAGACTAGGATTATAGAAATCAATTCAGAATCACAACTAAATCAAAATTGCCTATTTGTCACTAATACGCAATCGACAATAAAATGAAGTTTAAATTTAACTAGTTCTACTAACAGATAACTAATTCTACTAAAGTGAAGTTCAAATATATAAGCAAGAATCTTTCTCCTTTGTTAAGATATTTAAGTGAATAAATAATTAAAATTAGTTTAAGATGGTGTTGTGCTAAATAGGAGCATACATATTCTTTACCCTTTGGTCCAGGCATAAAGAACATTGACTAATCATATGCTTGGTTACTGAATTTGCGGCTAGGCTGGGAGGATACCGGCTCTCACTTTGGAGCTCCCACGTTCCCCTCGCCTAAGGGATAACATCTACACTTCAGCACCCAAACGATAGGACTGAATTGAGGATTTTATTCTGTCACTCTAAAATCTCCAATTCTACGCCCGATGAATATTATTTCCCTATTTATTTGCACCCTACTTCCAAGGACTTTGACCTCCCTGAATCTCGGATGTAATCTTTACTATAGTTGTTAAACTCAACATATTTTAACTATTCAATGGCCAGATTGAAACTAAATTAAGATTAAGTAAAAGATTATCACAACTTCTTTAAATTATTATGGCACACTAATTATATTTATCATTCCACAAAATATCAAAACAAGAAGAAAGAGAAAAACAACTCAGATTTCATGGAGAGGATACATTAAAACTTGGATTTCATATATAAAAGTAAAGTTCTACAAACTAAAGTAAATAAAAACAACTTATCTTAAATTCCTCCCGAAGAAAAACTCCTTGAAATTCCTCTGCATCTCTTCCTTCTTTACAGTACGCGGAATTCTCCTTCGAAATAGCAATGCAGAAGAGATCTTTCACTTCCCTTCCACTCTTACAATCTTTCGAAGAATTCCTCACCAATATCTCTATCTAAACTCACTATTTAACACTCACTAAATAACAACAATTAACACTAGTGGACTCTCTATTTGACACTAAGTGACTCTTAGAAGACCCCAAAAGGACTTGTTAAGAACTCTAAGTGATTTTTAGAGGACCAAATAGGACACTTTTTAGGCCTAGAGTTGTTCTTTTTAAAGTTGTTGAAGAGTCTCCAAGGGTTTTCCAAGCATCCCTTCGAAAATCATCCACATTCGACGTATTTTGTGAAAGAACCGTCGATCCCGCCGTCGGCGGCCTCAAGCTCCGCCGTCGGCGGCCTTCTAGAAACACTACCCTAAACTGGTCCCGCTGTCGGTGGCCTCGATCTCTGCTTTTAGTTTTCCCTTTAGGTTAATCCAAGTGAAGCCAATTTTTGATAAGGCATCTCCTCAAGCTTCTCCTCACTTACTTTTTTTCTTTATTTTGGATTGTTTTTCAATCCTATATAATTTTCTTTTCTTTTCAGGGATTGTTTTTCAATCCTTTTCTTTTTCTTTCTTTTTTTTCAATTGAGGATTACTATATCTGGATAACCTTAATAATTTTGAACTTCACTCTTCTTTTCCTACATTTGAAACTTTAAAACATTCTTTACTTTATATGTACTTCATAGTTTTTACATCATTGAATCCCAATCTTTTCTTCCTCAACTAAATTCCTAAGATTCTTAATATTTCAAAATATAGTTTTCTTTACTTTAAATAGTTAATTATAGTCTTATCCTCTTATACTAAATATCTTAACCTACAAAATTAATTTTTCACTACCAAAAATATTTCTTTGAATTTTCTATAATATTTAGATAAAATCTAAATATAGTTATCTGAATTAAATTTTATCACATAAATCATATTATAATTTTTGAAAATATGTTAATTGAAAATATATAATAGTTAATATTTTTCTTCCCTCCCCAAACTTAAAGTTCTCTATAATAGAAATAATACAGAGTAGAAAGAAAAATTCTAAATATAAAATTCATACCTTTGCACTTTACGCATTTTTGTCTTTTTGAACTTCAACTGACCTATGATATTTAAAAACCTTTCTATACATATAACAGTTTAGAAACTTTGCTGGGGTAATGAAATTTTAAAACAAGTATATAACACTAAACATTAAACAACAACAATTAACTACAAATGACATATGCATTTCACAACACAGTACAAATAGTTTACTTTTTTAGACTATTCAATTTTACAATTACAATTGCAATCACAATCCATCATAATCATCCTGAAATGAAAATGCAAACTGCAAAATTAAACACATGTCCCAAAAACAAAGCATAGTCTGTAGAATACAATTAATAAATATCAAAGTACTATAATAAAACTAAAACAAACACATACATCACATCACATCACAACCACAAATCTCAATCATCAAATTCTCATACAATGTCTTCATCACCCTGGTCAGCAAGAGGATTGGGCTGATACTGAGTATACTGGAGGCATTCTGAAAAAATAACATTAGGCTCTCCTCTATAGTACCTAGCCTGTGCATCATAATATGTCATCTCAAAATCAGAGCGCCTTTGAAGATACCCACTATCGTGATCATGTCTTCTCTCTAATCCTTCAATCCTATGATCAATTCTTTTTAATTTTTCATCTAACTGCTCAAAACTTTTCCGCTGCAGGGTCATGGCATTCATCAAATCATATAATGTAGGGGGACTAGAGGCAGGAGGGTCATAGCTAGTAGAAGGAATGTCTCTACTAGTAGAAGATGCCTTGCTCCTACTCCTAGATCTCCATTCCTCATGGGATTCATAAGTCTTTATATTCGCTTTACTAATGAGTTTCATCGGATACACCCATTCCTCATCATCTCTTGCTTCAACTCCAGATAATTGACAAAGTGCATAAATTAGTCCAGGATGCCCTAAATATCCACTTGTCTCACTCTTCGTAGTGGCCATGATATTCTTATAAATTATTCTCCCCACATTTATACTTCTGTTGTTCTGAATACAAAAATTCAGAACAGCTTTGTCTCTCAAGACTTCACTATGATGATAGGTGGATAGCAGAGTCTAACAAATGAAATAATGTCATGCCTTAGCAGTGTCATTCATCATGGAAAGTAGAAAGTTAATCCATTCATGATTTTTAATTTTCTAAGTGCCTTTCCCATCAGTGAGAAAGTCAATAACATCGTTTAACGAACCCTCCATTGTTCCAAATGTTTCATACTCTCTAGAAAAATAGTCGTGAAGCTCGTAAAAAGAGTTAATGCGATTAGCATTACAGTCGACAGAAAATCCCCTTACTTGGACAGGCTCATCCTCTAGTTGAGTCAGATTAAAGTAAAACACTCTCACAATTTTGATAGCAGCATTATTTGTTGTGTAGCAGAAGTTCTCCCATCCTCTCTCCTTGATTACTCGTTCCACCTCTCCTCCAGGATTTTCGATAACACGATCTTGTATGCATTTCTTACTTTGAAAGATTAAAGTATACCTCGATTGTGCTTTTTTGTTTATAAATCGAGTCTCGTCGTATTCGAGTCTTCTCTTTTGTCGTGGAGCCATTGTTTGATCTATCAAAATCACAAAAATCTAAACTAATCTTTAAAATAATAATACAATGGCTTCTAAAGGGGTTTAAAGCAATCTAAATCAAGTTCCATGAATTCGTTCCAAGTCTTTTCTCCACTTTTTCAAATTTTCCAAAATTTATTAATGTGGAAAAAATTCATGGTGAAAATAAAAAATTTTTACATAGGAGTGAAGCTCTTACCAAGAGGAGATGAAATCCGGTGTTAAAATGTGTTGAAATCGCTCTAAATCTAATATCTAACAAGCCCTAGGTCGAATTTTTGGGTAAACGGGGAAGAAGACAATGAATAGTGGCATTTGACCGGTCAAAATCGCGGTTAAATGGTAATATTTGCGATCTCGCCGTTGGCGGGGTCGTTCGCGCCGTCGGCGGGCTCTATCAAATTAAATTCCAATACCCTTAGAAAATCACGCCGTCAGCGGCCTCGAGCGCGTCGTCGGCGAGATTCTCAAATATTGATCTTTTTTTAAATTTTTGCGATTTCGATCAATTTTAAGCGTCGTCGTCATTCATTCGATCATTTTAATCATATATTTTAAGTGATTAAGTGATGTATTAACACAAATAAACATACACACAACAAAACTTCATAATTATATATTATATCCAAGTGTTTACAATCCACAATACATAACACACACAAACAGATATTTTCTCAACCTAAATCCATCTAATATGCGTCGCAATCCAAACCACAACACTCAAAAAGCTGAAAACAAACAATTCAATCATAATCTCATATAAATTAGATTAAAAAGCAAACTAAGAAAGCAAACACACAAACAAAGTTCAAATCAAACACACAAAAAGAAACAAATAAAACAATTCTACTACTCTTCCGAATATGTACTGGTTTCTCCTCTGATATCACTCATTGCTTAAACATGGACCAGCAGGTTATAAAAAGGTCGGAATGGAAATTCTTCAGTTGGATCTTCATTAATTAATCACATCTTCTTCATTAAGCGTATCAAACTTGCTTCAGATTGCCCAGTATGATCAAAATGTTCTTTCATCCTCCAATCGATAAGATCAAAGAAATCAGACATATTGTTAACTGTACTCATTAAATTTTGTACCTGCTTCTCCAGACTCTTGATTCGGTGTAAGATCATCGGTTTCTTGCCTGCTACTAAAGGTTGAATAGGAACAGAATTCTATGATGCTTGATCCAAAATCACGCCTGTGTCATTCTCTAAATCATTGGCTGGGAACATACGAGTTGGGTCTAAAGGTTTCCAGGGTAGCAGTATTTTCTCCCAAATATCGTACGAAACTTGAAACAAACTCCATATTGAGAAAATTGTTGAAGGATGTCCAAGCCCTTGAGATGATCCTTGAACGATCAGGCCAAACACAGATTTCACAATAATTGATCCAATATCAATGGGTCATCTCATTTGAATGCAGTAGTTCAAAATTACACTTTCTTTCGTGACTTTGCTGATTTTCATCGTCGGTAATAACTTCGCAGATATGAAAAAGAGCCAATCTTTTGAAACTGGATTTAAAAGTGTTGCAGAGAAACTAACATACCTGTTTTCTCTAATTTCCCGGTCTTCGGTTTCGTCCGTCAAATATTGGAATATTTCATTCATCTTGTCTTTCGTCGGCACGAAATTCGAATAATGGCAGACAGGAACATTCTCAAGCATGTATAATTCATTAATCCTTCCAGAATTAAATGTTATCCACCTACCTTGCACATAGATGCTTCCTTGGTTGATTCCATGTAAATTAGCGTAGAATTCCTTAACCACTAGAACGACTACTGCGGTAGTAGTATAGCAAAACACTTCTCATCTTCGCCGCACAATCATTTCTTCAATTGGTGATGAAGAATTACTTAATCCTCTATTGACGAATCTGTTTTCCTTGATTAGCCTTCTCTTCGACATCACCTTATTAAAAAGTAGCTGTGCCTCGGTACTGACGAACTTTCTCCGATTGTAAACTTGAAATCTAGGGTAATCTACTGAATTGGAAGCCATTAGAGAGGAATTTAAAGTAGTTTCCATTTGTTTTCTAGAGTTGGAGTGTTTAGGAACCGTCCATGGGAGTTTATAATGGACGAATTCGCTAAAAACCGCCAAAAACCGTCATTTCGAACTCGAAAAACTACCCACTTGCTGATCCCACTGTCGGCGGCCTCGAAGGCGTCATCGACGAGCCTTGTGCAATTAAATTCTAGGGCTCTCAAGAAAAACCAGTCGTCGACGGCGTCGAGCTCGTCGTTGGCACCCTATGTAAAAATTTGTACATTTACGCCGTAGTCAAATACGTTCCAAATTTTCTCTATGGATCCAAATTCTTGATAATCAAATGTCAAATACAAGTAGTAGAATTCAATATTACTACAAACTAATGACAAACTTAAACAAACACTCAAACAAATAAATATAACTATGGGTTGCCTCCTATAAAGCGTTTGGTTTAACGTCGTCAGCCCGACCTATTTAGGTGTTATTCAGGTTGACTGAGCATTAAAACCTCTGTAAAATTTGGTCTTTTACCCTCAAAATATGGTTTTAATCTATGTCCATTTACTTTAAATCTATTCCCAGTCTTCTGATCTTCAATTTCAACAGCTCCATAAGTGTAAACCTGAGTCACAGTAAAGGGTCCTAACCAACGAGACTTCAATTTCCCAGGAAATAATTTCAGCCTTGTATTGTAAAGCAAAACTTCTTGTCCTGGTTCAAAGTTCTTCAGGTTAATCTTCTTATCATGCATTAACTTCAGTTTTTCCTTATAAATTTGTTCGTTATCATAAGATTCATTTCTTAATTCTTCTAATTCAATCAATTGCAACAATCTCATCTCACCAGCATTTTTCAAATTATAGTTGAATTCTTTAATTGCCTAATATGCTTTATGCTCCAATTCTACTGGTAAGTGACAATTTTTCCATAAATAAATCTGTAAGGAGTCATACCAATAGAAGTTTTATAAGCAGTCCTGTACGCCCATAATGCAGTATTTAGTCCAATCTACTCTACTAGGATTTACATTATTTTCTAAAATTTGTTTAATCTCACGATTAGAAACTTCAGCTAAACCACTGGTTTGAGGATGATAGGCAGTAGAGAATCTATGAATAATATTAAATTTTTTTGCTAATCTTTAAATGTATTTATTCCTAAAATGGGATCCTCCGTTAGTGATAATCACTTTCGTCATTCTGTACCTTGTGAAAATGTTTTTCATTAAAATTCTTGAAACACTTTTAGCATCACAACGAGGTAAAGCTTGTGCTTCAATCCACTTTGATACATAATCAACTGCAATTAAAATATATAAGTTCCCAAATGATGGAATTAATAGTCCCATGAAATTTAATCCCCAAACATAAAAAATCTCCACCTCTAACATAAAATTTAGAGGCATTTCATTTCTTCTAGATATATTACCTACTCGTTGGCATCTATCATAAGTTTTGATATATCTGTAAACATCTCTAAAAAGAGTAGGCCTATAAAATCCAGCTTGCAAAATTTTATGCGTAGTTTTGTCAATCCGAAAATGTCCTCCAAATTCAGAATCGTGGCATTTTTGAATAATCTGTTCAGTTTCTTCATAAGGCACATATCTCCTAATAATAAGATCGTTACATTGCTTATATAAATATAGTTCATCCCAAAAATATGCTTTTGCATCATGAATGAATTTTTTTTGTTGCTGCAGAGTTAGCATAGGTGGCAAAATATCACTTACTATATAGTTAACAATATCGGCATACCAAGGTATTTTCCACTCATTAATGTTACAAAGTTTTTCATCAGGGAAACTATCGGTCATTTTATTGTCGATATCATATGATTCAGGATATTCCAGTCTCGACAAATGATCAACAATTTGATTGTCAGTTCTTTTTCTATCAATCACCACAAAATTGAATTCTTGCATTAAAAGTACCCATCTAATTAATCTTGGTTTAGTATCCTTCTTTTGCATCAGATATTTAATAGCAGAATGATCATTATGCACAATACATTTAGTTCCAATTAAATATGATTTGAATTTATCAAAAGCATATACAATAGCCAGTAACTCTTTTTCAATAACTATGTAGTTAATTTGAATATTGTTAAGAGTTCTACTAGCATAGTATATAACTTTAAAAATTTTATCATATCTTTGACCAAGAACAGCTCCAATAGCATAATCACTAGCATCGCACATTAATTCAAATGGTTTCTCCCAATCAGGTGAAACTATTACAGGTGTTTTGATTAGTTTGTCCTTTAATAACTCAAAGGCATTTAAGCAGTCTTTGGTAAATTCAAATTTATTGTCTTTTTCTAAAAGTTGGCATAGAGGTTTAATAATTTTTTAAAATTCTTTAATATAGCGCCTGTAGAAACCAGCATGTCCAAGAAAACTTCTTACCCCTCTCACTATAGTAGGAGGTGGTAATTTATCTATTATTTGAATTTTTGCAGGGTCTACTTCCATGCCATTTTCTGAAATTTTATGCCCTAATACAATTCCTCCTGCAACCATAAATTTACATTTCTCCCAATTTAGAACTAAGTTAGTTCTTTCGCATAGCTCCAAAACTTTTTCAAGATGATTTAAGCATGCGTTAAATGATGTTCCAAACACAGAGAAATCATCCATAAATACTTCTATTCCATTATCAATTAACTCACTAAAGATAGACATCATACATCTTTGGAATGTTGTAAGTGCATTACATAGTCCGAAAGGCATTCTTCGAAAAGTAAAAGTTCCATAAGGACTAGTAAATGTTGTTTTCTTTTGATCCTCAGGAGCAATAGGTATTTGATGGTAACCGGTATATCCATCCAGAAAGTAGTACTACTTGTGTCCAGCAAGTCTATCCAACATTTGGTCTAGAAAAGGTAGAGGAAAGTGATCTTTTCGAGTGGCGGCATTTAATATTCGATAATCATTACAAATACGCCATCCAGAAACTTGTCTGATAGGTATTAATTCATTATTTTCATTTGCTTCAACAGTGACTCCTCATTTCTTGGGAACACAATGAATTGGACTTACCCAAGTACTATCCAAAATAGGATATATATAATTTCAGCATTCAGCCATTTTAAAATCTCTTTTTTAACTACATCTTTCATAATAGGGTTCAGTCTCCTTTGTGGATCAATTCTTGGTTTATGTTCTTCATTTAATAAAATTCTGTGCATACAAATCGAATGACTAATTCCTTTAATATCAGCTAGAGCCCAATCAAAAGCTTTTTTGTATTTTTTAATGTATCCATTAATTTTTGTTCTTGAATTTCATTTAAGTCTGAGGATACAATTACTAGTAATGTTGAAAACTCTCCTAAAAATACATACTTTAAATGATTTGGAAGATTCTTTAATTCAAGTTCAGAGGGTTTTACAACATATGGAATTAATGTTTCATTTTCTGGTGTTGTTGAATTGAGCGTTTCAAATTTCTCCTAATTATAATCAGCTTCTTCGCTATCAATTTCATCATTATTATCTTTTTCCATGTCTTCTATTTCTTCATAATTTTCCTTGAAATATTCTCTTTTCAGATAATCACATATATCCATTCTGAAACATTCATCATATTTTTCTTTTGAAGGATATTTCATTGACTTTGAGATGTTAAAGGTTACTTCTTGATCATTTACTCTCATTGTCAATTCTCCTTTTTTAACATCTATCATGGCTCTTCCTGTAGCTAGGAATGGTCTTCCTAAAATGATTGGAATTTCTTCATCTTCTTCCATATCTAAAATGATAAAATCCACAGGAAAGATAAACTTATCAATATTGACCAGAACATCTTCTACAACTCCTTTAGGATGTGTAATAGATCGATCAGCTAACTGTAGAGTTACAGAAGTTGGTGCAATCTCTCCAATTCCCAACCTTTAAAAGTTGATAGAGGCATCAAATTTATGCTAGCTCCCAAATCACATAATGTTTGCCCATAAAATTTTTCAGCAATAGCACATGGGATAGTGAAATTACCAGGATTTTTAAGTTTTTCAGGAAGCTTTCTTTGATTTATAGCACTACACTCATCACTGAGTGCAACAGTCTCATGATCTAGTAACTTCCTTTTTTTGTTGAGTATATCCTTCATAAATTTAACATAATCAGGCATTTGTTCCAAAGCTTCGACAAAAGGAATATTTATTGATAATTTTTTTCAAAATGTCTAAGAATTTAGCAAATCTTTTTCCTTTATCTTGTTGTTTTTGTCTTTGAGGAAATGGTGCTGGAGGTCTTTCAACAGTAATTTTCATAGGTTTCAGAGGAAAATCAGGATATAAACAGTTGTTTTCTCTTTTATTTTCTTCTTTTTCCTTTTCAACTACAGTTTCTTTTTGAACTCTTGTTTCCAACTCTTTTCCACTTCTCAATTGAATAGCCTTAATTTGTTCTTTTCCTTGACCTTTAGGATTTACTTCAATATTGCAAGGTAAAGTTCCAACAGGTCTATTACTTAGTGCAGTAGCAATTTGGCCTAATTAGTTTTCTATGTTTTTAATAGCAGCTCCTTGATTTTGTAATTGATTACCCATATTCAAAACTAATTCTTCCATAGATAACTCCTTCTCGTTAAATTGTGAATTATTATAAAAACCTGGTGGATTAGAAGGTCTATAATTAGAATTACCCTGGTTATTTATATTTCCTAATGGGTTTACAGGATTGTTCTCCCACTGAGGACTAACATGATTTGCATTACCTTGGTTATTCCAATTAAAGTTTGGATGATTTTTTCAACCTAGATTATAATATTTTGAATAAGGGTTATTTTATCTATTATTTATCAAATTTACAGTTTCATATGAAGATTGAGCATCTATAATTTGTCCTAATGAATTTTCTTCTAACACTAGAGGTGTTTGAGAACGATTCATTTTGTATTTATCTCTTTTCTATGAAAGAACAGCAATTTGAGAAATTATCATAGTAAAAGCATCTGAATCATGAATACTGGCTACTCTCTTAGGATTTACCCTTTCAACAGGCCATTGAAAATTATTGGTAGTCATTTCTTCTATTAACGCATAGGCTTCTTCAAAAGGTTTAGACATTAGTGATCCACCAACAGCAGCGTCAATAAAAGATCTAAGAGATTCTACTAATCCATTATAAAATGTTTGAATAATTAACCAATCTGGTAAAGCATGATGTGGACATTTCCTAAGAAGTTCTTTAAATCTTTCTCAAGATTCATATATCGATTCTCCCTCATACTGACTGAAAGATGTGATATCATTTCTAAGCTTAGCAGTCTTAGATGGTGGAAAATATTTTGATAAGAATTTTTGTGAAAGTTCTCCCCAAGTTCTAATAGATCCATGTGCTAACGAATTTAACCAAGCCTTAGCCTTATCCCTTAGCGAAAAAAGAAAAAGTCTAAGTCTGACAATATCATCAGATACTCTGTTGTACTTAAAAGTAGCACAAAGTTCTAAGAAACTTGCTAGACGTAAATTAGGATCTTCATTTGAAGTTCCACCAAATTGATTATTTTGTACCATTTGGATATTTGCAGGTTTAAGCTCAAATGAATTAGCAGCTACATCAGGATTTTTAATAGTTAAGTGAATTTCATCTAATATAGGGTTAGCGTAATCTCTTAGGGGTCTAGATTGATGTTCATTTTCTATTCTTTGGTTGTTTACGTTGTTTTCCATTGTTTCAGAATTTATAGGTTATTTTCTTAGTTTTCTAATTCTCCTAAAAGTGCATTCTAATTCTGAATCGTAGGGTATAAGATTTTCAGAACCAAATTTACGCATATAATTGAAATCAGTACATAGCAAAACAGTTAACTAAATAAGTTGGAATTCTATTAAAAAGCTTTATAACAGTCCTAAATTGTTCGTTACTCTAATTATGTTAAATTCCCCGGCAACGGCGCCAAATTAACTCGAGGTACACACTCTACGCGGACACTTAGTGTAATTTTAATTTTTGTAACAAGTATATATATATTATTTTAATCGCAGAGTTACCCTTTTACGCAAGTATACGTATCGCTTAAGTAATACAGGGCTCTAGTGGAGTCCTGGATATCTATCCCACAGGGAATATTTTAGAGGCTACAGACTAGGATTATAGAAGTCAATTCAGAATCACAACTAAATCGAATTTGCCTATCTGTCACTAATACACAATCGACAATAATATGAAGTTTAAATTAAACTAGTTCTACTAATAGATAACTAATTCTACTAAAGTGAAGTTTAAATATATAAGCAAGAATCTTTCTCCTTTATTAAGATATTTAAGTGAATAGATAATAAGAATTATTTTAGGATGGTGTTGTGCTAAATAGGAGCATACCTATTCTTTACCCTTTGGTCCAGGCATAAAGAACATTGACTCATCCTATGCTTGGTTACTGAATATGCAGCTAAGCTGGGAGGATACCGGCTCTCACTTCAGAGCTCCCACATTCCCCTCGCCTGAGGGCTAACATCTACACTTCAACAACCAAACGATAGGACCGAATTGAGGATTTTAGCCTGTCACTCTAAAATCTCCAATTCTACGCCCGATTAATATTATTTCCCTACTTATTTGCACCCTACTTCCAAGGACTTTGGCCTCCCTGAATCTCAGATGTAATCTTTACTATAGTTGTTAAACTCAACATATTTTTACTATTCAACTAGCCAGATTGAAAGTAAATTAAGAATTAAGTAAAAGATTATCACATCTTCTTTAAATTTTTATGGCACACTAATTCTATTTATCATTCCACAAACAATATCAAAACTATGAGAAAGACAGAAAAACTACTCAGATTTCATGGAGAGGATATAATAAAACTTGGATTTCATATATAAAAGTAAAGTTCTACAAACTAAAGTAAATAAACACAACTTATCTTAAATTCCTCCCCAAGCAAACTCCTTGAAGTTCCTCTAAATCTCTTCCTTTCTTTAAAGTACGCAGAATTCTCCTTCGAAATAGCAATGCAGAAGAGATCTCTCACCAATATCTCTATTCGAACTCACTATTTAACACTCACTAAATAACAACAATGGACACTAAAGGACTCTCTATTTGACTCTATGTGACTCTTAGAAGACCCCAAAAGGACTTGTTAAGAATTCTTAGTGATTTTTAGAGGACCAAATAGGACATTTTTTGGCCTAGAATTGTTCTTTTTAAAGTTTTTGAAGAGTCTCCAATGGTTTTTCAAGCATCCCTTCTAAAATCGTCCACATTCAATGTATTTTGTGAAAGAACTGTCGATCCCACCGTCGGCGGCCTTAAGCTCCACCGTCGGTGACCTTTCAGAAACACTGCCTTGAACTGGCCCCGCTTTCGGCGGCCTCGACCTCCACCGTCAGTGGCCTCCCTTGAAATATATTCTGAACTCTCGGGAAAATCACGCCGTCAGCTCCATCGACCTCGCCGTCGACGCCCTAGGTCATATTTTCATAATTTAGTCCTTTTTGCTCCAAATTCGCTCCTTTTTGCATATTTTCTCTCCATTGTCCTTAAATCTTCATACCTGCAGAAAAACACCAAAAGTACCCTTCTTTAAAGTGCAATATCATCAAAATCAGTATAAAATAAACATAAAAATCTTAACATTTTTTCCTTGGGTCTTTATACTACCATGGTGGTTGATCAAAGTCCCACACCTGTATTCTGGATGAAGCACTCCTAACATAGGAGAGAGGCCCACATTCTGACAGTGTTCTGGTGGTGCTTTGGTGATGCTCCAATGACGCCTAGCCATGCGAGGATGAAGCTCTCCCTTAGTGTAGAAGAGTAAGCACCTTAATTCTCTTGCTTGTCAAGTTATTCCCCAAGAAAACCCCCTCACACACTCAAGTGTGATGGAAGAAGACGAAGGAGCTGAGGAAGAAGAAGTTGAAGAAGAAGAAGAGAATGAGGGAGAAAAGGTCTCCTAGCTTTCTCCAAGTGCTCTCCAAGGATCTCTCAAGCTATCCAAGGCTCTCAAACGCTTTCCCCAAAATCTCCTCTCTCTAAGGTCACCGATGAAGAATGAGAGGGAGAGGAGGATCTGATCGGTCTTTGCTTAATGAAGATTGATAGGCTTCAATCAGGGGAAATGAGGCCTTCCCCCAGTTTAAACCAGCTCTACCACTAATTGATTGAAAGCTCTCAATAGAACACCTGGGAAGCTTCTAAAGGATTGTTAAGCACCACCAGGTGACGCCTAAATTCTCAAGTCTCAGGAAAGGGCCATTTTTGAGTTGTTTTGTGCACCTATGCACTAGTTCATAGGTGCCAAAAACTGAATCCATAGGCTCAGTCCTAGATGTCGGGGAAAGCATTTTGGGCTCCCAAGCGACTAGGGTCGATGCCTATGCGCCAATTTAGCCTCAAAACCCTAATTTTCGCCGAGAGCACCCGATGGAGAATTTTCTCAATCAGTAAGCTATGGAAGGCTCCATCTAAGAGAAAAGTATTCTCATAAATTTAGAATTGAGTATTTTTATCAGTCAATCATAGGTGAAATCACCTCCAATGATCGCCTTAAGCCATGACATGGGTAGGGAGTTCCAAACCCTAAGTTTCCTGTAGAACATGCAGGAGGAATCTATGACTTCTTTTGGCAGCAAGAGGCTTCATTCGGACATGTGGTAGCTTCTAAACACTATATAGGGTTCGAGTATATCACGTGTCCTAAATGAGCCCTTCCGATGGCAAGTTCTGTCGGGTAAGGCTGAATCACCGTCAACCCTAGCTCCTTGCCCAAAATGAGTGCTAAAGAGACCCGAATGGGAATCTTGAGCTACGGGATGCTACGGATGAACCGTAGACAATCTTGAGTCATGCAAGTGGACACACTACACTCATGTATCAAAAAATAATGTGAAAACTTCCTCACACAGGCCATCCATTCCATCAGAGACATAAATTGGAGCAATTACAATCACTCGTACTTATTTAGGAGGGAGATCCCGATGGCAGTTTGGGATATATGTTTTCTGAAGTTTAAGGTAAACCCCCGAGCACAATAATTTAGGCTATGTATTTTTTTTTTTTAATCTAACAATTTCTAATTCAATTTACAATAACAGCGGTCCTGGCTCCATGAGGAGGAGGGACACATCCGAAGGAACTTTGAGCACAGGGCGAACGATCGTCTTTGCAACCAATTTAGTCATACATGTAAAACACGTGAGCTACATTTGTGGCATAATAAGGATGTGTTCCCCAGCCTGCCTAGTGCTTGGGACTCTTCTGATATCAGACGAAGAGAGAGCAGACAAACAGAATTGCTCCTCTGACTGTGGGGCCATGACGACCTCGATGCACAATGATGGAGCGCTCCCACATATGGAGTACAAGAGGAGGCTAGTAAGACATATTTTTCTCTAAATTTTATTTTACATTAAATGTATGTTAATTATTACATTACACTAACATACTCTAGAGAATGGACGGGAGCCAACTACTGCACAGTTACAAGAACGCACCCACAGGTGGCAATCTATCCTGGATGGACAGTAGAGCTTGGGTGACCTGGATAATTCACAACATTAGTTAGTATTAAATTCAAAAGATATGAAAGTTTACTTAGTCTCAGACTTTCATTAATCATATTTTTTTGTAGGAGATCTTTTGGAGGCTTAAGGAGAGCAAACTTCAACAGTCAGACTGTGGTTTGAGCACATCTTACGATCCTTCTAAGTATGACCTTGAGAGAGGGGCTGTCGATGGCAAAATGATAGGCAGGGTATGGGCTGGGGTCTTAAACATTGGGCTATAATGCCTACCCGACCTCTAGCACATTTAATGCATCTAATTCCATTACGCAGGTGGAGGAGATTAGCGCAAGGTTATTGTTGAGGTTGTTGCCCAAGTCTCCACCTAGCTAACCACCTTGAGATCGAAGATGGAGAAGAAGATTAAAGTTTAGATTGAAGCAGTGTTGCATTCTTAACTGCAAAAAGGAAAGCAGCCAGTTTAGGATGAGGATGAGGTAGATGATGATGATGATGAGGAGAGGAAAGAGGAGGATGAGTTGGAGTTTTTATTTATGTTTCTTTGTGTGTTAAACAATTTATTGGTCTTGAACATTATTTTTATTCGATAGTTTTCCATTTCAAGTGTTCAATGCAATTATTTTTCTTTTATTTCTATAAATGGTTTATATATTAATTAGATTCATTACTATGATGTGTTGATTGCATTGTTACAATTGTAGCTGTGTAGATTGTACTGTTGAAGGGCTTTAAATTTTTTTCTAAAGCTATAGGTTTTTGATGGCTTACCAAAGATTTTACGACTCTTTGATTATATGCTGATGGTTTTCTGATTGTCTATCAAACAAGTGACATCTGAATAGAGTACTACACTTTTCCAATGAATAAAACGTCAGTAATTTTGTACGGTTTTTTTTTTTATTAAAGAGCACATAGGCTCAATTTTATTGCTCATAAAAATAAAAGTACATCCCGGGAAAAAGGACCCAAACACACACACACTACAAATACTCAAAAAAAGGAAAAAAGGTCCTTTTTCCAAACAAAAATAAAAATACAGAAAAAAAATAAAAAGACACGACAACTAACAAATAAACAGGAACATCTTACATATCAAAATGCACAATAGAGTAAATAAAATCAGGTACAAGGTTGGAAATAACTGGATAAGAAATCTTCATACCAAGTTTAGCGAGCCAATCAGCAGCAACATTTCTAAATCTTTTAGTATGGTTCCAAATTATGTTAATTCCTATTGCCAGCAGATTGATCTTTTTAACCTGCAAAATAATACTCCAATGACAGCTTAACTGAAACTTACAAATGTTAAAAAGATATAAAGAATCGATCTCGATAATAAGATGGTTCCAACCATAGCCACGAGCCATATTAAGAGCAAAAAGAACAGCTTCAGCTTCAGCAAGAACTAAAGAGGATTCCGCAAAAATTGGAGCAAAGAAACCGCTTTATAACCTTACCATTCCAATCTCTAGCAATCCCACCAATACCAGCATTAACTATATTCCAGGCACCATCAGTGTTAATCTTGATATAAGGAGCAATTGGTTTAATCCATTTACCCTTATTTAAGCATTTGGCCGAGAAATGAAGCTTAATATTAAGATTAACCACAATATATGAAATATAATCATTATGAAAATGATCAATTGTATTAACAGATAAGCATTTAAAAATATAGGAACAAATTTGACTAGTAACTTGCTTAACCGTAGAAAGAGAGTCATTGTGCTTAGCATTATTCCTATTAATCCATAAAAACCAGAGTACAATAGCAGGAATAGAGCTAAGAAAAGTATGCCCTTTACTATTCCAGTCCCGCAAAATGTCCAGGATAGAATTGTAGTCAACAAAAGACTCCTTCCTGCCACAAACAGCAAATATTTCTTTCCAAACATTAATAGAAAAACAGCATTTACCAAAAAGATGAATAACATCTTCATAATGAATTTTACAAAGATGGCATCTAGACACAATTCTCAGCCCTTTAAGCTTAAGGATATCATCAACCGGTAAACAATTATGAATTAATCTCCAATTAAAAAACGAAATAGAAGGCTTAAGCCGCTTATTCCAAAGCCAAGTTAAATCCAATCCAGGAGGATAAGAATAAGTATCAGCAATAGTTTTAGTAGCAGTGCTGCTACCCTTAATTTTAAAAACAGGAGTATCAGAATTACTCCTATTAATAGGAATATGAACAATGGAAGAAGCATCAGAAAATTTAACATAGCTAAGAAGTTTGGTAAAATTCCAAATAGAATGATCCCAAAGATCATTAACTTTAAAATTAATATCAAAAGGGCCACCATAACTATTAGCAAGAGGACCCTTAGTGGTCCAATCATCATACCGTAAAGAGACATCCCCTTGGCCAATGTCCCAACAAATAAAGGTCTCAGCATCCTTAGAGACATTTAACGGATTCTTCCATACATAAGAATCAGCTTTATTAGGAGTAATGGATAAAGGATGTTTATCTCTACAGTATTTAATATATAACAACCGAGACCAAATAGAATTATGCTGTCTAAAATGATACCATAACCTCATATAGTTAAATTTAATAGAATCAGTAAGAGTACGAAAACCCAAGCCACCCTTATTGATAGGTTTACAACATTTACTCCAACTCTTCCAATGAATACTCTTCTTACCATAACCATCCCACAAGAAGCTATTGAACATAGATTCAAGCTTCTTAATAATAATATTAGGAACATTCATCACCTGAATCGTATATAAACGCATAGAAGTAAGAATGCTCTTTAAAAGAGTAATACGGCCCCCAAAAGAGAGAAACTTGTTCTCCCAAGAATGAAGCTTCTTCCTAATTTTTTCTAACAATCCCTCATAATGAATAATACGTTTAGCTTTCTTATCAAGAATAAAACCTAAGTACTTAAGAGGCAAAGAAGCATGTTGACATTGAGTAAAATTGGCAATCCACTGAATCTTTTCATTAGTAACAAATTTAGAAGCATAAAAACAGCATTTAGAAGTATTAAAATAAAGCCTAGAAGACCTCTGAAGATGATCTAAGAGTTTCCAAATTCTCTTAATAGATCTCTTATTAGAGTTAGAGAAAATAATAAGGTCATCAGCATAACATAAATGAGACACACTGAGGTCGACTTTATGGGTAAAGTTAGTAGTAGAGTAATCAGCATAAAGCTTATTCAACTCGCTTAGAAAAATAATCAAAAGCAACTATAAAGAGATAAGGTGATAAAGGATCACCTTGTTTAATACCTTTAGAAGCCATAAAGTGACCATAAGAGCTCCCATTTATCACAATAGAATAGAAATTATTATCGAGAATTCCGTAAATAATATTACAGAAAGCATTGTTAAAACCATAAGCTCTCAAAACATCTATTAAGAAGTCCCAGCTAAGAGAATCAAAAGCCTTTTTAATATCCATCTTAAAAATAATGTTAGCATTCCTTTTGCACATATCAATATCATATAAAAGTTCCTGCACGCTTAAAGCATTATCACTAATAAATCGCCTTTTAAGAAAGCAGATTGGTTCAGCTCAATGATATTACTTAAGATAGGCTGAATCCTAATAGCCATAATTTTAGAAATAAGTTTAGACACAACCGTATTAATACAAATAGGTCTAAAAGAATCCCAGGAATCACCATGATCTTTGTGAATCAACACTATATTAGAGCATTTAAAATACTTAGGCAAGTCTTTGCCACGAAAAAAGTCTTGAATAATATCAACAAGATCAATATGAATAACATCCCAACAAGATTTATAAAATTCCACATTAAAACCATCAGGGCCAGCCGATTTACCAACATCCATATTATCAAGAGCATTCTTGATCTCAGTTATAGATGGAATAGAGGTAAGATTAAGATTATGAATATTATCAGAAAAGGAATACACGAAGTATCAATATGCTCCAAATAATTAGTCATCGCTTCCGAAAAAGAGAACTAAAATAAGCAATACCATCACTAATGATCTCATTATCATTAGTTAAAACATTACCATTAGAATTCTTAATACTAGAAATATGATTCATAAGCCTTCTATTCTTGATAACGACGATGAAAGAAAGAAAAATTCCCGTCACCATTCAAAAAATTAGTTTTAACGACCTTTCGAGCATAGAAATTCTCCTCCATATTAATAGCAGACAGTGAGATCTTTTTGAGCTTCGATTAAGAAGATCAAAAGAAATAAGATCTTGATTATAAAGAAATTCTAAATCTTTAACTCTAATATCGACTTCTCTAATCTTTTTATCAAGATGGCCAAAAATATTCCAATTCCAATTATTGAGAGCATGAGCAAGTCGCTTTTGAAGCCACCAAAGTTTCGACCGTAGTTAATAGGTTTAAAAACAAGTTTATCAACAACCCAATTCTCTCTAATAAATTGCATAAAAGAGGGATGATCAATCCACATATTAAGAAAACAGAAATGATGAGATTTTTTAGAAAGATTATTAGAGATCTTCAAAAGAATAGGTGTGTGATCAGAAGTGGTAAAACTTAAATGATGAACCTTAAAAGCAGTAAAAGAATTACACCAAGAAACATTAGCAAAGTATCTATCCAACCTTTCAAACACAAAGCCACGGTGCCAAGTATACATAGAGCCAGTATAACCCAGATCAAAGAGTTCGACTTCAAGAATAAGCATGATTAAAACTATCAATCGATTAATATTAGGAGGAAGGCCCCTCTCTTTTCATTGACAAGAGAATAATATTAAAATCCCCCCAACAAGCCAGGGAGAATCTAATGGACCAATAGAATTAAGCAAATTTCATAAATCCATTCTATCGGTTTACTACGACCAAGATACACAATAGATAAATGAAAAGAAATATCCTGATACGTAATAACCACATGAATCAATTGTTTATGATTAATAATTAAATCAACTTTAATAAAATTTTTCCAAAGAAACCAAATTTTATTATTAATATTAGCTACATAATTGAAATTACCAATTTTATGAACATATTTAAGATTATTGTAATCTTTCACCAAAGGTTCCAGAATACCAAAGAACGATAACTGATAATGTCTAATTAAGTTTTTCAGTCTATTAGAGGCATTCTTATCCGCAATACCCCTAATATTCCAAAACATAGTATTAAAATTCATCATCAATTTCTTTCCTGCCTCTAGTGATTCTAGAGGAGGAAGCAGTATCAATATTATCAAGAATCTTACCTGTAAGTTGTTCATTTAACGCATCGAGATCGACATAGCTTAATTCTCTACTTCCTTTGAACTTCTTTCTTCCGGAAGCCTTTTGAATCCGCCATTCATCTTCGTGTTCGAGCTCGAACAAATTAATATTATCTGTACCTACCATATCAGCAGCATAATCATCTACAACAACCTTTTCATTATTCAAAAGAGTGAAATCCACATTTTCAATAGCCTTTTCAATAATAGGATCAATCAAAAAATTAGATTTAAAAGCATTAAAATCAGGATTTACATTATCTTTATGAATATTATCAGATTCTTGAACATCCTCATTAGAAATTTTATCAACATTTAGAACATCCTTGTGAGAACTATCAACAGATAATTGATCATTATTATCATCATTGTTATGAACAATAATGATATTCGAATGATCAAGATTTGAAGCAGTAAGATTATCAGGCACTAAATTAATAATATTACCTTCTTTATGCCCAGTTTTTATTTTCTCAGAATTCTTATTCTGTTGTAATTTTAAATGAGGATGAGCAATGAAACAATTAGTGAAAGAATGACCAAACATTCTACATTTGTTACAATAAGGTGGAATAAACTCCATTTCAACAGTGCCAATATCCGTAGCTAGCATCTTCCAGACCATATAGCATCACAAAAAGGAGCAAGTAACATCCCTTTCAATTAAAATTCGAGCAATAGACGTGACGATTGTAATTAACGTAAGCCATATCAATTTTCATAGGAGAACCAAAAATTTTTCCAATAGAGTAAAGAACTTTCTTGTTATAAAATTGTAGTTTTAATCCAGGAAGCGAAACCAGTATAGGAACTATTGGTGGTTCTTCCCTTGGATTGAAATCTACAGTCCATTTAAGAATTTTCATATACACCTTATCAATTTGTATAACTTTTTTTGAAAAGAGCTATGTATAATCAGATTCATTTTCAAGCTTAATCATTAAATTCCGACCATCAATAAGACCAACATTCCATTTTCCAGAAAGCTTAAGATCAGAGAAAAACTTCCTTATTATCTCTATTTTAGGATGAGCATAGGTAAACTTACCTATAAGAGTATATTTCAGAGGTTCAGCAAGAAGATTAGTTTCTTCCTCAGTAAAAATAAGAACGGGTTTACCGTTCTTTTTAGTAGCTTTCTTTAGCAGACTATCATTGTTTTCATCACCATAATGATCCCTAAAAGAAGAAGGAAAAAGACATACATTAGTCAAAGAAGAGGAACTATCCATGTTTCCTTTCAAAGCATCAAGAAATGAAGGTCGATTAAGAGAATCGGCCATAAGAAGATGAGAAAACTTCCTGATCTTAGAGATTAAGAGAAAGGAAGAAGAAATCTTAAGCAGAAAAACGATCGGATTCCTGCGCCGCTTCTAGGAAAGAAACCCTAGCAGAGCTCGAAGACGCATCGTCTTTTCACATCCCTCCCAGGAGACGCATCGTCTTTTCACACAGATCTAGATAGAGAGATTGAGAGAGGATAGGTCTCATCTGTTTGATTTTCAGTAATTTTGTACGGTTAACTAACAGTTGTGTCAAGCTTTACCGACAGAACCGCAACACTTTTCTGACGGAAGAGCGACACTTTTCCTGCGGAAATGTAACCGACGATCAAGCTACAGTTAAATGTGGCATGTTTTTGGATTGCTAGTGATGGTCGTTGTACATTGGAAAACTGTCGGTTAATATAAATTGTCGCTAGTTTTGTAGCAATTTTGCTACATCGAATAAACTATAGTCAAACTATCAGTAAACATATTATCTACTATTTATAAATGACTATCGATATATTGTTAGTAATAAGCTAAATTTTTATAGTGTCCCCTTTCATAAAAGGTGCAAGGCTCTAATTATAGAGTTTGGGAGAAGACTCCACGCAAATAAGAAAAGAATCCATGTCGGTCTCTCAGACAATCCAGAGAGACTATCTCGATCAGACGGTATTCTGTGGACATTTGAGTGTCTTAATAATATATAAATTGAGTGATCTTGAGCTTGTTAGACTTTTCTTTCATCGAGATACTCGATTTAACTATAAGTTTTTAAAATTTTGAGTATGGCCGACTTTCCAATTGGGCATCAAAAGCTTCTAAAAACGGTTTAATGATTTGTTCTAGTCTTGATCTAACTCAGATTCAAACAACATTTGTGAAATTGTGTTTTTCTCATTGAATCGGTTAGCTTGACTATAAGTTTGTTAAAATTCTAATCCTGAATGATTTTTAGTAGCAGTATGAACATTTCTTATTTAAAAAGTTGTATCAATATTTGTGTCTTTTTTTGAGATCCAAGCTGGGTGATAAAAATTTTTTTATAGCGTATAAATATATATACATATATTTAATTAGAATATATATATATATATATATATATATATATCAATATGGCCAACAACTAATTTTGATTTTGAAGCAGCAAACTACTACACCTTGGTACCTTATCATGGGTTAAAAAAGATTTTGAACCTCTTTTATTCAATTCAGGTCATTTGGAGCTATGTTCCCAGGGAAGGAAACCTGCTAACTGACTTGTCAAATCCAGGAGTACTTGTAATATCATTTCCTTTAATGTTCTTGGCCCCCCCTTTTCGAAAATTTTGATTAATGGGGACTTAATCGAGCTCCCATACATTAGATGTAAACTCTTTCTATGGAATAGAAGAATATTTTTATGGAATATATATATATATATATATATATATATATATATATATATATATGTCGTATTTGAAAATACCGCTCCTTATATATGATAGTCGTCCATGTGGGGACGAACCTGAGTCAAAAGGATATTACGACTAACAACGCAGCTACCTACCAGCTTGCCGCCCTATGCACAGATATATACCCGCTAGGGGTGGCAAGTTGGTAAGCAGCTGCATTGTCAATCGTAAGTCACATCTGACCCTGGTTCAATCCCTTCAGAGACGGCTAGCACATATGAGGACTGATATTTCTAAATACCACATTATATATATATATATATATATATATATATATATATATATATATATATATATATATATATATATATGCCTTTAATTTCTAAATAAGAGATCAGAAGGTGAGACATGCAAAAAACTATTGTAATCAAGTATTATATTTCCCCTAACACGATAAGGCTTCAAATCCACACAATTATTATTCCTTCTTTAATTATTTTTCTTATTACTTGATCAATCTTCATATGAGATGTTTTTTATCAACATAAATATATAGATACAACTATGTAATCTTATAAATCAAATGTCATCTCATCAGGATCTCGTTGTTTTTTCTTTTTATATTGAATTCTCCTCTTGCTTACATTTTTATGCTAAAAATACTTATAATGTTGAATCTGTGTTTATCCTCTTGTAAACACACGCCGAGTGTTAAGAGCTGAGAGGAGAAAAGAGAGAGGGAGAGAAAAACGCTAAGAAATGCAAGAGAATATTCAGGTGTTAGAATCGACAAGTGTGAGGTTCCCTAAACACTAGAATCTAGAATACTGAGATTTTCAAAGTCCCTTTTATTGATGTCAGAATCTCTCATTTATAGGGATCTTAAAATACAAGTACATGTATGGAAATGACAGTTTCTATAACCGTCACAAAGATTCTTTTTCAAATTTCATGGTATTGATAATGAGAGTCAACGCCTGAGGGGTCAACCAATACTTTGAGATCAGTCTGTATGTTGATCATTTGTCGAATGTGCGTCCATGACGGACGATTGTATTCCCTTCAAAGATTTGATTTCTTGATTAGGTTAAAGTGAATAGTCATAGGGGCTCCTCGGTTGGTAGGCTCGTCGGCAACTGACTTTATTGGACGAAGGATTCCTGTCGGTCGGTCGCGCCATTAAATCATTTGGCAGCTTTGCGGATGAATTCTATGTTTTGTAGTTCGGGAGCCCACATGTATGCCCCAATTTTTTATCGCTCGATTAACTTGAGATTCGTCCTGGCATTTCTGTAATATATATATATTAATTTCATGATTTTTCTGCTCCTTGATAGCAATTGCTAGGATAAGGACAAAAAAATTAATAGGCAATAAATGGCACAAGAATTGGAAAAAATAATTTCTAAATCTTATAAATAAGGTGCATATAGCATTATTTTAATTTTTTCACGTTTTTTTCACGCCTTTCGATTAGCATCAGGGTTGAGGGTTCACATAAGAAGGAAATTGATGTTCATCCCCTGCCTTTGGTATGTTTTTGTCTTTATGTGCCCTTCTGAAACCGAAAAGAAAAAGATAAGACATGTCAAGAAAAAGAAGCCAGTGACATATGAACCTGAGTCGACTGATCAAGTCAGTTCTTCTGATAATCTTGATGCTCGGTTGTCTAAGAAGACGTTGACGATAGATCCTATCCCGACGCATGGTTCAGTTGCTGTTGTAGTTGCTAGAGAAAGTGGACAAGCTGCCCCTCATACAGAGAGTGGCCAAGTGGGGTCAATGGAAAATCACTCTTTGATCTTCCCCTGCCTTCCATACCAAGTAAGAGAAGTGGAAGAGGTGATGACTACCACTAAAATAAATAAGATTTTGGGTATGAAAAAGTATTTCATTTGATTTTTTTTAATAATCTTATGACGTTATCCTTGATACTGATCAATCGAGTGTTTTGGAGACCCATGTTGATAGTGGGCCGCCCCTGCATGTTATTGATTCTGCCCAAACAGTCAATATTGCACCTCCGGAACCAATCGTGTTGCCTCCTGCGACCGACCAAATTCTATGGGGGGTCATTCGATTTTTTTGGCAACTCCAGCAAGTGTAGTCAAGGGGTCAGCTACTGTCTTCTGAGTCGATGGAGCATCTAACGAAAGAAATGGTTGGCATCTTGATTCAAGTGGTCATTAATCCAGCTGAAGTAAATGCGCTGGAGTGGTTAGTTCGCTGCAAGCACCTAGAAGCAGAGGTCATTGCTTTCCAGCAACAGTTCGCCGACATTACTGGAGAGCATGCATCGATTAAAATTTCTGTGAGTGATAGAGTGTATTGCATTGGGACCGATCCACAAGTCGAATGTTTTAAATAGATTCGATCATGATGTCGACTGGCTAGAGCATATCAAGCTGGGTGGAGAGTTGATCTTTTGTAGGATGCTTCAAAAGGGGTATGCCTCAACTGAAGCGGAGGAAGTCCGTTTCATAAAGTTTTTTATTTGTAAACTGCAATGATGTTATGTGCAATAAAATTATATTTAAATGAGATTTAAATGATGTTTGGTGTGACACTTATCATTATGTGACGCCTCGTTTTACATGTCAACTGTATAAATAGAGAGAGGGATCGCTTTTTGTTCTTTACAATTTCTAATTTCTTTCTCTCTGCCTCTCGATTCTTCTTTTTCTTTTTGTCCTCCGATCATCTCCTTACTCCTTGCGATGACTCCAAAGTATTCCCTCCCCCCTATTGCGGCTACCAATCCTTTATTTTTGACAGAGAACATTGTGAGGGAGCTGCAAATGAGGTATGTTTCTATGACGACATCATACTTCGAAGAGTGTCAAGGTCAGGGCGCGTGGTAGACAATGTGGGTTCAGATCTGGCCCTCTATCAGAACCAATTTGAGTATGGCCTCCGACTGCCTCTGTTCCCCCAGCATTGGAGTGCCTTCAACAAGTATGGAGTTATTCCGATCCAAGTTTTGCTGAACTCCATTGCTATGATATTGGCTTTAGTTATCTTCTGTCACTGAGAACATATTGTCTGATTGACTGACCTATTAGTCATTTTAATTCATTTAAGATCGATAATGAGTGATTCTCAATGTTCTTAGCTAGCAAGAAATTTCAACAGCTTGGAATTGACAAAAAAATAAAGGATTGGATGAAGCTATTTGTGATTGGGTCCTGCTCCAGCAGCCTTCGAAGCCAGCGGGGGACAGGGCTAATGTCCCTTCTGGAGGAGATGCACAATGCTGAGGTGACGTTGAACGAATGCCATCTCTTGATCCTGCAATATACTACCGAAGTGATAGTCACTCGGACACTGAAGGGTCAAATGACTCAGTACCGACGGTATGCCTCAGATACCGCTGAGGTCAAGCGATCAAAAGCAGTGAAGGCGAAACTGGCTGCCAAGCAACAAAAACTGAAACATCCCTCAACCTCAGGTAATCTTAAAAAAGATGTTTTTGAAGGTTCACTCCTAGGTCAGTCAATCAGGCAATATGTTTTTGAGAACATATTGTCTGATTGACTGACCTATTAGTCATTTTAATTCATTTAAGATCGATAATGAGTGATTCCCAATGTTCTTAGCTAGCAAGAAATTTCAACAGCTTGGAATTGACAATAAAATAAAGGATTAGATGAAGCTATTTGTGATTGGGTCCTGCTCCAGCAGCCTTCGAAGCCAGCGGGGATGGTGGCTAATGTCCCTTCTGGAGGAGATGCACAATGCTGAGGTGACGTTGAACGAATGTCATCTCTTGATCCTGCAATATACTACCGAAGTGATAGTCACTCGGACACTGAAGGGTCAAATGACTCAGTACCGACGGTATGCCTCAGATACCGCTGAGGTCAAGCGATCAAATGCAGTGAAGGCGAAGCTGGCTGCCAAGCAACAAAAACTGAAACATCCCTCAACCTCAGGTAATCTTAAAAAAGATGTTTTTGAAGGTTCACTACTTGGTGTTGTAGCCTCTGCAATGACCAACACCAGAGATGTGAAATTCAATGTCTCTTGTTCTAAGACCTTTGTCGTTATTCAAAATACGGTGAATGGTGAGGTCATCGTTATTTTATGGATTTCATTCAGTTAATGCAGGAAAAAGCGAGGGACAGAGGTCTGCTGTTGATGTAGGGGCTTCCGAAGGAGGCGAGGCCCTTAGAACTTCTGCTTGTTAGTTCACTCAGCCAGCCACTTCACTGCGGTCTAATCCTCCAATGATTTAGTGCTACTCTCCTCGCCTCTTAGCCATCTCATCTTTAATTTATTGCTATATCGGAGAGGGCTAAGACCATCTGCATCAAGCCTGCCCCTCCTGAGGAATGACCCATCCCATCCTCCGGGGAAAGAGCCGGATGAGAAGCAACCCCACCCCCCCCCCCAACCCCGAAAGTCGGAATCTTTTGTGTGGTGCCCAATGAAATGGGTAGAGGAGATGTTATTGGTTGGTTCTGAAAATTGATAGAACATGGTGGATACTTCCAAACATTGGTATCTCAATTCTGTGGAGTCCACTAGATTTCCATCCACTTTCCTGGAACTGATTTGTTCGGAGAACTTCACCAAGGAGTTTAAGGTGCTGAGCCGTATGGTAATGATTCATGATGCAGCCCGATTTAACCAATTGGCAGAGCAAGCAGCCCACATTCAAGGTCTGATGTTGAGCAACTCTGTGAGAGACTAATAAGAGGCCGAAGAAAGCATGGATTTTGCAATTGAATGACTTATCCACCACGATCCGATCCACGCTAAGTATTCCCGACCGGAGGAATTTAGAGTTATTTTCAATAACAAAGCCGAGCGATCTGTGGAGTAAGAAGTCGAAGAAAGCAGCTGGAAGAAAGATCGATCAGCTACTGATTGAACTTCCCTGTCTTTAACAGAAAATTTGTATTTTTTTAGTTAGTTGAAAGAAAGCTCATGCCAAAAAATTATAAGCATTTCAGCATATAAAAAGGTTTTTTGCCTGATATTTTATTTATGTTTCTCAATATTTATGATAGATCTTTGACCATTGAGTTTATTTATTCAACTCGAAAATGAGTCGGTCATTTTTATTCGAACGATGAGTGTGCTGCATTCAAACTATTCAATTGGAGTGTCGCCACCCGAGGGACTCACTGTAATCTTAATAAAGGACTGCGGGTCTTGTCCCTAGTATATATTGAATCGCCTATAGAGCTAAATCCCGAATTTGAACGTTTCACACTTTCACATTGATCAATTATTAACCTAAAAGACTGGTCGACTAAAATGTTCGATCGATAATTTAAATTGTAATTTTAAGAAACTTAATTACTATTGATTGATAAAATTTACTGATTCTAGAAAACATTAACTTTGGTCGATCAACTATCTTACACGTATTAATTGGTTTGCACTAAAACCAAGTCATCGCAAATCCATAACCTGTCCGACCGATTGGATCTTTACCTCGACCAAGTTTACTCCTTACACTAGGGACAAATCTTGACGTTTACGGATTTTATATTGAACTCCATCTCTGTTGGATCTCTTTGTTGGGATTCTCCTTCGTAATTGGTTTCACTTCTCTTCTATGGCATATCCATGCCCACTGCATCACCTTTTAGGATGTTGAATGCAAAAGTGTTCTCTAATGAATATACCCAGAGAGTTAGAGCTGAGAGGAGCAAAGAGAAGAGAGAGAGGACGAAAGAATGCAAGAGAATATTTAGGTGTCAGAACCCACAAGTGAGACCCCAAAACACTAGAATCCAAAAAGTGTGAGAGTTCTAAAGTCCCTTTTATTGATGTCAAGACCTCTTATTTATACGAGTCTTAGAATATAGGTAAATGTATGAAAAAGACATTTTCAAATACAAGCTCAATGATCCTTATTCAAATTACCTGATACCATGATGATAGTCAACGCCCGGTCGGTTGGCCAATGCTTTGCGATCGATCGATTGTATTTCCTTTAATAATTTGATCACTTGATCAGGACGAGTCGATTTTGACGATGGCCTTTCAGTTGGTAAGCTTGTCGATCGACTAACTTTACTAGACGAAACATTCTTGTTGGTCAGTTTATCACATCGATAGGCCGCTCCATCGAATCACTCGACGGCTTTGAAGATGGATTCTATGTTTTGTTGTTCAGGATCCCACATTTACGCCCCAATTTCTGAACTTTTGATAGCTTCGAGATTCGTGCTGGCATTTTCGTCATATACATATGACATGTATTTACAAAAATAATACCTAATTTGATACTTTATAAACGCACTTTAGTAACATAATCACCGCAAAATCTATACATAAAAAGGTGTATTTCATTAAAATAAATTAAGATTAATGATATTTTTTATCGTGTTAAAGACTTGAATGTTGTGCATGTAAGTATTAAATATTTTAGTATGCAAACGTATAAATACATAAGCAGTATGTTGTTGATTAATAGCGAGTGATTAGATAACTATAGTACCACGATAACAAAAAGGAACCCCAAGGATATCTTAACGTAGCTCTCAGTTTATTGATTCCGCCGTCTCCTCCCCACCTTCCTCCCCACAACTAAGGGCATCCCATTGCAGAAAGCAGCAGAGTAACTCTGTAACTCTCAGTAGATGCGGCGTCTCTCAACATTTCCCTTATCGTTGCCAATATCCCCACTTATAGCGATAACCTCAATCATAATCCTCCATGCCTTAAAACCCTCCGTCAGAGCCCTCTCGCCGGACGGCCTCGCCCTGCTCGCATTCAAGTCTGCTATCTCTGGCGATCCCTCCTCGGCCCTTTCATCATGGGCTGAGGACGAAGATGATCCTTGCCACTGGCCCGGCGTTAGTTGTGCCAACCTCTCCTCTTCCCCGGACCCCAAACGCGTGGTAGCTATTGCCGTCACCGATAAGAACCTCACCGGCTACATCCCATCCGAGCTCGGCTCACTCATCTTCCTCCGCCGCCTTAACCTCCACGGTAACCAACTTTCCGGCTCCATTCCCTCCCAACTCTTCAACGCTACGTCGCTCCATTCCCTCTTCCTCTACGACAACAACCTATCTGGCCCCATTCCAGCCTCCATTTGTGAGCCTCCACGCTTGCAGAATCTCGACCTTTCCCATAATTCCCTCTCCGGCCAGCTTCCTCATGATCTTCGCAGCTGTCACCAGCTCCAGCGCCTCCTTCTCTATAGTAACAAACTTTCCGGTGCAATCCCTGCCGGGTTCTTTCCTCAGATAGTCGGCCTTGTTCAGCTCGATATTTCGTCAAACATGTTTGAGGGACCTTTACCCTCCGACATTGGCGACCTCAATTCCCTCTCTGGCACGTTAAATCTCTCTCACAACCGATTTTCTGGCTCCATCCCAAAGTCCCTCGGCAGACTTCCTCCGGCGGTGAGCCTGGATCTCCGCTACAACAATTTCACCGGAGAGATCCCGCAGAGCGGGTTACTGGCGAACCAAGGCCCCACGGCCTTTCTCAATAACCCTGGCTTATGTGGGTTCCCGCTGCAAATACCCTGCTCAGGTGCAGGGAGCACCGCTGCTTCCGCGCCAGAGGAAAGGGAGGGATCGACTGCGGAGGCGAAATTGTTGCCGGAGAGAAGCAAAGGGCTTCGGCCGGGGCTGATAGTGCTAATCACGATGGCGGATGCCATAGGTATGGCGATTCTCGGATTAATTCTTGTGTACATTTACTGGAAGGTGAAGGACAGGAAGAGGAACAACGGATGCAGCTGCACAGGGAATAGAAAGCTGGGCGGACAGGGATTCGTTCGTGGTCGATGGCAATGCAGACATTGCTGTCGAGGAGGCGAAGCATCGTCGTCGTCGTCGTTGTCAGAGGAAGGCGAGGACGAGATCGACGAAGCCGTCAGGTCGGTTGGTAACGAGACAGGGGAGGCGAGGCTGGTGTCGTTGGACAAGGGATTCGAGTTCGAGCTGGACGAGCTGCTTCGGGCTTCAGCATACGTACTTGGGAAGGGAGGGCTGGGTATTGTCTACAAAGTTGTGCTTGGCAACGGAGTGCCAGTCGCGGTGCGACGTCTAGGGGAAGACAGAGGGCAGCGGTACAAGGAGTTCGCCGCAGAGGTTCGGGCTATCGCTAAGGTTAGGCACCCCAACGTGGTGAGGCTCCGCGCATACTACTGGGCTCAGGACGAGATACTTCTCATCTCCGATTTTATTTCCAACGGCAACCTCGCCGCCGCCCTCCGAGGTCTGACTCAGTTGCTTGTCTCAGTTGCTTATTAGATAATTCTTTGATTTGTGGTGCTTGTGCTTATTCTGATAAGCTATTCAAAATGTGGGTCGTAGAGTTCTACTCGTATTTTGAGTTTAGTGTAAAAAATGAACTATATTTTCAGATAAATTACGTATAAACTGTCTCAAATGAAGCCTTAATAATCTCCTATTAACAACTAAATCTAAGTTGTTGTTTGACAACTAATGGGGTTTAAGTTAATTAGGATTTATTAAATCATGTAAATCCAAATTTATTAATTTTTGAAAATTATTTGATAGTGGATTCAGTAAATCCATCCTATAAAATTGTTTAGCAACTTCTGTTAGGATTTAGAAGTCTGTTAGGTTTGTTAAAAATATAGAAACATAATAAAACATTGATTATTTTATTACTACAATAGAAATTACTTAATTTCAATTTATTAAAGTATTAAAAGTTTAATAAACATTTATTGATTAACTTTTTATTTAAGATAAATCACTTAATCATGAATTTAATTTATTAGTTTATTAAGTAGATTTCCTCCATAATTATTCATTAGGTTAAATTATTGGCATTATTGATATAGTTTAATTTCAAGATTCAAATTTGTCAATTGAAATATAAATTTAATATTACATATTAATTATATAATTATAATTAAATTCAATTTCATATATTTTTTCTAAATGATGATAATCAATAACTAATTATTCACTAAAATAATTTATCACTAATAAGAATTTTATTAGACTTATTTTTTTAAGTAATAGTTTAACATCTATCAATTAATAATTAATTATTTATAGCTTAGTACTTAACAATTACTTTAGAATTTTATTAAATCAATTAAAGTTTAATATAAAATTTAATTTTTATTAATTAACTATGAAGTAGTTATTTATAATAACTAGTACACTTCATAATAAATCAATTATTTATTAATTCTTAATAAATTAAATTAATTAAAACTAACTTTTAATTTTAATTAAATTCATTATAAAAAATATATTCATGTTTCGCCTCACGCTCAAAACCCTCATCTACGTTCTTCCATCTACCTCTCTTCCCTCTCATTTTATCCAAAGCCATAACCTACTTTTCGTTGCCTTTCTCTCTCATTGAAACCCTTGCGATATAGTCACAACTAGAGCTATCTGAAAAGACAATGACGGGATCCCGCCATGTAAAAAACACCGAAATTCCCATTTCTCTCTTCCTTCGATTCCACTTTTACCGAAACCAACGAGGAAGGTAAGCTATTTTTCTTTTCGCGCGAGGTATCAAGATTCTTTTGCTTCCTCTTCGCTTTGTTTCCTGATTTACTAAATTCATAGAATAGTCGGATTCACTATACAAAGATTTAGGTAGAAAATGAGTAAAATTTGGATTTAATAAATGAGGGGATTTAAGATGTCCAAAATGGTCATCTGGCTCTTAAATTCAATGCCAGACAACCCCTAAATCTTTCTATAGTTTTCATATCAAAATAATGAAACTTGAGATCTGGCTGCAAAGATCAGATTGTTTAGACTTCCGCCTTAAAATTTTTGTTGATCTCTTTCGCTAAACATCAGATGTATTTGGCTGTTGTTTCCTTTTTGAAGTACACGGATTCACTATTGCTGAAGTTTAGACCATGTGGTGGTTGAGTGGGGTGCAGAGTATAGGTATGTGAAGCATACAACTAATCAGATTAGTTTCAAACTTATGTCTATTCAATTAAACAAATGTAATTGATCTTAGAGGGCATCTAAGACGCTTACTAACGTTGATTGCTACCTCCACCAAATAATTAATTATATGTTCTTTTGCATCAGTGCATGGGGTATTCCTTTCCGCACCACATGTATATATGTCTCACATTGTTTGATATCAGTCTACTCCAACCTGCAGTTGATAATCTTTTAGTTGTTCGCTGCTTCACACGAGTATACTTGTCATGACATGTCTTTAATAAATTCATTAAAAATGATTTAATTCATAAAAAAATTCTTGTAACCCACTAAAAATTATTTTGATTCGCCGGTCGAAATAATCAATTATATATAAAGTATTGATCGCCAAGGTAATATATAGTTTTTCCTTAATTCTGTGTTCGGCATGTCAAATAAGGAAGCAATGGTGGGGCCTCACGTGTCAAGTGAGCCCCACACATTTTACCACTGACCAAGATAAGTTTATTATGATGGAGCCCACTTGATACGTGGGGCCCCACTATTGTGTTCCGGATGCAAATTACGTCCAGAATCAGAATGTAATATTTTTTGAAACTCTTAATAGCTATATGATGAACACTATGTAGCATATACTTACCACGTAACATTAATTCATGCAATGATTCTGAAATTTTTCTTCCACTTAATTCAAGCAGGCGTGAATGCATTTTCCTCTGTACTTTTCATCATTAATGGCGATATTCTATCTGTTATGATCTTATTTTAGATTTTTTTTTCTTAGATGATTATTAATCTTTATAAAATTAGGCAATGTAACTTAATAGTTTCATACTTCGATTAAATTTATTTAACAGGAAGATCTGGTCAATCAAACCTCCCATGGCTAATCAGGCTCCGCATTGCGAAGGGCGTAGCTCGCGGGCTCGCCTATTTGCACGACTGCAGCCCAAGGAAATTCGTCCATGGCGACATCAAGCCCTCTAACATCCTGCTCGACAATAATTATAATCCCTTCATCTCTGATTTTGGCCTTACCCGCCTCATCTCCATCGCCTTCACGTCTGCCACTATAAGCCCAAATGATCCAACCACATCCTCAAGCGCGGGGGGGTTCATTGGTGCCGCCCTTCCTCTATCTGCTACCACAGCCCGCCCAGCTCTTGACAGACCCAACTCGTACAAAGCGCCTGAGGTCCGCAGACTGCCATTTGCTCCGCCGACGCAAAGATCGGATGTGTACTCTTTCGGCGTTGTGCTGCTTGAGATGCTAACGGGCCACCAGCCGGAGACTTCAAGTTCGACAGAGGAGCCAGAGCTTGTTAGGTGGGTGAGAACGTCGTTCGACAAGGCCTGCCCACTAGCGGAGATGGTAGACCCGGTGCTACTGACTGGGATTCAAACTAAGGAGGTTGTGGCTGCATTTCATATAGCGTTCGCCTGCACTGAAACTGATCCGGATGTCCGGCCGAAAATGAGGACTGTCTCGGACAGCCTTGATCGAATTGGGCACTGAGCCTATAGTTATTTAAAGAAAAAAAGGGTAATTACGTAGAGATCATCCGGAACATTGTTATTTCATAAATTTTCACCCAAGATATATTCTTAAATTGAATAAGAGTATCCGAGTGAAATATATATCTTCTATTGTGTATGAATTGTTTTTGTTTTTATTATTGGTTTAATAGGAAACATTTTGGGGAAGAATGATGAAGAACTCCATGGAACGAATGTATTGTTTTGAGAAACTCAACTATGGAATTGAATTAACTTCATCCGGGCGCTAATATATAACTGAAATAATATTCATGGGCAATACTGATATTAATTCATATGGTGTCTACCTAAGATCCTGAATGAGTAAGTACCAGCAATTATTTAAAAGTATTTTTCTGTGCATCAAAAATATGACTGCTTCCTTCAGTCGGAACTTTGACCTGACCAAACGGAAGTAAAGTAAAATGAATGAATAAAATGCATCAAATCCGATGAACAGTCGATCGTGAGCAGCTCCCTCAGTCGATTCCAAAATTCATTACAAAGATGGCCAAAGAGCACCCTGCAGAACACCTTTCTGATCCTCTGAGAAGGTCCTTGTCCTAGGAGAGCTGCCCCATAAGATTACGATGATACGCACTGCCTGACAACCCAAATTCACCCTATGGAAGGGCCTTTACATAGAATTCTATTGAGAGAGTCAACCGATCCAAAGTTACACTAAGCAAGTTTCTAGAAATATGCGCTAAATTCCATTATATGGCGTGTCAAATGACGTTGTTAGACTTCGGCTTTTTCCATTTTCCTCAAGGGATAAAGCTAAAATGTGGTTGAACTTATTAGCACCTGGATCTATCAGAACTTGAGGTGACTTAGTTCAAAAATTTCTGGCTAAGTATTTTTCACCTTTAAAAACTGCTAAATTAGAAATGATATTACCTTATTTTACCAGTATGAAGGTGAATCAATATACGAAGTATGAGAAAGATTTAAAGAACTTCTTAAAAAGTATCCACATCATGTTTTGTTTGAATTAGTTAATCATTCAAATATTTTATAATGGGTTAGTAGGATCACTTGGATCTATCATTGACGTTGTTATTGGTGGTTCACTCATGTCGAAGTCATTTGATGAAGCTTACTCTTTCATTGAAGACATTGCTACAAAATAATTCTCAATGGCCTTCTAAAAGGGTAAATCCTAGAAGAATAGCTAGTGTTCATGATGCGGATGTGATTTCAATTCTTGCTTCTCAGGTTGCAGCAAGATCTAGAAAGTTGGACAATTTAAAATGAACCAACCTCAAATACCTTCAGTAATTGAGGAAAATTCATCAGGACAGATAGTTGATTCTAACACATCATCAATTGAGACCTTAAATGCCATTAACAATGGACCTAACAACCCTTATTCCAACTTTTATAACCCAGGTTGGAAAAACAATCCTAACTTTAACTTGAATAATAATTATAGTGAGGGAAACCAACAATAAGAAAATATCAAGTAAATCCTGTACTAAACTGGAATAACCAGTGTAGTACTAACTATAGACATTCTTGTCCACTAGGCTTTAACAATAATCCACAAATTAAGGATAAGAAGTTGTTTATAGAGGATGTTGTGTTGCAAATGGAAAACTAATTGCAAAGTCAAGGTGCAGCGATAAGAAATATAGAGACAACTGGGATTGTCAACTCACTCAGCAATAGGCCCCAAGGAACTCTTCCTAGCAACACTGAGATAAACCCTAAAGAGAAAATAAAGAGCAAGTTAAAGCTGTCCAACTAAGAAGTGGAAGAGAGATGGGGGAAGTAGTTCAAAATGAGACTGAGATTGAGAGAGAGACCCTGGAAACTGGAAGATTTGAAGAAAATGTTTCTAAGGAAAAACCGATCTCTTCAACTAAGATTAATATAAAAAAGCCAACACCTTCATTTCTTCAAAGACTTAGACAGCAGAAGTTGGATCAATAATTTTCAAATTTTTTGTAAATAGTTAAGAAGTTAACTATACATATTCCTTTCACGAAAGCTCTGGAGCAAATGCCCAGATATGTAAAGTTTATCAAAGACATCTTTAATAAGAAACGACAGTTTGGAGATTATGATATTGTTACACTTAGTGTGAAGTGTAGCGCTATAATTCAGAAAAAGCTTCCTAAAAAACTTAAAGATCCTGAGAGCTTTACTATTCCATGCGCCATACAAAAAAAAAAATTTGGAAAAGCTTTATGTGATTTAGGAGCTAGCATCAACCTTATGTCTTTATCTATTTTCAGAAGAATAGGTTTAGGAGATATTTCTTCAACTACTGTGACCCTTCAGTTAGCTGATCGATTAATCACTTATCCAAATGGGGTTATAGAAGATGTATTAGTTAAAGTGAATAAATTCATCTTCCGTGTTGATTTCATTGTGTTAGATATGGAGGAAGATAAAGAAATTCCAATTATTTTAGGTACACATTTCATTGCTACTGGACAAGCTACGATAGATGTACAAAAATGTGAGTTAACCATGAGAGTCAATGATTAGGAAGATACATTTAATGTCTTAAAATCTATGGAAAATCCTGCTAAAGGAAAACAAGATGAGTATTTTCGGATAGACTTAATTGATTACCTAAGTAGTAACAATTTCAGAGAATGTTGTGAAGTTAAATCTAAAAAATAAGAGTTATATAAGTAGAATAACATGAATTTTCAAGATGAGTTGGAGATAGTGCCTACTAAATATTCTAAATTTGTTAAGGAGAGGTTGATGCACCAAAAATATAAACGTTTTTTACTATATGATTTTACTCATTTTTGGTGATATTACACTTTAAAAGGAAGATATTTTGTATTTTTTTGTTTTAAGTACAAAAATGGTGATTGAAGCAAAAAGAAGCAAAAACAGTGCAATTTGGAGCAAAAACGAGAAAGAAAACAAATTTTGGCTTGACACCTTTCGATAAGTCTTTCTATGTTTAATCTCTTTTACACTTCTTGTATATTTTTGAATGAGATTACACTTAAAAAAAAAGTTTATTTTTATGTCTATTTTGTAGGGCTTTCTATTAGGAACGCAACACAACTGAAACGGGGCGAATCGGAGTTGTAATGGAGCCAAACGGAGCAAAATGATGGAGCTAGAAGCCTGAGACCGCAAAAAATAGGGCGCCGGCGGCGCCCGAGACTGCTTGGACGCGATATTAGGAGGTTTTTGGCCAAATAAATCGAATCTGGATGCTTTTTGGAGGGTTTCTTCATGCAGCTCTTGAGAAATTCGTCCCTACTCTATTTTAAACCGAATTTGAAGCCAAAAATGGAGAAGAGATGTTAAGGAAATCTTGGAGAATGCTTAGAGATCTGAGAATAGGAGTAGAAATGTAGATTTCTACCTTTTTGGAGAAATTGGTGAGGGGATTTTGAGATAATCTGCAAGGGAATGTTCTAGCAATGCATGGATCTGCGGGAGACTTTGTGGGAGAGATTTTCAACTTTCTTACAAGGGGAAAAAGCTAAGTATTGTGTTTTTCATTATCTTATGATATTGTAAACACTTATTTTGTGGATTTTCTTTGAAATGAAGTTTTCCGTAGTGTTTTCTTCGTGTTTTGTGATGTCGTTCTCTTACTCTTTATTCTTCTATGAAAATAGTGGCATGAGAAGATTATGCCATTTTTTTCATTCTACTTTTCTTTTGCAATGAGTATGACTCATGTTTAAGATATTGGGATGCTTGTTAAAAGAAGTTTTAATTATAAATGTGATGGTTTTTACTTGCACTTCATTTACATTACAATAAGGGCCCGTTGTATTGTTAAAATTAGTTGTAATTGCATTGTTCTGAAAGGGCAGTGTAATTCTCAATAAAGTGGAACCACATTCAATGTCAATGAATGAATTGCGTAGTTCATGGGGATTGAATGCAAATAAATAGGGAAATATGGTTTTGATGGACGTCAAATTGGAGGTTTCAAGGTGACAGGCTGAGATCCCCAATTTGATCCTAAGATTAGTAACTAAACTCGAAGGTTAGCCTTCAGGTGAAGGGTGAGTGGGAGCTCCGTAGTGACAGCCGGTATCCTCCCAACCTAGCCTTAGATTTAGTGACCGAACTTAGAATATGTCAATGTTCTTTACATGCTTGAAAGAGGAGGTACTCTTTTGAGGGTAAAGAAGTATTTATGCTCTTATTTGGCACATGCGATATTTAATGCATCTCATTCCTTTACATTATCCAATTCATTACATGAGAAAAGTATTTTTTATTATCTCAAAAATTCACCAAACCAATTTATCCAAAAAGGGTTATCTTTAGAAGTAATATTTGCATTTAGGAATAGTTAATATTCTTACATATAATCATCTGCATTTAGGAGTAGTTGTTATAAAAACCACTAATATCGACCTTTCAGTCTAAGGCTGTTAGTAGTAGACTAGAATTTGACTAAGGACCTTTTACCTCGCTTCTCTGTGAGATCGATAAACGGGACTCCATTAGAGCCATGTATTACTTGATACGATACGTATACTTGTGTTTTAAATTGTGACTTTACAAAAATCATTATAAATATATAAATCTGAGGTCATAAATTCTTACATATAAAAAGTCGCAACAAGTTTTTGGCGCTGTTGTCGGGGAAGCTTCGCTAAGAACTTTAGGAGAATTTTAGTTGAAGTAATTAGGCTTAGACTTGGAAAACAGTAGTGTCGTAAAAACTATTTTTGTGTGAAAAGTGTTTTGTTGTATGAAAAAGTGTTGTGAAAAAACTGTTTGTGTGAAAAATAAGGTGTTTGTGAAAATATTTTGTTGTGTTGAATATATTTCATCTATTATTTGTTTAATTGTTAATGTATTGTTTATTGTGTTGCGTATGCAAAATAAAGGATCTTCAGGACTTGTGTCTTATGATCCTGAGTTTGAAAAAAATAAAAAAATAAAAATACCAAAAGGACTCGAAAAAGTAGAAATGGAAATAGAAAACTTTCAAGATAATAACATGGAAAGTCATCATACTTCATTGAGGAATTACCTAAATCCTACGACAGATGAAATTCACTCCAGTATACAAAATCCTGTCGTAGAAGCTGATTCGTTTGAAATAAATCTTGAGATTATCCAACTGGTGCAGAACAATCAGTTTGGGGGGAACTCCTTTGGAGGATTCCTATGTACACTTATCAAATTTTCTAGAACTTTGTGCTACATTTCGTTATAACGGTATGTCAGACGATGCTGTTAGACTAAGGCTTTTTCCTTTCTCACTAAGGGATAAGGCTAAAATGTGGTTATACTCATTAGCACATGGTTCTATTAAAAATTGGGAGGAGTTAACTCAAAAATTTGTAGCTAAGTATTTTCCACCTTCAAGGACTACTCAACTTAGAAACGGTATTATCTCATTTTGTCAGTATGAAGGGGAATCAATATACGAAGCCTGGGAAAGATTTAAGGAACTCCTAAAAAGGTGTCCACACCATGCTCTGCCCGATTGGTTAATCATTCAAACTTTTTACAATGGGTTAGTAGGATCCCTTAGGTCTATAATTGATGTTGCTGCTGGTGGATCATTAATGTCAAAAACATTTGATGAAGCGTATGCATTAATTGAAGAAATGACTACAAATGAATTTCAATGGTCATCTGCTATGGTAAATCATAAGATGTAGCTAGTGTTCATGATACAAATGTGATTATAATTCTTGCATCTCAAGTTGCTGCAATATCAAGAAAGTTGGACCCATTTGGAATGCACCAACCTCAATTTACTCCTGTAAGTGAGGAAAGTTCATTAGGGCCTATGATTAATTCTAACTTATCATATGATGCTTTAAATACCATAAACAACCCGTATTCTAACTTTTACAACCCAGGTTGGGAGAACCATCCTAAATTTAACTTGGAATCATATTACTGATGGTGGAAACCAAAAATGGGAAAATAATCATATAAATCCTAATGGAAGTTGGAATAATCAAGGGAACACAAACTATAGTCCTTCATATCCACTGGACTCTAACAATGATCAACAATTTAAGGATAAGAAGATGTGTATGGAAGAAGTGGTATTGCAAATGAGAAACTAGTTGCAAAGTCAAAATGCTGCGATTAGGAACATAGAGAATCAACTCGGACAAATTTCTAATTCACTTAGCAATAGACCCCAAGGAACACTTCCTAGCAACATTGAGATCAACCCTAAAGAGAACAATAATGAACAAGTAGAAGCTGTCCAATTAAAAAGTGGAAGAGAGATAGAGGATGTGGTTAGAAAAGAGAAATATGTTGTGAGAGAAAAAAAAAAAAACTAAAAAACCTGAAGAACATGTTTCTAAGGATCTAGAAAAATTAATATCTCTAACTAAAATCAATTTGGAAAGACCACCACCTCCATTTCCTCAAAGACTTAGACAACATGAGTTGGATAAAAAATTTTCAAAGTTCATGAAAGTACTTAAGAAAATAACGATAAATATTCCTTTCACTGAAGCTTTGGAACAGATGCTAAGTTATGCAAAGTTTATGAATGATATATTAAACAATAAAAGAAAATTTGGGGATTACAAGACAGTTGCACTAAGTGAGGAGTGCAGCGTTATACTTCAGAAAAATTTTCCTCAGAAACGTAAAGATCCTTGTAGCTTTACAATTCCTTGTGCAATTGGAAAAAGATTATGTGGAAAAGCTTTATGTGATTTAGGAGTGAACATTAATGTGATGACTCTATCTATATTTAGAAGGTTAGGTTTAGTCGATATTTCTCCCACTACTGTAACCCTTCTGTTAGCTGATCGATCCATCATTTATCCAAAAGGAGTTATAGAAGACGTGCTTGTTAAACTGGATAAATTTATCTTTCCTTTAGACTTTATTGTATTAGATTTGGAGGAAGATGAAGAAATTCCAATTATTTTAGGGAGACATTTCCTTGTTACTCGACAAGCTATGATAGATATGCAAAAAGGAGAGTTGACTATGAATATTAATGACCATGAAATCATTTTTGATGTATTAAAGACTATGAAATATCTAGCTGAGAGAAAATATGATGACTGTTTTTGGATGGATAAAATTGATTATCTAAGTAAAGACCATTTCCAAGAAAGTTTTGAGAGTAAGTTAACAGATAAGAATGAAATAGACTTTCATGATGATTCGAAAAGGTTATTTAAAGAAGGTCGTATGTATGTTCAAGAGAAGTGTGAAATGATGGACGCTACCAAAAATAGTAATCTTTTAATTCCATCTGTTGAAAAATCTCATGAACATAAGATGGATGTACCCCATACAATTTTAAAGCCTATATATTTAGGGAATTCATTTACACGACCAGTCTTAATATCTTTAGATTCGACTCAATCACAAGAAAAACTTGATTTGAATGATGAACAAGATAAAACTATTGAACTAAGACTTGGAAGAGAATTTGAGGATAAATTTCAAAAGAACTTTGAGTTGAGAAAAGAGGATAAGGATGTTGGAAGACCATTGGAAGAAATTCCTAAGGAATTAGAAAAACATATTTCCTCAACTAAGATAGATCCTCCATCATTTAATAATTATAAAAGGGAAGAATTGGAAGATAATTTGAAACATAAGAGTAACATAAAAAATATTGATCCTGAATCTGAATTATTTAAAGAGAATCTGATCCAAAATTTGGGAGATATTGAAGTATCTTATAAAGATCAATTTCTTATAAATTTCAAGGATGATATTAATATGTAATTTCAGAAAATCCATAGAAGAATATTGAATCTAGAAAGAAATATAAGGAACAGTGATATAAATCCATCTGAAAAGGAAGAGCTGAATGAAAAATTAAAATTTGAGAATTCTGTAAGAATTCCTGGATCTGAAAAAGATTGGGCGATTGATCGAGGATTACTTCATTGGAATTTTGATCGAGGTGGAATCATTTGTCGGGCCCGCGACGTTAAAACCAAGCGCTTTATGGGAGGCAACCCATAGTTATCAGTGTGCTTTGATTTAGTGTATTTGAGAGTTATGATTGTTAATGTTGTATTGTGCTTGCTTTAGTGTGGATTGTTCAAGTTTGATTGTTGTTGATAGATGTTTGGATTGTTTGTTGTTTTATTTGATCTTTGTGTGTCACGAGGGAGTTGATTCCTTAACTTCTTATTATGGTTAGACTTTTATGTTCTCTTGTAGTAGTTGGATTGACGAGTCCACTATGACTTATGTCTTACCCGGATTTATGTTTTACAAGAGACATCATGAATTTAAACTGTAACAGATCCATCTTAATTTTTTGCTTCCTTTCTATGAGTTTATTTTCATTAGGTAGGAGTCGCGAACCTATTTGATGAATACCATTAGGATGATCTTACACTTTTTTTATATAACAGTTTGAGGTGCTTAATTAAAAAGATTAGGTGATGCCTGAGATTGGTGTCCGGAAACCAATTTATTAGGGATAATTTTTTCTTTGGGATTATAATCTATAAAATTTTTTGAAGTGCCTAATTTACTAGTGTAGTGATTCCGTTAGAAATTGGAAGTAAATTAGTGAGATGCGATGAGTTAAAGGAAGAATTGACCTCATTTATCATTTGTGATTGTATTTGAATTGTGTGTTTATGTTTGTGTTACAACTTTATTTAGGTCTTGAAGAACATTTTTATATTCCCTCGCTGATACCTGTTATGCTAGTTAGACTTTGGTTTAGTTAATTTCATTCTGGCATGATTAGTTTAGATTTACTTTCAACTGCATATTGTTTTGTCCTAATGAATACTTGTAAATAGTTTTGATAGACATTTGTGGTAGACAGAATTTCTAAACTGTTTTCTTCCTACTTATATTTTCTGTACTAAATGTTATACATGTTAAAAATCAAGTTTGGGGGTAGGAAGAAAAATAAAATTTTAATGTAAAAATACTTCCTTTTAGTGTAATTTTATTACAAGCATGTTTTAGGTTCGATTTACTTTCTCCGACAGTCATTTTATCCTGATTATGCATGTATATGAATTTGATAGGATGCTGTAGTAGTTAGTAGATTCAACATTTACTTTTTCTTCCTCCTATATTTTATGGAATTAATTGCAAAATATTTTTGAAATTTAAGTTTGGGGGGAAGAAAAATATTAACTCTTATTTGTTCTCAATTATTATATTTTCAAAAATTATTAGCATAACTTCTAGCAGTTGAACCTCGCTTGAGATAACTAAAACTTTTTATTTTAGTTGAATATTATGAAAGGATTGGATAAAAGTTTTTAGTAATAAAAGTTAATTTTCTAAGGATAAGATATTTGGTATGAAATAATTTGATTATAGTTAACTATTTAAAGTAAAGAAAACTGTATTTTTGAAATATTAAGAGACTTAAAGTATTGTGTGTTAAGAAGTGATTGTGACTTTATGATGAATAATAAAGCTTATATCTAATTATAAAGTAATGAGGTGTTTCAAGTTTGAACTTTAGAAAGAGGAGAGTGAAGTTCAAAATCATTACAGGCTCTCCAGATATAGTAATCCTCATTAAAAAAAGAGAAAAAAAAGGAGAAAAAGAAAAGAGAGTGAAAAAAAGGGATTGAAAGTGATCCCGAAAGAAAAGAAAAAAAAGAAAGAAAAATATTTATGAGGAGAAGCTTGAGGAGATGTCTACTAAAAAATTGGCTTCACTTGAGTCAAACTAAAGAGAGAACATGATTTCATTTCTGAATTTATATTTAAAGTATTGGCTTACATTCTGATGAAGTTTGCATGAACTCCTTTTTCACATAATCTTTCAAGAGATTCTTAATGTGATAAATTATGGTTTATCTTGAAATAAATAGAAGACTAGAACCCTTAGATTTGATTGCTGAAGATTCTTATACTTGTAGTGTTAACATGAGTTTCTGAATTTCTTTCTAAAAGTCTAACCAATATATTCTTTTGTATGAAAAATGTTAGCTTCTTACAGGTGAAAAGTACATTGTCTTGAGTTATATTTTTATGTAGTAAAAGGGTTACTTGAGGACAAGTAACAGTTAAGTTTGAGGGATTCTAATGCACAAAAAATATGTACGCTTTTTACTATATATGATTTTACTCATTTTTTGTGATATTACACTTTAAAAGAAAGATATTTTGTATGTTTTTTAGTTTTAAGTACAAAAATGGTGATTGAAGCAAAAAGAAGCAAAAACGGTGCAATTTGGAGCAAAAATGAGCAAGAAAACAAATTTTGGCTTGACACCTTTAATATAATAATTGAATCTCTTTTACACTTCTTGTATATTTTTGAATGAGATTACACTTTAAAGAAAGGTTGTTTTTATGCCTATTTTGTAGGGCTATCTGTTAGGAACACAATGCAACTGAATCGGGGTGAATCAGAGCTGTAACGGAGCCAAACGGAGCAAAATGGTGGAGCTGCGCAGGATGGGCGCCGGGGCGCCCAAGCCGGCGCCGCGCAGCGCCGAAGCACGAGACCACAAAAATAGGGCGCCGGCGGTGCCATATTCGGCGCTGCGGCGCCCGAGACAGCTTGGACGCGATATTAGGCGGTTTTTGGCCAAAGACATCGAATCTAGACGCTTTTTGGAGGGTTTCTTCATGCACCTCTTGGGAAAATTCGTCCCTACTCTATTTTAAACCGAATTTGAAGCCAAAAATGGAGAAGAGATGTTAGGGAAAACATGGAGAATGCTTAGAGATCCGAGAATAGGAGTAGAAATATAGATTTCTACCTTTTTGGAGAAATTGGTGAGGGGATTTTGAGAGAATCTGTAAGAGAATGTTCTAGCATTGCATGGATCCGCGAGAGACTTTGTGGGAGAGATTTTCATCTTTCTTACAAGGATAAAAAACTAATTATTGTGTTTTTCATTATCTTATGATATTGTAAATACTTATTTTGTGGATTTGCTTTGAAATGAAGTTTTCTGTAATGTTTTCTTCGTGCTCTCTGATGTCTTTCTCTTACTCTTTCTTCTTCGATAAAAATAGTAGCATGAGAAGATTATGCCATTGTTTTCATTCTACTTTTCTTTTGCAATGAGTAGAACTCATGTTTAAGATATTGGGATGCTTGTTAAAAGAAGTTTTAATTATAAATGTGATGGTTTTTACTTGCACTTCATTTACATTACAATAAGGGCCCGTTGTATTGTTAAAATTCGTTGTAATTGCATTGTTTTGAAAGGGCAGTGTAATTCTCAATAAAGTGGAACCACATTCAATGTCCATGAATGAATTGTGTAGTTCATGGGGATTGAGTGCAAATAAATAGGGAAATATGGTTTTGATGAGCGTTAAATTGGAGGTTTCAGGATGACAGGCTGAGATCCCCAATTTGGTCCTAAGATTAGTAACTAAACTCGAAGGTTAGCCTTCAGGTGAAGGGTGAGTGGGAGCTCCGTAGTGACAGCCGGTATCCTCCCAGCCTAGCCATAGATTTAGTGACTGAACTTAGGATATGTCAATATTCATTACATGCTTGAAAGAGGAGGTACTCTTTTGAGGGTAACGAAGTATTTATGCTCCTATTTGAAACATGCAATATTTAATGCATCTCATTCCTTTACATTATCCAATTCATTACATGAGAATAGTAGTTTTTATTATCTAAAAAATTCACCAAACCAATTTATCCAAAAAGGGTTATCTTTAGAAGTAATATTTGCATTTAGGAATAGTTAATATCCTTACATATAATCATCTACATTTAGGAGTAGTTGTTATAAAAATCACTTATATCGACCTTCCAATCTATGGTTGTTAGTAGTAGACTAGAATTTGACTAAGGACATTTTACCTCACTTCTCTGTGGGATCGATAAACGGGACTCCATTAGAGCCCTGTATTACTTGATACGATACGTATACTTGCGTTTGAAATTGTGACTTTACAAAAATCATTATAAATATATAAATCTGATGTCTTAAATTCTTACACATAAAAAAGTCGCATCAGAGGTTTGAAATTTCTAATGCAATAGAAAATAGTAAACATCTTATTCTTTCTATTAAGGAACTGATACACCAAAAAAATGTGCAATTTTATGTATAAATTTATGCTTAAATTTGGTGATATTGCACTTTACAGAAAGATATTTTTATGTTTTGTTGTAGGTATATTGATTTTAGGCATTTGGAGTAAAAAGGAATAAAAAAGAGCAAAAATGAAGAAATTTGGAGTCAATATAAATTTTTAGCATTCTGGCGCCTGAGGCGCCAGAATATAGAGAAGAGGCACCAGAACGGCTCCAGAAGCGCCAGAATCCAGAGATGAGTGCTCAATTCCAGTAAACAGGCGCTAAAGGCGCCAGAGACGGATTTGGATGAATTTTTTACTATTTTAAGATGTTATGAAAGGCTCCAAGTAGATCAAACGTCCCATGGAGTGGTTCAATGTATATATACACTTAGGGAAGGCTTTTGAATGAAGAGATATGTATTTTAGTTGAAGGGAATTGTTTCTTGATATGAAGAGATGTGTCTCTTGGGAAAAAGAAGAGATTTTTTCATTTATTTAGAAAAGGGGCTAGCGCCAGTTTTAAGAGAGTTAAGTGTAAGTCTTGGAGAGTCTGGTGTGTGGGGAGTCAAGTGAGTCTTATGAGTCTAAGGTTACGTTTGTGTGGAGAGGAATTTGTTCTAGAGTTGCAAGAGGAGAAGGAATGTGAGAGATATCTTCTTCATGGATGAGAATGTAGTCCATAGAGTTAAGTGCAAATAAATAGGGAATATATTTTGATAGGCGTAGAATTGGAGATTTTATGGCAACGGACTAAAATCCCCAATTTGGTCCAGTTGTTCAGAAACTAAAGAGAGTTGTTAGCCCTCAGATGAGGGGGAAGTGAAAGCTCTGTAGTGAGTACTAGTATCCTCCCAGCCTAACCACAGATTTAGGAATCAAACTCTGGATTAGTCAATATTCTTTATGCACTCGGTAGAGCATAAAGAATATGATTGCTCCTATTTTGAACAATACAATTTTATATAATTTCAAATATTTTTAATTACTCCACTAATCATAAAATCATTGTAGAGGGGAATGATATTTTCTTCAATTTGAACTCTGTCACAAAGCTTCGCTTAGTCTTAGTAAATTTAACTTTGAAGTTTAGAAAATAGCTTAGTTAACTTAGTTCTTTTACCTACAATTCATTAGCATATATTAGACATACTTTCTACTTGTTTTTCTAAATTAAGTTTTTATTGTTTGAATATTGTGTTTACGTTATAACCTTAAGAATTTTCGTCTACATGTGGATCGATACTTAGAACTCTATTATAGTCATTTATTAGTTGAGCGATACATGCACTTGCGTAAAACTCATAGTGTATAATATTATCTATATTTTATAACATTTTGATTTTGCATACTAGCTATCTCAGTGGAATTAAATTGACTTAAAACACGCGGAAAAATCAGCACATACAAGGGGCGCATAGGAACCTCCTGAACTTGATATTGAGGTACTTTCTACACATTTAAAGTGCTTATTTAGGAAATTCCTCTACATTATCAGTCATTATATCCTCAGATTTAACTCAATTACAAGAAAAAAATTAATAGAAATTCTAAGAAACTATAAAAAAGCTTTTGGGTTATGTAATGCACCTGCTACTTTTCAAATGTTCATGATGTCCATTTTTTATGATTTAATTGAGAAAGGGATTGAAACTTTCATGGATGACTTTTTAGTGTTTGGAACCTCATTTGATTCATGTTTAAACTATTTAGCAAATGTGCTAAAACGTTGTGAAGAAACTAACCTTGTTCTCAATTGAGAAAAATATCAATTTATGGTCGCAGAAGGAATTATTCTGGGACATAAAATATATGATAATGGCATGGATGTTGACCCAACAAAGATTCAAGTAATTGCTAAATTATCTCCTACCACAGTGAGGGGAGTTAAAGGTTTTCTGGGACATGTTGGATTCTACATGCGATATATTAAAGATTTTTAAAAATTGCAAAGCCTCTATGCCATCTTTTATTAAAGATGTCAAATTTAACTTCAATCAAGATTGCCTAAATGTTTTCAATATCTTAAAAAAATTTAATCACCGCTCCTATTATAGTCTCAACTAACTGGGAGAATTCATTTGAGTTAATGTGTTATGTGAGTAATTATGTTATTGGTGCAGTGTTACGACAAAGATATGATAAAATTTTTAAAGTTATACTATGTCAGTAAAAGAGATGAGCATCTTATTACTTATAAGAATGGATCTAATAAAACATAAATTGAATATTTTCTTATGAGAAAAAGAGATCGTCGAGATTGTAAGGATTGTAAGATCATTCCAAGTGAAGAATTAAGTACCCAACATCAATTATTAGTTCTAGATTTTAAGATGAAGAGTTGTAAAATAAAGAATACTATGATTCAACATCGTAGAATTAGATGGGAGTACCTAAAAGTCACAAATAAAGTTATTTTTATGAGTAAAATTCAAGATTTAAACATTTAGGATGTCCATGAAGACGCAAATGCTATGTGGAAAGATCTAACTAATACTATTAAACAAGTGGCTAAAGATGTACTTGGAGAATCAAAAGAAAACAATTCTATAAATAAAATAATTTTTGGTGGAATAATAATGTGCAAGAAAAGACAAAATATGAGAAGTTATGTTATGAAAATTGGTTTAAATGTAAAAACGTAGAGAACTAGGAAAAATATAAAATGACACGCAGGGAGTCTAAAAGAATAATCTGTAACGTCAAAAATTCTGCTTTTAGTGATCTTTATAACATGTTAGATACTAAGGATAGTGAAAAATATATGTATAAACTAGCCAAACAAAGTGAAAAGAAAAGTAAAGATTTAACTCAAGTAAAGTGTATTAAAGATGAAGATCAAAAAGTGCTTGTCTTAGAAAAAGATATTCAACATAGGTACGATCGACCTTAGTGACCTTAATATCATTAATAATAATAAAACCTTTCATTTTTACTGTCGCATTAGTAGAAAAGAAGTTGAGAATGCTTTAAAGAAAACAAAGGGTGGAAAGTCTATAGGACACGATAATATCCCAATTGAAGTGTAGAAATATTTAGGTGATTTGGGGGTTTTTTGGTTTTCTATACTTTTTAATATTATTTTAAAAACTAAAAAAGATACCTGAGGAGCGGAGGAAGAGTATTTTGGTCCCCATTTTTATGAATAAAGGAGATGCACAAGACTGTGCAAACTATAGATGATTAAATTGATATATCATAATTTAAATTTACGGGAGAGGGTAATTGAACATAGGTTAAGACGTATTACCAAGGTTTCTCATAATCAATTTGGATTTATGTCGGGCAGGTCTACTATGGAAGTTATTCATTTATTGAGAGGTTTGATGGAGAAGTATAGAGATAATAAGGAGGATATACATTTGATTTTTATTGATTTAGAAAAGGCTTACGATAAGATTCCTAGAGATGTTCTTTGGAGAGTCCTTGAGAAGAAATGTGTTGATATGACTTATGTTCAAGTCATTAAAGATATATATACTAGAGTTGTTACATGTGTTCGAACTGAAGGAGGATTGACCAAATATTTTACTATTCTGTTGGTGTACATCAGGGATCAGCTTTAAGCCCATATCTTTTTTGCTTTATTTATGGATGGTCTTACTGGGCATTTACAAGAGGATGTACCTTGGTGTATGCTTTTTGCTGATGATATCCTCCTCGTGGATAAGACGAGAGAAAAAGCTCAAGGAAAACTTGAATTATGGATGTCTATATTGGAGTCTGAATGTCTTCGTTTGAGTAGAACTGTCGGCATATTTTAATTTTAATTTAAATAAATAAATTTGAAAAGTAATATTTGATTTTGAAAATAATTTTAAATTTGAAAATTTTAAGATATGAAATCAAACCGATCTCGCATCCCGAATAGTTTATATAAACGAGCATCGTATCATGAAACCATGTATCTATCCCGAAGAATAGACACATTGCTTGATGATGGGGCTCGATTAAATAAACTAGAAGATTTGTGACATCCGTTTGGTCTCGCGAACCAATTTTATAAGCCGACAAATTCTCTCGCTTAATATAAATGAATTAAGCGGGGTTTATATTACACAGGTTCTTAAAATTCCTACAAGGGCAAGCCCTATAGTTAATTACATCTTAAGTGACGGGAATCACCTAAGAAAACTCTCGATAATAATCGGTAGTTCTGCTCTCAAGAATTTCAAAGTTTAAGTTTTCGAGGATTGAATTTTTGGAATTTCGATAGGGAATGAATCGAATTTTGAACATTTTTATTTTGGGAATTCAAAGGAAGAAAGGTAGGAGAAATCACGGATTCGAAGCGAACTTCGGTAATTTCCGACTATCCTATTGTTTGGCTTGAATTTAGGAAAGTCCTAATATTATCTTATATTTCAATCTTGCAATTTTAGTTAATTTGGACTTATATTTGTATGATAAAATCATACGAAATAGCACTTGAAGATATGAGGGTTTATGTCGTACCAAAAGATCGCCTCGGAGTCCTAAGACCGATTAGGGCTTAATTTGCGAAATAAATGCCTAACAAAGAAGTTGAGGATTTATGTTGCACTAGGCGAAGCTACCTCGAAGTCCTATGGTTTGGTTATTTAATTCTAAGAAAGTTTTGCTGAAGTAGACTCGGAGTTTCATTGATGACGATGGCCGTCTTGCCTACCATGCTCCGAGCTCCTTGTTGTTGCAGAGATTTGGTTTTAGAAGTCATAAATCGGGGATGAGAGAAGTGTTACGGTTTAGAGAAGATCTTAAAATCCGGGTGTTTTTAATATTTTAATTAAACAAATCTTAAAGTTGATTATAACAACACGGTTAAGATCCCACGGTTCCATCCTTCCGGCATCGTTATTTTTATCGGATTCACTTAGTCCGGATGAATTTGCTCAAACTCAGCTGAATGAGTTCCACACTTTCATTTAGACCGGTGAAATCCCGTTAACGACGCGTAGGTTACATCATCCGAGGTATTCCCGATCATCCAACAAGACGTTTTAATTTAGTTGTAGTTGTAGTTTTGTTGTTACGTTTGTGATTAAATTTTGAGTTGTTTTATATTTTGAAATGTTGTAGCGGTGAATTTTATCTTGTAATGACTTTTAATTTAGTTTTGGTTTCGGTTTAGGGACTATCCTAAAGGTGTAGGTTTTCATGCAACGAGTTGTTTATCATGCAGAAAAGTAAGTGCGATGCGATTAAATAAATTGCGAGTAAAGTAAATTGCAATAAAATAAAAGCGTGCACGGAGGGTCTTCCTCGTCATCCCAAGCTACACTTAAAACACGAGTTAGAATATTTAAGCATTTAAAGTAAGCTCTAGGTAAAGGCTAAGGGAAGGGTCATGGTTTTCTACCAAGTTCCTAATCCTATAGCTTAGTCATTTCTTATGACGTCTAGGTTCTTGTATTTTAGTTTGAGGACGATTTTCTTCGTCGAAGAACAACTAGCTTCAATTGTTCTTATAAATATCCTATCATATTGAGGAAGTGTTTAAGACGAATCTTAAACATCTTTTCAATATTTCTAGGATTGTTTTAAGTCCAAATGAATTTAATTATACAAATGAATTAATCATCAGAGAGTTTAAGTTTTGTTATCTTGCTCGATTAACTAGGACATTTGAATATCACTATAAGTGAAGTAACGCTTCTTTTAACACTCCTTTTTAAGAGTTATGACATCGCGAGCTTTCGAGGGCGAATGGATGTTCAAGTGGTTTATGATTTAATTTTAGTTAATGGATTTAAGTTTGGAATAGTGTTCGAGTTGTTTTAGATTTATTTTTGAATTCTTCGTATGCTTAGGTGATGTTGTATTTAATTCGATTTAATTTAATTTAACTTAATTTAATTTAATGTGGTTCAATTTAATTTAATTTAATTTTAAGTTAATTTAATATGATATGGTTCAGCTTAATTTAATTTAATTTAATTTAATTTAATTTAGTTTTAATTTAATTTAGTTTAATTTAATTTAATTTAATTTTAATTTAATTTAATTTAATTTAATTTAATTCAATTTAATTTGATTTGATTTAATTCAATGTGCTTTAATTTAATTTAATTTAATTTGATTTAATTTAATTTGTTTTAATTTAATTTAATTTAATTTAATTTAATTTAATTTAATTTAACATTTTATTTTAAAGGGATTTGCTTTAAATAATTTAACTTTAATTTAATTTAATGATTAAATCTTTTAGCATTTTAAATCTTAAACTTGGATTATCATTTTAATTAGGAATTAAATATTATTGGGATGATTAATTTAGGGATTCTTAAATTAAAGAACAAATTTCTTCACAATAACATCCCTATTTTAATAATTCCAAATTTATTATTCTTACGAATTTAATTAATTGTTTTATTAAGGTTTATTTTAATTATTTTTAAATTGTTTAGTAGGTTTCTACCCTTTAATTATTTAAATTTCAATCATCCAAATCAGATTAAGATCAAATATTTTACTCTTTCATTTTATTAAGCCTAAAGTTTTAATTAAAGGTTAAAATTTTAATTACCATTTTGCCTTCGAGCTTAATAATTTCTTAACTCATTAAATCGAGCTCAAATGAACTTGAAATTTTTATGTGACTTCACTCATATGTCAATGAAGACATTAGACGAGAAAATGTGATTTTTCTGTATTTAATTTATTTATGTAATTATTTTTGGTGGAAAATAGAGATTTCAAGGAAAATTTAATAATATGACTAAAGGAAAGTTTTTGTCGCTTAAGAAAATTATGGGACATTCATAATGACGAGAGGACCACTTGGACCGATTTTGGTGATTTTTTGAATTATATTATTTTTATTATAATTATTTTGAGTTTTGGAGTATTAATTAATTTAAAAATAAAATAAAGTTTGAAAAATAAATTTTATATTTTTCAAAATCTCTCGATATCAAGGAAATCGAGAGAATCAATTTTCATAATTTTCGATTTTTCTTTGATTTATTAGAATTATTTTAATAGAAATGCTTGAAAATACATTTTTTTATTTTAAAATTACCACAGAGACTTTAAAATTTAATAACTTATCATAGAGACACTAGGAAAAATATGAGATTTGTTCCTAAGTGACTAAAATTCAAAATGTGACATTTTGGTGAATTTTATTATTTTTGTGATTTTTATTATTTTTTAATTATTAAAAATATTAAAATAATGCAAAAATCAACTTTTTAGAAAATTGAAATTTTAATTTTCTTAAATTACCTCGATATCGAGAGGCTCCAAAACCGATTTGGTGAATTTTTGAAAAGTATTTTGAAAATTATGAATTTTTTATGTTTAATTTTGGTTAAATGGCTTAATCGACCCATTTGATAGAGCTAGCTAAGTCCGATTGACTTCGAACTTTTATGGTGGGTTCCTCGATCCTAAAGGTCGAGTGGAGAATTGATTTCAAGTCGATTTAATGTATGATTAGCTCTAATTAATTAAGAACCTATTTAGGGTGTTTAAGCCGATTAGGGTTATTCAAGTGAATTAATTCAAAACCTATTTTTCTAGGGTCCTACGAGTCGTAAGAAACATCACCAAATTTTCACTAGAATTTATTTCACAACATGCTAATTATTGGATTTAAAATGCTCAAAACGACAACATGAATTTGAAAAATCAACAACTTCTCATAGGGATGGTCTCGACTTTGGAAAATTCGGGGAATGTTCCCAAGTCGAAGGCTTAAAAGCCACATGGTCTCATGCCATGGTGAATTTCCTATATGCATGGAGAATTAAAACAATGCGAGAGGGTAAATAAATCATTAAAAATAAAATGCTGGATGAAATTAAATGATTTCTTTTCACATGATTCTCCTCTCTTCACTTTGAGCGAGAGGGTATTTTTATTTTATTTTTCGATTTTTCTACACGAAGTTATGAATTTTCAAAGTTTCGATATTTAATAAATACATTAAATACCCTATTTATCTACTTATCCACGCGGCGCCGGCGAAACATCGGCGGCTCCGAAGGGATACGTGTCGCGGCGTGATTGGGCGCCGCCATCCGAGTCGGCCTTCCGGGACCCGCGGTTCACGTAACATTCTCCGATCCGGTGCAATCCGAGCCGTCCGCTCGATACGCGCGCGATCCGACGGCTCCTGGTCATCGTCTACGGCGGGTGTGCACCGTGACCGTCGACCTTCTAACCCTAATTTCTCGCTCGATTCTTAACGGATTTTTGTGTTCTTATGCTCTATGGATTCGTCTTGAAGAGACGAATACATCCATACGATAAACATGCATTTAAATTGACTCGAATTAAAATGAGAATCTCTGGAAGCTCGGGAAGAAGAGGGAGTCCATACCTTTGCTCGGAGAAGTGAAGCTTCGATGCGAGAGTTGTGTCACCTTCGATTGGGTCCGAGTAAGCTCCGGATGAAGTCCCTTGGCACAGTGAATTGTCCAGCTATGAAAGTGACCACGGCCGATCACGAAGCTTGGAGGTTGGAGCAAGCTGGGTGGCTTTGAAGATGGGGCTTTCGATGGGAAACTTCTCCTCTTGGTCCAGGTGAAGGTGTAGGACCAATCAATTTGGGGATTGGTTCACTTGTGAAGAAGTGTCTGGTTTTTGGGTTAAAGTTTGAGCTCGAAATTGAGCTCGAGTTGGAAGGAATGAGGTCGGAATTCGGTGGGGATCAAGTGCTCTATGTGTGGAGAGTGATGCGGAATGATTTTGGCGAGTTTCCTTAAGGTTTTGGTTCGGCACCTCTCATGGCCGAGAGGGGGTGGTGTTTAAATAGGCATGGTTGGAGGCTCTCCCGGGGGTGACGAGGGTTGGGATCGAGCTGCTTTTGGCATGTGAAGAACGGCCATGGTGGCCGATTGGGCATGGGGCGACTCGGCGAGGTGGAATTCCAAACTTTGGCTCCTCCGAGGTCTCGGCCATGGTGTTTTCCGGCGACCCAGGCGGCTGGCCGGCAGGCATGGGTCACCCTCAGGTCCAGGTGGGTCAGGGTTCGAGGTTTGTGCAATCAATTGGCCATGGACATGTGTAAAGGGTTTGGATTAAAATGATATGGGGAGAGACTCATTTTGGGTCCAAATGGGTCAACCCACCATTTTGGGTTTGGTGCACCCTTCCATGGATGATTTGGGCTGAGGGAGGATCAGGTGAATCGGCTAGAAAAGGGTGGAGAGGTCACCATCCATGAATATTTTGATTAATCATGGATTAAGGTGAAGCATTAAAAGGGTTAAAACCTTTTTAAGGGGGCTTAAAAGAGGCTCCTCCTTTTGCCATTAATGGCTTGATCACATGTCAAACCTTCCATGGCTTCATGTGGCTTGTTCATGGCTTGCATTTGGCTCCATTTGGCTTGGGAAAAGTTTAGTCGACTTCACGAAAATGGATTTTAAGGATTTAGGATATTTTGGTGGAAAGTTGGATGAAGCTTTATTTAGAATTATTTGATCATTGGATTAGGACTTAGGGATGATTTTAATTGAATGCATGATGAAGAGAATTTGTCATATGGGCCTTGGATTGATTTTCCCCCTTTGGATTTTGGTGGAGATGGGCTTTAGGAAGGTTTAAGAAAGTGGGCTTTTGGTTTTGGAAATAAATTTAGCTCATGGATGGGGAATTTGTGAAGGATTGGGCCAAACAAATGTTGGTTTTAGCTCATGGATGGGTTATGAGTGATTTGGAGCAAATTTGGGGTGGTTTGGGTTTGAATTGGGTTGGATTTGGGCTTTTTTGGTGAATGGGCCAATATAGGTCAAATTGGGCTAACTTGGGCCAATGTTGGGCTAGGGTTGAAATTGATGTAAAATAAATGTTGGGAAATGTTTATGGGAGTGTTTCAAAGAGGTTTTGGCTTTGGTTGGGTTTTGATTTTGAGGTTTGGGCCTATTTGGGTTAGGTTTGGGTTTAGGTCGAAATTGGGCTTTTTGATTTTGGGTTGAATTTGAGTGGGGTTTGGGTCTAAATTTTGGGCAAATCATGTTAGTGTTTTGTTTATGGGAATGTTAAGGAAGGTTTAGAAAAGATTTGGGGTTAATTGGAGTTGAATTGGGTGAGTTTGGGCTAAGTTTGGGTCATGGGTTCAAATTGGGCTAAAATGGGTCAAATTGGGGATTTTTGATAAAAGTGGGGTAAATTGACAAAATTGGTCCATGGTGTAGTTGAACAAAATGAAATTGGGAATATTTGAGATTTTCTGGAATTTTCTAGGAATTTTCTGAATTTTTGGATTTTTTTGGCTAAGATGGGTATTTTGGGTATTTGGAGGGTATTGGGAGGTATTTTTGGAATTTTTGGTATTTTTGGGTATGGATGATTAATTTGATTGGTGAGGAAATGTTTAGGAATGGTTTTGGGGAATTTTGGGTGATTTGGAAATTTTGGAAAACTTGGGTAATTTCGAGGTTTTGGGTAGGTTAGGCGGGTGTAGGGTCCGGGGATCGAAAATTGAAAATTTGGAAAATTGAAGCTTGGGTGAATGTAAGTGGAATGAAATCTTTTGGTTGAGCCATGAAGCCATATCAAGCCCACATGAGCCATGAAGGGACTCATTTGAGGCACTCACTTATGTTGTTCCTAACCCTCTTGCCGAGGGCTTAGGGGTTAAGGACCATCCATGTGAACCATCCGCATGAGTCGGGAGGTCAAATTGGATATGGTTGTAGTTTTAGGAGGTGTGTGAAAGTGTAGTGTATAGGTGTAGTGTGTGTGTAAGTCAGCCCCCTTCACCGAGACCGGGCCGCCGGGGCGATCCTAAGGCCGAAGAATCACATAGGAACTCATCCTTTAAACTTCCACATTTAATTTCGACCCTTTAGGTGATTAGGGGTCTACGATCGAGTTTGTGGAGTTTGCGGGGAGTTAAGAAGTAGTTTGAATTTCTAAGTGGTGGGTCCCAATTCTAATCCTCTAGGATAGTCAAAGGAAAAGCCTAAGGCTAGATCCTAAGTACTAAAGAGAAGAAGAGAAGACCTCACCAAAAATGAGGTCAACAAGAACTAAAACTGAATACATGGAATGTAATTTTTGTAATAGTAGCTCTAATGACAGAAGTGTAACTTTGGGTGATCAAATTATTAAAAAGATATGAACGATATAGATATTTCGGGTCCATTGTTCAAAGCGATGGTGATATAGATGGAGATGTTAATAGTAGAATTCAGGTTGGTTGGTTGAAGTGAAGGAATGTGTACGACCTTTTGTGTGATAGAAAAGTATCGCTTAGACTGAAAGGAAAATTCAATAAGATTACGGTGAGATCTGCAATGCTCTATGGTGTTGAATGTTGGCCTTTAAAAGAGAAGCATAATGCTAAGTCTTGCTGAGATGAGAATGATTAGGTGGATGAGTAGCTTTACACTTAGAGACAAAATGTGAAATGAATATATCTGTAATAAGCTTGGTGTTGCATCAGTGACGGATAAAATTAGAGAGTTTCGCCTTAGATGGTTTGGTCACATTAAACGTCGACCACCTGATGATCCGATTAGGAGAGTAGATGTTTTAGATACAACTTATGTTAAGAAAGGCAGAGCTAGACCTAGGAAAACTTGGGCTTATTGCATAAAAAATGATCTTAATTTATTAGAATTAAATGAAACTTTCAAACTAAATAGGACACAATGGAGAAAAAGGATTCATGTAGCCACCCCACTTAGTGGGATTAAGGCTTTGTTGTTGTTGTTGTTGTATATAATGCTAGTAAAACCCTGAATGAAGCTCAAATTAACTACACTACAACTAAAAAGGAATTATTGGCAATAGCATATGATTTTGATAAATTTAGATTTTATCTCAATGGAACTAAATGTATTGTTCATATCGATCATTCTATTATTAAATATCTTATGCTAGAGAATGAAGCTAAATTAAGGTTAATTAGATGGGTCCTTATAATGTTGGATTCAATTTTCATGTAGTGGATAGGAAACGATCAGATAATCAAATTGATGATCATTTATCAAGAGTGAAACATAAAAATTCTTGTAATTATGAAGATAAAATTAATGAAAATTTTTCCGATGAGCAATTGTACGCTATTGTCAATTGGCATGTTTGTGGCATGCAGACATAATGAATTTATCTTTAGTGATATTACACCATATGGATTAACATACCATGAACGAAAAACATTCATTCATGATGTGAGACCTTACTTTTGGGATGACCCATATTTATATAAAAAATGTAAGTATCAAGTTATCCGAAGAGGTGTACCCTTAGAAGAACCTGGGGAAATTATTTAGAAATGTCATGATTCTAAGTTTGAGGGACAATTTGGTGTTGACAGAATTGCATTTAAGGTTTTACAATATGAATTTTATTGACCTACTCTATTTAGGGATGTGAATATATATGTAAAAGCTTGTGATAGATGTCAGAGAGCAGACAACATATCTAAGAGACATGAAATGCCACTAAACTTTACTTTAGAAATTGAGATCTTTGATGTATGGATTTAAATTTTATGGAACCATATGTACCATCATTTGGAAGCTTATATTTTAATAGTTATGGGCTATGTCTCAGAATTGATTGAAACAATAGCTCTTCCAAAGTCTGAGGCTCAAAGGGTAGCCAAATCCTTAAAGAAGAATATTTTCTGTAAATTTTGCATGCCTAGAGTGATCATAAGTGATGGAGGAAGCCATTTCAAGAATAGAAAAATTGAGACACTGGTAGCTAAATAAGGAATTAAGCATAAAAATAGTCATAGCTTATCATTCTCAAATCAGTGGTTTAGCAGATGTTTCAAATAAAGAAATCAAGAGAATTCTAGAAAAGACTATTAATCCTAATAGAAAGAATTAGTTTGTAGACTTAATGATGCATTATGGGCCTATAGAACTGCTTATAAAACTCATATAGGAATGTATCCTTTTAGACTCATATTTGGAAAAGCTTGTCACTTGCCAGTGGAATTGGAGCATAAGGCTTATTGGTTGTTAAAGAATTCAATTATAATTTGAAAGAAGCTGGTGAGAAGAGATTGCTACAGTTAAATGAACTCCAGAAGATTAGACATGAATCTTATGAAAATACAAAGATTTATAAAGAAAATATGAAAAATTAGCATGATCGAAAGATTCTGAGGAAAGAAATTGAACCTGGATAAGAGTTTTTACCGTAGAATACAAGATGAAAATTATTTTTTGGAATACTTAAGTCCACATGGTCGGGACTACTTACTGTAGTTAAAGAGTATTCATTTTGTGCAATCGACATTCAAGATCTTAAAAATGGTAAAATGTTTAAAGTGAACGGACAAAGACTTAAACCTTACATAGGAGGAAATAAGCATATAATTAATGATGTTCTAATCTTAGGTCAGCATGAGTAAAAATTTGGATTTGTCGAGCTGACGACGTTAAACCAAGTGCTTCTTGGGAGGCAACCCAAGGTTTGTATTTGTGTGTTTGTCTGTATTTTAGTGTGTTAAGTTATTTAGTCTTCAATTTGTTCGCTTTGATTTTAGTAAGTTATGGGTGTGATGATTCCTTAGCTTTCGTAGCTCTGGGGGAAATTCGATTAACCAGTTCACTACGACTCAATTCTCAACCAAACTTGAGAATTACTGGAGGCATGTTGGGTTTGGACATTGGACAGGTCTATCGAGAGTATATACTTCCTTTATCTGACCATGTTATCATTAAATGGGTGTGATAAACTAGCTGGTGATAAACAGGAGGATGATCTTGACATTATTCTTGTTAGAGGTGCATATTTTACGAGACAAGGTAATACTTGTGGTTTGCAACACATAAGCCAATATATCAGGGACGATCTTGTCATTGATTTATCCTAATAAAATATATATAAGCACCCAATTGATCGTTGGAAGGTGATTCCATCAAAAATGGGAAGTAAAGAAGGGAGATATGATGAGAAGGAGGAACAGTTACCTTTTTCTATCTTTTGTGTTTGTGAGTTAAGTGGAGTGTGAAAACTTGGGGGGATTAAAATATTTAATTTAAATGACCAAAATGATGTTGGTCATGTAGATTAGGTTCCATACACCTAAGGTGAAACGGTGCTTTATTAAGAAAAAAAGCATGACCGCCTAGGCGCCAATAAACAGCGCCATGGTTCCACATATTCAAGCGCCATGGTGTCGAACCGCAAAGCCTAGGCGCCGAGTCACCGTCACCTATACAATAAAAACCGTAAAATAGCCAGCATATTCTTCTAGACCGTGACATCTTCCTGACCTTTTTCTCTGGAGATTTTAAGGCGACACTTAGGCTTTTCTTCCTCTTGGCATTTTCGTGCATTTTAGGACTTGTAAAGAGCAAACTTCATCTTCTTCAGGTAAAACTTCTCCTTTGACCTTGTGATTTTGACCTGACCTAGCGATTTCTTCTAAATTTGAGAAGTTGTCGGATATTTTTTTTGGAAAAACGGTGAAGAATAAGAAAACGTACTTAGGGAGAGTTGATTTTTGCTCTAAACATGCATTTTGAGTCAAATACATCCTACATTATTACTCATTTCTTCATTTATTTGATTTTCTATAGTTTCCATGACACCTAAAACCAAATGGAGTAAGGATAAAGGTTCATTTCATTGTAAGAAATTTGTCAAAGCTGAGGAAAGATATAATGAATTTCTTGTTTCAAAGAAATTGATTGCAGAGTAGGGTTTCATTAGCCCCGATGGTGATGTATGAAACATAATTGTATCTCATTTTTGCTACATTACTGTCGTAGCGGTCATTTCTATTGTTAGAGAGTTCTATGCAAATCTTTTTTAGGCCTCTTCGTTAGAGAGAAGAGAGTAAATTTTACCCATACACGTATCAATTCACTCTGTTTTTTGGGTACCAGATTGTTTTACTCTTCATGTAAACCCACAGACTCACCGCTTGATGATATTATTAAGTTGTTTGACTGATGGGAAGGGAACTTCGAATGTTAGAAATGACCATAAGTAATCTACAAATCTCAGTGAGGTTAGTAGAGAGGGTAGCTTTAAACTATTGTATTTAGACGATAAATAATATTGATATTGGCTCTCTTATCTACAATTCTATCCTCAATGTTGCAATGGGAAGTTCTACTGTAGGGTTAGGATACCCGTCTCTTATTTTCCCCCTTTGTCAGTAGTTTGGTGTTGGTTTTGAGAAAGGGGAGGAGCTAATGCATCCATTAAAGCCCATTAGTAAGGCCAATGTAAGTCTATATGTTAAACGTGTTGTTTTTGGACATGGAGCAAGTTCTTCTAAAGTCCCTTGCTCTTCGAGACCATCAACATCATATGTTTCAACTGGACCTTCTATGACCACAAAAATACAGATTATTTGGAACACTTGGATATGTAGAACAAACAACAAAGTGATCATGAAGCGGGTGTTTATGCTTCTCTGTTGAAAGTGTATAGACAGAACAATTGGATTGGAGGACATAAGGTAGTGGAGTTTCCTGCTTACCCTCCATATCAGTTGTTTGATCGCCGCAGGTCGATGGATCAAGATTTAGAGAAGGATGATGATGAGGGGAATGAGCATTAGTACTCTCATTTAGATGTAGTGGACTTTTAGATTTATGTTTCTTTGTCCATGCTAAAATGTTGTATTTTAATTTTCATGTACTGGACTATATATTTGTGGCTTCTGTATGGTATGAATTGAATTAGCTTCTATTATTATCTAGAAATTCCATATGAAAAATGTTGAACTGGGATTCGCTTACTTATGCATATTTGTATCTTTTTCTTATACATGTATTTATTTGTAATATAATCATGTGGTTAAAAAAAACAAGTTATTGTCTTTTATCCCTGCTTATATTCTTGCTTTTAATGTTATACATATTTAAAATCAAGTAGGATGGAGAAAAAATTTGAAAAGTTTAACTTTATTTGTCCTCGTGTAATCTACATATTAATTTGATATCACTTTAACATGACTTGTGATATGTGAAGTTACCTTTAGGGTACTATAATTTTGATTTTAGGGATGTTATAGAAAACCTAGTTGAGATTTTGAAAAAATAAGATTGTTCTAGAGTTAAGGTATTTTATAGGAGACAATAGTAAAATGATTTTACTATTTATGGCAAAAACGGAATTGTACTTTTGAAAAACTAGGATTCTTAGATTTACACTTTCTAAGAATTGGGCATCTATTAGAACCTATTTTCAAACTAATACTCACAAATCTTAATTGAAGAAAAGCGGTGAGTTTTTAAATTTAGGAGGAAGATAGTGAAATTCAAAACCATTAAAGGCCAATTCAGATATAGTAATCCTCATATAAAAGAATAAAGAATTGAAAATAATCCCAAAAGAAAAAGCAAAGAAAAGAAAAGAAAAAAAAAGAAAGTAGAAGAAATGAAAAGTGAAGAGTAGCTTAAAGAGAAGCCTGATCAAAAATTTATTTCACTTGAATTTCCTAAAGGAGAACTTAAATACAATCCTAAGCTTGTTCTTATTTCATAAATGTATTAGTCAAATATTTACTAATAGAGTGCTTAAAATTCTATCCTTTATACTTTCTAGGAATCACAAGTTTGATAAATTGCAATTGATTTTGAAGTGAATAGAAAATTAGAATGCCTAAGTTGAATACAAGATATTCTTATACCTTCGTCCTAGCAGTATTCACTAAAATTTCCCTTAGGTTGCACTATGACATCCTCAAGGCAAAATTGTAGGTAATCCTGAAGAAACACACTACCTCAAATCAAGAAATATAGTTTCTAAAATTGTAGTGTTACTTGAGAACAACGTTTAAATTTGGGAGATTTTGATGTCTTGTAGCATGCTAAATTTCCCATATATTTTTGCATTTCTTTTTGATGAAATTGCACTTTAAATGAAGTTATTTCCATGTTTTCGTCGAAGTTATAAAAAATAAGAGATTTGGAGCAAATTGGAGCGAAAACATAACGAAAGGAGGGAAATGGAGCAATGGAGTAAAGCAGGTTGGCAACTAGGCACCAGTTTCTGGCGCCTTGGCATTGCTCAATGGCATCACGCCTAAGCGCCAAATGATGTCCAGCAAATAGAGAGAGCATGGTGTCATGGCACCATAGACTGGTGCCCAGGCACCAGTTATTCTCCCCAACTACCTGAGAAGGTGGCACCTAGGCGCCACAACTAACCTATATGATTTCTACATCAGTATGGACAAATTTGGAGGTTATGAGCGGGGAGAAGCGGTTCTAACAGGGAGGAGGATCATTTTTTGAAGTCTAGAGAACGTCTGAGAATGCAAGAAAGTTGAGTTTAAAGTGAGATTTTGTATTTTCTGCATATTCTTAGAGAGAATTGTGAAGATATTGTATAAGATTGTTGTAAGCAGTGCAAGGAACACATGGAAATCATTTGAGGAAGAATTTTCACCTCTTTTCTCAGGGAGAAAGATAAGTATTTTATTTTATATTTTCTTATACTACTAGTAAACTCATTGTGTATAAATTTGCTTTATTATAAGATAATGGATTGTTATGTTTTCTTCATGCATTGTGAGTAGATCATTTCTACCTTTCTCTTGTGATGAAGTAATATGTGTAGGATATGTGATACATTTAGAATGATTTTTTATTCATTATTTTGATGATTTGTTTTATTAATTTATCAATTTGGTCAATTGGTATGTTAAAACCTGTTGAGAATCCATAATGATCCGAGAAGGCTATGGCTTTCACAACTAGTAGAAACCACATTGCACTAATGGGTGAAGGAAAAGTAGTTCATAGGATAGTGTAAAGAGATATAGAGATAGTTTTTGATGGGGGTAACTTAGAGGTTTCTAACGTGACAGGCAGAAACACTTACAAAGTTAAACCAAACTTCTTTATGCACTTGAAAGATGGTAAAGAAGAGGAATGCTCCTATTTTTCACTAATTACAATCTATATTCTAAGTGTTCCATTCCTACACAAATTATTTCATTGCAAAGGGAGGGTATTTTTCATAACTTGAACTTTTACAACTTAATTAACATTAGTAAAATTAACTTTAGAGTAAATCATTATGTTTAGTGATAATTTGGAAGAATTGTATAAGCACAATTTAAATCGATTTTACTTCCAGGCAAAGACTCATTATTGTAGGCTATAACTTTTCTGAAGTCTTTAAAATAACAGACTTCCCTATGGGATCGATACTCTAGACTCAAAAATCTGATATTACTTGAACAATATGTAAACATGCGTAAAATCTAGTGTGTAGTGCGAAAAACTCAAATTATAAAATTTATAATACATATTTTAGATTTAAAATATTTTATTCAAAAACACTAGGTATGACAAACCTCGGTTCTACATCACATCGGTATGTAGTGTCTCCTTACTTCTTCTTAAAGTCCCAACACTCGCATCAACCAAATATGCTTCTATGAAATCCATTTAATGGGAACCAAATTGCCTTCATTTTCTTGCTTCATAATAATTGTTGAATATGTACAAAATTAGGCTCTAAAATTGACAACACATTCATAATATCTCTACCATAAACAATTTCATGTTCAAAACAAGTAGACCTAGCAGATGTGACTAAATTGGACTTCGTTGATTTCTCTGATTAAATGGACAATGATAGTCCTTATGATAAGAAATATTAAAGTAATAATCAAAACAACAAAATTGGAGGGCTTATTAACCACTAGAATGACAGAGGTTTGGCATTATATTCTAAAAGGTTAGAATGGTCAACAAATTATGTGGTGGTCAAAGGAAATTGTCATGTCTCCGACTATGTGTGTGTGTGTGTGTGTGTGTGTGTATATATAAGTGGATCTCCAAAAGTATGGTTTTTTAATAACATTGTTCCAGTGGATAGAGGTTTGTGGGGTTTTGCTACTACTATAGGTAGGAATTGATATGATTGTGTACTCGTTGGGTCTCATGACTTGTAGAATCATTCATGCTTCTTCCTTTGACTCTACGTACGCTTCTAGTTGTGGAAGTGAAAAAATTTATAGAGATTTGTTTGCTACATGCGGAGTTAGTGGATCAACTGCTTCATTTGAACCTAAAGCAACGATTTGTGTTAGTGTTAGTAATGTTGCCCTAGCTCATGCTCATTAGTAACATAATCAAATTTTGGCTCATCCACTAAATAAAAAGATCAACTTGTTTACATAAAGCTAATGAATAAAAGGATTCATGGGCTTCTCATCGAGGTAAAGCAACGAACACTAGATCTTAGATTAGAAAAAGAAATAAGGGTTCAAATATCGGCACTTTTTAAGGTCAAGGGACAATCCTCCTAACCTTTAATTTTTTTTTATTTAGTTTATGTTGCTTTATGGAGCGAATTGAAGTTTTGATCTAAGGCATGTATTTTTACATTTCAAAGGCTCAGTAGGTGGGATTTGTGCCCAATTCTACAAGGTTTTTTTCTTACAAAACCATACTCACGAACAATAACTAGCCACACTAGCATGCGAAGTTACAAACCTTGATTTTTTATCTTTTTCATAAATAATTGGATGTCCTTAATTATGCATATTTCATCATTAGGTCAATAAACATAATCTTGAATAGTCCCTTATTTCAAGGTATGTTTGATGAACTAACCTTACTATATTAACAAAGTCATTAAATGACACCTTTTTATCTTATCATAAAGAAAACAATGCCATCTTCTATCTTCCTTTTGCTACTATCTCCCTTTTGTGAAAGAGATGATTGGAAGTATGACCTATCATGTTGCTTCATCTTAGTCCGTAAAGTATGGTTAATAGAGTAAGTAAGAAAAAACATCATGATATTACAATCTATTTAAAGTAGTCTTCTTTCGTAAGATTAGGAGCATACAGAATTCTAATTTTCACGACAAAACCAAAAAGCTAGTCCAAATATTGTTAAGAGTTATTTCTCCTTTCATATGCAAGTCTATTTCTTACTACTTTAATTTTGTCAGTTTGCAAGCGATGAACAAAAAATTGCTTCTATCCTTCTTCTAAATTTTAAACTTCACAATGCTATTTCATATCATAGAATAATAAAATAGGTCTCAGTGGAATTTGAGGGCTAGTTCCTAAACATTTGAAGTAAAATGACACAATAGTATATTAAAATGGTATTGGCTAAACTATCACAATCTATGTAGTCACATTTATTTGTGTTATGGTGAAAGGTCCCATATAACAACATACTATAGTTTTGCTAGTTAGAAAGTTCTTAAGATAGAAGTATTCTAATTTGTTGATATTGTTTTCCATAAGAAGAGAGCTTGTTCCACAGAGAATTTAAACTTTTCAAATGTTATACACTGGAAAAAGAGAGGCTTCAACCAATCGCCAATCTAACAACATATTATAAATTTTGAGTAAGGGTGTATCAAATATTTGACAAAAAGAATGATAAATGAAACAACACCATGCTTACTAATCCACATGTAGACAACAAAGAAAAAGGTGTTGGTTTCTCGTGATAGATCCCAAGCCTAGGGATAAGGAAAATAGATGAGTTATGTTCACAAATCTATAGTTTGCATACATAAGAATAAGGATTTTTTATATGCAAGATAGATTCCAGATTATTGAGAATTTTAAGTTAAATTATGATCATATCATTATTTAAAACTACACCAAAATGATATACAAATTCAATAGATTTAAACCCAGGACTTTTGCTACAAAAACCACTGAGATTTGTTCAAGATCTACGCTAAGTAGAAGTGGCATAGAGAGTTTCCTAAAATTATAGAATATAAAAAATGGAAAAGTAGCTCTAGAATGGTAAGCTTCACTACTTTTGGGATTCATAATGGATTTATTTGTAACATTTTTATCTTTATTTTTTCATTTCTAATTCATTTAATTTGGTAGATGTAATTTCAATGAATTGGCTCAATTATATTTAAAAAATTATTATTTTTCAATAATAAAAGATTATTGTTCTTGGAGACTTAATATTTCAAATACATATTACATCAACTTAAGATTTCCCACAACTTGAATTTAAGGATTATCCTAGTAGTTTGATTGTAGAAGTTCTTTGTTTCAATAATTCATTTCTTAAATATGATTGTGTGACATTTATTTAATTTATCACATTGATAATACAAAGAATGGATTTTTCATCACTTCAATGTTAATTCTATTTTAACAAATATTTTTTTTTTATTCTGGAGCATAGACTATAAAGAATAGATCAAGTAAAGAAAAATTTAACAATGATTCATACATTATTTTGATCTTACATTTGGCTTAAAAATTTTCTAAATTAGATATTTTTCAAGCCTTTGCATATATCCTTCTTGCTTGTGTAGATTATATTCAAGGTGCAAAGCAAAAAAAGCAACTTTAGTTGTGCAACAAAGAATGAGAGAGAAGTGTATATTTGAATAAGGAATAAAGATCATCATTTCTTTTGTCCAAATTCTCACATTTTAATTTCCTATCAAGGCTCTTTTGAAAAAAAAAAAAAAAATAGAATGCGTTTTTGTTGTGTCTATTTTGTTATTTATAAATTCTTGGATTGAACCCCGCCAAACTGATTTGTGGCTGGATTGAAAATTTTAGAAAGGAGTTTCGCATGCATCTCTTGGCGTGTTACTTCTTGCAACTTAGTTTGATTTTTCTTCAAATTTTCCATACATTAGAGTTTCTTTATCTAAATTCTACATTCTATTTTTCTAAACCAGAAAGACTAACTCAACGGATTCAATCTCATTAGAAAAAACATACTTTCCATAACTATAACAAAGGAAGAGGAAGCACTCTTTTGAGCTATGCTACAATTTTTTCATAAGCCTTTTGGGTCTTGTCTATAGCAATTCAATTAGTATAAACTAAAACCTTGGTAAGAGATCCCTTACAAACAAATGACTAAATTTGAGCTTAAAATAAGATTTTTGATACAAAAAACACATCAAAACAAATATTTTAGCAAATGCAGCTATATCAAAATAATTAGACTAGTAGCAAGAATTAAAATGGAAGGAACCATGCAACATAGTTACTTAAGGAAGTGAGTTGAGCGTGAATTTCTATCAAGATTACAAAAATCAAAAGTAAAATGACACAAAAAGGAAGGGCATTTTTCATTGATAGAGAGCTTTCTCTATTAAAAATAATTATTTGTATAATTAGAGCATGAATGCAAATATATCTCTTCTCACCACCCTCTTAGTATATTAGATAAATTTATTCATTTTGAAGATGGTCATATTCTATAGTTGAAATTCTATCATATATGTTTTTTTTTAACAAAATTTTGATGGTATAGATGCTTATGACTTCCCTCTCTTCTTTCTAACTCATCACCAAACAAGTCAAAGGCCATGAAAGATAACCCATATCTTTAAAAATTCTTTCTATTTGTAACTATGAATTGCCCAATTAAATGGAAACTATATAGATGAAAACTCTCATTTTAAGTTTGTGGATGATTAGGATTGTAACCCCAAAGAAGGCGTATCATCAACATCATCTAGAATATTGAAGCAATATAAAATTTATCCAAGCATGCTGGAAAAAAAAAACTTAGGTACTTTATTTTCAAATTCTTTTGTTGAATTGGTCAACCAACACAAATAAGTAATTATGTCCATGGTTTGGTTACTATAATCTCTCAAAAAATCTATCAATGAATATATGCATTTGCTTTAAAAAATTTAAAAAAAATACAAAAACTATATATTTATGTATCTATGATGTAAAAAAAAAAGAGAGAGATATCATCTACAAATATGATAGACAATTCCTTATCAAGATACTCTCCAAAGGTCAGATGGGAATCGTTAAAGGAAATTAAAAACCTAGCTTAGCTTTTGAGTTGAGTGCACTAAGTTTCAAGTCAGTTTAGTTATTTTTATTTGGAGAAAAATTAGGAAAAAGCTCTTCATCAAGATTAAATAAGCATCTATTATTTTTCTTTTCCCTTTTTGTAGCATCTAGAAAAAACTTTCCAATATTTGATTTATTTAGTAACAATTGTTTCTCTTATTTAGATGTTTATGCTAGATGTGGACATGCCCTTTACCATGGGAGAGAGCATTTGGGTTTTGAAAGCAAGAAATACTATATATTTATGTATCTATGATGTAAAAAAAAAGAGAGAGAGAGAGATATCATCTACAAATATGATAGACAATTCCTTATCAAGATACTCTCCAAAGGTCAGTTGGGAATCGTTAAAGGAAATTAAAAACCTAGCTTAGCTTTTGAGTTGAGTGCACTAAGTTTCAAGTCAGTTTAGTTATTTTTATTTGGAGAAAAATTAGGAAAAAGCTCTTCATCAAGATTAAATAAGCATCTATTATTTTTCTTTTCCCTTTTTGTAGCATCTAGAAAAAACTTTCCAATATTTGATTTATTTAGTAACAATTTTTTCTCTTATTTAGATGTTTATGCTAGATGTGGACATGCCCTTTACCATAGGAGAGAGCATTTGGGTTTTGAAAGCAAGGAAAAAATGCCCAAACCTCAATTACTACACTTTGTTGATCTTTCATATTGTTAGTTTTTACTGGATTTGACAAATGTATTCCTTATTTTAAAGCTCAAATATTCCTTGCTAGAAAGGACAATTCTATTCTAATTTAGTATACTAGGGTTTTTGTGGGGCCTAGTGTTTATTGTTCTATTGAATCCAGATATGAGCATTTGAGAACATTCCAGTGCATCCACCTCAAAAGGTTTGCTCGAGTCAACCAAGCTCTAAGATGGATAAAAGAACAATATGCTAACTTTTTCTCAAACCAAGCAAGCTAATGGTGACTCAAATCTCAATTGTTGGAATTTTGTTTATCTTTACCGAAGTTAGATTTGAATGCTTTGGAAGAATTTTTTGAACAATTGTTCCAACCCACAACTGCCTTTGTCATTGGTGCTTATAAGACCTAGCATAAAGAACAAATAGATTGCTCTGTTGTCCTATAGAACGAACATATAGTATCTTCCACCGATGGAAAAGAAACCTTGGTCAACAAAAGGCAATAGTTATTTGTTCAATAAGAAATGGCACAAAACATTATTATCTTTTCTTATTACTGATAAATTTCCAAATAAAAGAGCTATACAATGAAACCATCATTTTGTCTCCATGTTTCCATTGAGTATTTCAAACAAACGCGAGTTAAATTTTACTTCACTTGCGAGCCTTGGTGGCACCAATCTACCACGGTCGATGCCAATTTAGCACTAGAGCCTCAAGGAGAGTAAGTTTTCTTTCTGGTAACACAAGATTGCATGCAAAATCATTCATTAACATTTTGTTATTGATTTTTTATATTCACCAATAACCTTTATTTTTTTTAACTTAATTATAAGATGTACAAACTATAATTCCATTTGATGAAATTACTTCTTCATGAAGCAATATCATAGTTCAATGCAAAGTAAAAGAAATTTTATTGCCATAGCGAGAGCGAAGAATAATAAAATTCTTAGAGAAGATGGAAATTTTAGGACCAATTAAAAATAATATATAAAAAGTGGCACTCATTGCGAGACACTCGAAAACAATATTAATTCTAAACCATAAAATACTAACCCTAAAATTATTGTTTAGGGTGATATAGTTTTAATGAGGAGTGAATATTTAAACATGATAATACAAGACCACGGGAAAATCATTTGTTAACTTATTGAATTTTATATTCATGATAGACCATTTATTTTTTTATAAGCTTTAGCAAATTAAAATGCTTCCATTTGATGACAATAACTTGTTAAGGCATTATACCATAGTTCAAATGAAAAGTAGAGAAGTTTTGCCAAAGCATGAGCAAGGAATTTTAAAATTCTTAAAAAGGAAAAAAAATGGATTAAATTAAAAAAACTGAATGTAGGGTGGTAGGCCAAGCAAGTAACTAGAAAATAATACTTATTCTAAACCACAAAAGACACACTAAAATGATTTTTATGTAGATATAATTGGCATCACTTTCACCCATGTACAATGATTTCTAACTGTGATAAACTCATCTTTGAAATATTTGTAAACAATTTCTAACAGTCAACAATTTGCTATGAAAATTTCAATAATATAAATGTTAACTCATGCTATCAACCAAATTCATTTATCGTAATTTAAATGTTTTTTTAAGTGGTGGAATAGCATGTTCTTCTTCCTGCACTCACATGATCGAAATTGCGGAGTTGGAGCTTGCTGCTATAGTACCTACTAGATCAACTTTGTAGTGAATTTCTTCTTAGGGGGAAAATTTATGTAGCATAAAAACAACTAAAACCAAAAGAAGGCCAATGATAAGAGCTCAATATTGTATTTAATTTTATTGTTTAATTGTTATTAGTCTCATGTTTGACAGCGTGTGTAAGGGAAATAATTATAATTTTTATTTTTTGTTTTTGGCTTATTCAAAATCTCAATTATTTAAAAAATTTTGAAGTTTCAATTCTAGATTGCAAGCTAGTTTAAATCAAATAAGTAGTTATTTGAGACAAAACTAGCCAAATAACCAATTAATACATTACAGTCGGCCAGACTCATTTGAGGGGTAATTACAAAATGGGTATTCATCTCCGCAATAGCCACACACTTGGTGGTCCCATCATCAAGTCATTTTCCCGTTTTATAATTAATTCAAATGATTGTAAGCTTGCTAAAATGGTTATTTCTAAGGATAAAGCACCGACTAATGCTGGTTAACTGAAACTTTTGATGCTATTCGAAGTGTTCGAAACTGGGTCGCTAACCTCTAACTAAACGTTGTTTGATGATACCAATTTAACATAATTCATTCGGTAATAAGAGCAAAATGTTCTAAACAACATTTTTTTCATTTAACATAATCTTTTTTTCTTGCTTCTCTAACAATCTATATCAAATTCTCTAACCTTACTTTTGAAGAAACCATTAAACTGTATTTGAATGCTCACGGCCAAAACCTACCTACTCAACTGTTTTGGAATTTGATCTCATTTTAAACCCTTAGACACCTTTAAAATTGATATAAACTCCAGACAGAATCTAGATAGGCACTACTAGCAAATCTAAGAGTTCCAGCTATTGATTCAGCCTAAAAAAGCCATCATGAAATTATCAAAGTCCAGAAAATTACTCAAAAGTTGGGGTAATCCAAGCTATTGATTTAGCCTAAAAAATCCTCCAATGTGTTTCTTCACATCACCATCGATACGCCCTAACGTCTTTTAAACCACATAGAGACTGCATTTTACTTCATTTGCAAGCTTTAATGGTCATCAAATCACCAAGTTTCACACCACCAGTCCACTGATTTATTGTTGTTGTCCTGGTGAGCTTCACTTGTTACTTATAAACTGTCATATCCATTAGCCAAAGTCATAATAGCAACATCTACCAATTTCTTAAGGTTAGTGATCTTCAATAAGTTCAACCTCCCTCTCTAAATAATAAATTATAATCCTACAGTCCTAGATAAAAAGATGCAAAAATTATGCATCAAGAACGAGATCAACTTACAGTATATGTTTCGGTCAATCATCCTCTGACTAGGAAGACAAAATAGCTATAACACCCATATCGTAACACAATACTGGCAGCAGATTAATTTTTTTGTATTTAATTTTATTGCAACATAAATTATTCATCAAGTATAACTACAATTCTCACTTTGATTTGCCAATGTCACTGATAAATCTTTCACTCCATGGACATGCGTAATAAGAAGTCAACATAGTTTATAACTGTCATTCTCAACGGACGTTAAAAAAACATAACCTACTGTACAATCGTTTAACACTTCCTAATATTATTTTATACCTATCTCTTACAATTATCATTTTCATTATCATTGCTGCCCAAGTCGGTACAACAAAATCATATTTCGGTAATAAATGCTAGAAAAATTAGAAAACCTATCCTTTTTCATTTTCAAACCAGTCATCAGCAGAAACCCAAAGAAAAACACTATAACAATAATAGTAACAAAAATAATAACAATAACAGTAATTACGACGATGATCACAGTTAAAAGCATCATTATATTTAAAGTGCGAGGTACCTGCATTGATTATTACAAGGACACTAACGAAGAGTATTTTTGACCTAGCAACGGACTGAACTCTAACATAAATAAGTATTACCCCTTACATTGTTGAGGCTTCAGACATCTTCTGTTCTACAGTGGCAGGAAAAACTGGGTAGTACCTATAGTGAAGCTCACCAACATCATCCCCAGAAAGCTTCTTCCAACCATCAGGCCCGACATAATAAACTGGTACAAATAAACCATAAATAGCAATGAAATGGAATTCCATCCATGCGGAACACAAGTTTAGGGTTGTGAACAGCATAAAAACTTGAATCAAAATTTTGAGCCGGACAAAAAGCATGAACAATTTGGCTCCGTTAGGTTTTATCTGGCTTCAGTTCATAATCTCCCAACTGATTGAATCAGGATTGATTGATACAGCTTCAAGAATGTTGGGAGAGATGATTAAACCGCATAAACCAATTCGAGGAATCCAAAGCAAAATTATGAACAAAAGCACAAAAAATAAAAAAAATCACATAAAACACAAAAAACACAATATGTAACGTGGAAAAACCAATGAACATGAAAAAATTACGAAGTCACACAAAACCAAAAAATACACTTTGAAGAAAATGAGAAGAATTGTACAAATTACACCACACTCAAGCCTCTCCAAACTTCAGAACACTTTGGGACTCTCATCTCCTCTTCCTAGCACAAGATAAATCAAAATGACATACATTTCAATCTGCAAAACAGAAATTTTAATCGAAGAACGACTTAAATTCAGTTACTAGTGTTGGAACGCCATGATATGGCGATGCAATGCTCCAATGGGTGCCAGGGCATTGTAGTGTTGCGCTATTGGGTTATGAATTTGGACTGGGCATTGAGGCACCGTTGGTCCCTACATTGGGTCGCTGCATCTGGACGTGTGGCACTCCCCCTCCAGGTGTTGAATTGTCTACTATTGTTTGAATCCAAGGCTGGGCGTTGTGGCGTCTTCTTCTGAGGGTTGTAGCATTAGGTAGAGAAAAAAAAATTTGGGGCAGCAACCCCGAACCCGATATTGGGGAGACACCCCCCGTACACCCCAGCCAACTAACGGTCAAGCTTGATCCGCAAAACAGAAGGCTTTGAGTGAACAATTGATCAACACAATCATACTCCACATAATAACAATCTCCCACTCGGAGATTGATTGCAATCAATCACACTCCTTCAAAACTGAAACATCTTCATAATTATGAATTGTAGTGTGACTCATTCTTGTATCAACCTTCATGAACTCCCACTGAAACTAAGCATAGCTTCAGATACTCAAATGTCACGACCATAGTCAATATGTCTACAAGTGTTTGAGTTCTATGTATCTTCTTCAAAGATACATGACCATCTTCTAGGAGGGAACAAGTAAAATGATACTTTAGTTGAATGTGTTTTGTCTTGGCATGAAATACGATTTCTTTGTTGGATGAATGACACTTCTATTGTCACTGTAATGCTTTTATTCCCTTGCTCATTGCCATGTTTTGTTATAAAGTTCTAGGACCAATCATTTCCTTGCAAGCCTCAGTGATAACAATATACTCAGGTTTTGTAGTTGATAGAGCAATCTTCTATAATCTAGAAACACAACTAAATCCATCTGATGGCTGTGTTTTTCAAAGTGAAGATATAATATGTTATACTTCTTCTACAATTAATATCTACTACAAGATCTGAATCTACATATCCTTGTAAATTAATCCATACACTTCCAAAACAAAATGTTTGTTGATTATTTTTGTCAAGTATCTGAGAATCTATTTCACTGCCTCTTAATAATAGTTGACTGGATCAATCATGTCTGATTGACTAGTCCATGTGTATTTATTTGAAATTGTACACAGCATCACATACATCAAATTTTTAACCACTGAAGCATACAGAGTTCTTCTCAGTTGTGTATATTCTAATTCAAACTTAGGTGATTGTTCCTTAAATAGTTTAAAATGACTAGCTAAAAGGGTGCAAACTGATTGTCTTACATAGGTTAAATCTGTGCAAGACCTCAACATATTCTTCCTAAGACAACTTCAATGTATTTGTACTACTGCAACTATTGATTATTATACCGAGATTTCTTGATTGAACCTAAATGCTTCATTTCAAACTCCCTTGACAAGTGCTCCTTCAAGTCACTGGTCTTCTTAATATCTGCCATTGTAATCAACATATCATCCATAGGGGTGTCAATTCGGGTCAGCGGGCCGGGTTTGGGTCCAACTCGAAATTGACCGGACTCGAATAGGTTCGATCTGAATATTATACGGGTCAAAAATCCTAACTCAAAACAGTTATGCTTTCAACCGCCAACCTGAACCCGACCCATATAACTTGTTTATTAAAAGGAATAACTATTCAGGTTAAAATTAGGTTAATATCGAGTCAAATTTGAGTCAATTTCAGGTCAATTCAGAGTTGGCGGGTCAATTTCGAATCAATATAGGGTTGGCTGGTCATTTCAGGTTGGTGATTCAACCCAAACTCAACTCAAAAAATTAAACGAGTAAGGATATTTAAATCCAACCTGACCCAAAAATTATTCGGGTCAACCCGAATCTTTTTAGTCGGCTTCGGGTCGAGTTGGAGTGTCGGGTCAATTTTTGACACAACTAATCATCCACATACTATATAAGAATAATATAACAATTATCATAACATTTAATAAAACAATGAGCTGATTGATATTTTGTGTACCGACGGCCTGACATAAATCTGTCAAATCTCCTATATCAATGTTTTTTGTCTACTTCAAACCATAAAACTCATCTTCAGATTACTGACTATATATATTTTTTCATGTAACTTCGAATCCTTGTGGTTGCACCGCATACAGTCCTTCTAAATCACATGTAAGAAGCTATTTTCACATCCATTTGCTTCAGATGTAGACTCACTGCTACTAGGCTCAACAAAATTCTGATAGTTGTCACTTCACTGCAGAAGAAAATATCTCAGTGTGTTTGATGAAATCCTTTAACAACAAGATTGGCTTTTTAGCGCTTGCCAGAATCTGATTCTTCATTCAACCAACAAATCCAATTATTGTGCAATGCTTTCCTTTTAACATGGAAGTTCTACTAATTCCTATATATGATTTGATTTTAGTAACTGCGCCTTATCGTCCATGCAAAATTCCCAATCATTCAAGTCATCAACAGAAATGACCTCATTAAGCACTGGATCACCACTATCAGTCAGCAATATATGGTACAATTAAGGAGCATATCTCTACATACATCAAGAGATTCAGCTGGGTTTCCTGATTTCAGTAACAGGTGTCTAAGGAACTTCTTTTGTTTCAATAGATTGCAAATTTCATTTCTCCATCTTCCTGGTCACTAGTATCTTCTATCTTAACATACTTGGAGAGGTCTTCAAAAGTAACTGGTGGATGGATCCTGTATTATATTTTTGTCATTTTAAATTTCCATTTCATTGAATATGAAATCTCTGCTTTTAACAAATTTCTGATTCTAATAATCGAATAATTTAAAATCAAATGCATTCGAGTCATTTCTATTGAAAATGCACTTAACATATTTTGAATCAAGCTTACTTCTGGATCTTGCATCAAGATGAACATATATGATGAACAACCAAATAGTTTCAAGTGAGATAGATTTATCTCCGTCACTCCAAATATTTTTAAGCAAGTCTTTATTCAAAGGTACTGAAAGATCACAATTTATCATATAAACTTCTTCGTTCACTACCATCCATTATTTTGGCACGCTCTCTGATAGTTTTATTCATGTGCTCAACAACACCATTTTATTGTGATGTCCTTGAAACAATAAACTCATGTCTAATTCATTTTGAAACATAATAACTCCTGAATATCTAATCACGATACTCGCCACCATTATTTGATTCGATACACTTCAACTTCAAACCCGTCTCATTCTTAACCATGACTTTCCACTTCTTAAGTACATCATAAACATCAGATTTATATTTTAAAAAATACACGCATATTTTCTTGGTGTGGCCATCAATAAAAATGACGAAATATAAAGAACATTCACTAGACTGAACTAGAGTAGGATCACTAACTCTAGTATTTTAGACTATAATTTTGACCTGCTTCTAGAAAAATTAATACTCTTTAGCTTGCCATAAACACAATATTCACAAAAATCTAAATTTAATAGGCTTTATACTAACAGAACGTTTGGTTTCTTGAAAATGAAATGCCATGTAAAAGTTTATAGAGTACTATGATTACAGTATATTTGAAATACTTTCGAGTTGTTTGGTTCATTGTGAAATAAACGTAGGACATTATATTTTTTTTGTTTGATTTGAAGTCGATTAAAAAAATTGCATTTACTTTGGTAAAGGGCAGCGGGTGGTTGTGTCGGGCGGTGGGCAACAGGCAGTAGCGGTGGGCAATTGGCAGTAGGCGGTGGGCAGTAGGCGGCAGGCCGCTGCAGGTAGTGACGAGCGGCGACTGGCAGAGGCGGGATTCGGCGGTGGGCAACAGCAATGGACTATGACAGGCGGCAATGGAGGCAGGCAGGGATGTGCTGTGATGGAGGCAACAAGAGAGTGGCAGGCAGCGACCGCCAAAGATGGGCGATGGTGAGGGTTGGCAACAGCGGCAGCAGGCGACTGCCGAGATGGGCAGTGGACTTATAATATTTTACATGAATGATGTAATTCAAATTCGGCTAAATCGGTCGAATTCTAAATTTAACCAAAATGAAATACAGTGTAAACTTCAAATCTATTCAAAATTTATATTATATTTGTAAATATTCATATCAATCATATAATTTTCTCAAATCTCTGCAAAAGAATTACAGTACACCACTATTTCACTCAACTAATCAGTCCCTAAGAAGTTTATTTTTACAAATAAAAGGCATCATACATTTCTCACTCATATGAACAAAGTGTGCAGTGTCAGAGATCTGCATCAATCTTTGTTCCAACAACTCCATTGGATTCAAACATCTCATTGATTAGATAAATGGTGCCTTCAATGTTGCATTTGAGTCATCAACGTAAATGACCTTATCATAACACTTTGATTCACCACTATCAGTCAGCAATATATAGTACAATTAAGGAGAATACATGTGTCAATCGTGAGATTCGGTTGGAAGGTATCTCAAGAACTTCCTTTGCTTCATTGGATTTCATTTCTACATATTTCCAATCATTAATGTCTTCTATCTCGACTTATTTAGACAGTCTTGAGAAGTAAATGGTAGACGATCATGCATTCTATTTCTATCATTATATATCTTCAATTCATTTTCTGATAATCACTGAATTTGTAACCAAACTTATCTGAGTTATTTCTAATGAAAATGCATTTGATATATATCTTGAATTAAGCTTACATCTGGATCCTGCATCAAAAAAAATATATATGATGAACAATCAAATACTTTCGAGTGAAATAGATTTCCTTTTTATCACTACAAAGTAGGTCTTCATTCAAAGTTACTGATAGACATGATTTATTAAATACACTGCACTGTTTACTACAACCCAAAACTGTTTTGGCAAGCCAGCATGCAACCTCATATTTGTGGCACGCTCTGTGATAGTTCTATTCATGTGCTCAACAACACCATTTTATTATGATGACCTTGAAACAGTAAACTCATATCTAATTAATTTTGAAGCACAATAAATTTTGAACATCTAATCACGATACTCATCATTATTATCTGATCTGAGACGGTTCAACTTCAAACTTGTCTCATTCTTAATCATGATATTACACTTTTTAAATACATCAAAAACATCAAATTTATATTTTAAGAACTCAATAACTGAACTGAAGTTGGATCACATACATCAGTATGCACTAACTCCAGTATTTTAGACTACAACTTTGACCTACTTCTAAGAAAATTAATACTCTTGCTTGCTATAAACACAATCTTCACAAAAATCTAAATTTATATGCTTTATACTAAAAAGTTTTTTTAAAAAGAAACAACTCCATACATTCTCACTCATATGGACAAGAAAGCAGTACCAGTGACCTGCATTAACCTTTATTCCAACAACTCCAACAGAATCAGACATCTCATTGATTAGATTAATGATACTTTCAATGTTGTCTCAAGCCGTCAACATTACACCTTTAGTCACCTTCACAAATTACCTATGAAGTAGTCACATACCCAAACTTTCAAGCTGAAATCAATTTTCTTTTTAAATATGGAACATGTTCTAACTTCATTCAATTTTCAGACGGATCCATTTAGCAACTTGATATTATCATCTTTTTTTAATAATACTACAGTCCTTATTATCTCCTAAGTACACCTTACCTAGATTAATTTGAGTTTAGTTTGTAAACATGTCTTTGTTGTCGCTAGCATGGAAAGAGGAACCTGAGTCTACAATCCATGATTCAGTGGTATGTAAGGATAAAATAAGTCACCATAAATTTCATATGCGAAGAACTTTGTAGTAAATTTTCTATCTGGACCTCCACCAATCTTCTTCGGAATTTTGCAATCTTTCCTAAAGTGATATTCCCACAGTTCTAGCATTCATCTATATTTTTTAATTTCCCTAACCTGGACTTGGATCTTTCCTTGTCTATGTTTATATCCAAATTCTTTCCGCTAGTGTCAACATTCAGAGTAGAATTTGAAATTTCACTACTCTCCATCTTGCAAACTTCTTCTTTCAAAGCTAATCTCACAATATCTTTAAAGTTCAACTTCATATTTTCTTAAAAAGTTGCTGTAGTAAATAGTCCATCCCAACTATCTGGCAATGAACATAAGAGTAATAGTGTTCTAACATCATTATCAAACTTGATGCCAACAAAACACAAGTGGTTTGTTAAAGTATTTAAGTTATTTAAATGTTCAACCACTAAACTACCATCCACCATCTTTATATTGAACAACCTCTTCATTAGAAAAATTTTATTTTAGCTCAAAGCACGTTCTTGTTAGTGCAGGTATGAGATCAACAATAGTCTTCTCATTCACAATATTGAAAGCAACATATGAGAAAAGAGAAAGTCAGATTAAACATGAAATTGTTCGATCAAGAACATCTCATTTTCCCAGAATCATCGATTTCAACTTTCTGGTAATTGCATCTAGTGACAAATACAATTTCTTTTTATATAATAAATTTTCAATTTGTTTTCTCATAAAGCAAATTTTGAACCATTGAACTTCACAATCTCATACCTCGCTTCGTTAACCTATTCTCACTCAAATCAAAGAACTTCAAAAATCCCACTCTAATACCCACTTATTGTGGGAGAGATGATAATTAAATAACGGAAACCAATTCAAGAGATCCGCACAAAAATTTTGAACAAAAAGCACACAATACAGTAAAATCACATAAAACAAAAAAAAAATACAAGATTTAACATGAAAGTATCCAAGAACAGAAAAATATTACGGAACCACACTATACCAAGAAATTCATTATAAAGAAAAAGAGGAAAATTGTACAAGCACTATACTCAAACCTCTGTAAACTTTGGAGCACTTCAAGCACTTTTCTCCTCTTCTTAGCACAAGAGAAATCAAAAATTGCATAAATTTAAATGACAACCAAATTTTAATTTAAAAATGGCTCAAATATGGTTACTAGCGTCGGGACGCTGCAATGTCACGTTCTCGGGTTTTGAATCTAGACTGGTTGTTGCGGCACTGCTAGTCTCAAGGTTGCAGCTCTCAGAGTTTAGACGCTGCATCTTGGCGCCCATCACTGGGAGCTGGAGTGTCGTGCTCTTGGGTTCTAAAACTTAGAGTGGGCAATGCGGCACCATCTTCTGTGGTTGGGTATAGAAAAAAATTTGGGGGTAGTGCCCCCAAACCTAATACAAGGGACCACTATCATCTTCAAATTGAGTAAACTCTTCATTAGAAAAATTTTTATTTTAAGCCGAAAGCACGTTCTTGTTAGTGCAATCATGAGATCAACAATATTCTTCTAATTCACAATATTGAAAGAAACATACGAGGAAAAAGAAAGTTGGATTAAACCTGGAGTTGTTCGATCAAAGACTCTCACTCTTCCAAAATCATTGATTTCAGCTTCTTGGTAAATGCATCTAATGACAAATACAATTTTCTTTAATATTATAAATTTTCAATTTGTTTTTTTCTAGAAAGTAAGTTCAAATCATTGAACTTCACAATCTTGTACCTCACTTTGTTGTCATGTTCTCACTCAAATCAAAGAATCATTGAACTTCACAACTTGACATGTAAATCAAAGAACTTCAGAAAATCCACTCTCATACCCGATTACTGTGGAAGAGATCATAATTAAACCACGGAAACCAATTCAAGAGACTCAAACGAAAATTTTGAACAAAAAGCGCACAAAACAAGAAAATCACATAAAATAAAGAAAAAATCCAATAACGGAAAAAAATCATCCACACTACACCAAGAAATCCATTATAAAGAAAATGAGGAAAATTGTACAAATTATACTATTCACAAACCTCTCCAAACATTGGAACACTTCGGGACGCTTTTTTCCTCTTCTTAGCACAAGAGAAATCAAAATCACATAAATTTTAAATGGCAAAACCAAAATTTTAATTGAAAAATAGCTCAAATATGATTAGTAGCATCAGAGCGTTGTAATGTCACGTTCTACGGGTTCTGAATCTAGACTGGTTGTTGCGACGTTGACGGTCTCGATGCTGAGACGCTGCATCTTGTCACTCCTCACTGGGAGTTGGAGTGACGTGCTCTTGGGTTCCGAAATCTAGATTGAGCGATACGGCGACATCTTCTGGAGGTTGGGACCCCCCCCCCCCCCCCGGCGCGCATTCTTTCGTATTTAAGGTTACCTTAAACCCTAAACCGTAGAGTCTCAACATTGGACCACTACGGTACTCCCCTCTGAGAACCTGAGTGTCGTGGTCTTAGATTCTGAAACCTGGACTGAGTGGTGCAGTGCCGTCTTCCAAGCGTTGGGAATAAGAAAAAAAAATCATGGGCAGTGCCCCATAACCCAATAAACGGGAGACTCCCACCTCCCCTCCCTCCCCCAACAAACTCACCATCAAGCTTGATCGATGAAATAGAGGACTCTGAGTGAACAATTGATCAATACAATCAAGCTCCACATAATAACAAAGATTTAGGAAATCAAAGAAAAAAAACTAAATTAAAAAAAATAAAAAATAATAATAAAAAAAAAACTGAACTTGCATGATGTATCTACAGCCATATGAAAATAAATAAGGCCTTATTTTTTGTTAAACTAAATCAAATCAAATCAATTCAATTCAAAATTAATCAAACCAACTTGAAAAATAATAATTTTACGCAAACCAAACCAAAACAAACCAATACAATTTTAGTTTACTGGTTTCCAACACAACAAGGAAATGAAGTGAACAGAATCAAATGATTTTGCTCGGTTCAATTTTTCTTTATTCATTCTATTAAACCGTTTGTCATATAGAAACCAAATAAAAGAATGTAATCCTAGTATCATGATCAAAAATAACAAACGGAAAGATGAATTTGAACAAAAAACATGCCAAAAAAGGTCACCCACTAAAGCATATAAGCTAAAAAATGAAATAATAACAGAAAACACAGCAAACAATTTGCATGCCTACAAGTTCTTAAGAGTGACACAGCTAGACACAGGTAGAAAACATACCACTAGCAACTCCACCACTCGCGCCATCTCGGAAAGTTGCATGATAAATAGCCCGCCGAGCAAGCTCTGATGCTTCTTTAATTGACATGTCATAGCGATATCTACATTCAAAAAGATAAAATTAAAAAAAAAAAAAAAAAAGCTGCAGTCAAGGGTTCATTATAGTTATAGTTGTTAATGGGATCCTTTCAATGCTTACCCACTGTCAAGAACACCATAAGCATAAGGTGATCCAGAGCCAACAGAGAATCGTTTTCCCTTGAGCCTGCCTCCTTCGCTGTCTACATAATACAAGCCTGGCCCCTAAAATCCATGCACAGACTTGTCAGCTAATTAATTGATTAGCCGATGTAGAAGCCATAAATTTGAACTACTCTATATTACCGTTTCATCCCACCCAGCAATCATGGTACCAACAGAAAGGCCCATTCCTCGGTATGAGTAAAGAATATTTGCCAGTAGCTTAGAAGCACCTGTAACAGAAATCCTTCGCTTATTTTCCAGTTCATGCAGACGGCACTGTATGAATAAAATGAAAGCGACTTTCAGAAAACAAACAAATTTCAACCTAAAGGACTTGAGGCATTTAGATTTTTACGAACAAGGAAATCATAATGAAGATCGTTAGTAAACAAAAACGCACAATATAACTCACCTTGATACCTAAGTTCCTATGCCAGAATTGGCAATCTGCAGCCCCGCCCGCCATTGTACCAATCATGTAGGGATTAATCTCGATAATTTTCTTCACTGTTTGTGAAGCTGCAGTCAAGCGCAAGAAACCACAGGAAAGGTCAGTCCAGAAAACAATGTAATATTAATGGATCGAGGCTCTCTTCCAAGTTTGTTTAAATATGTATCCTCTATATAATAAAAAAAAGCTAAAGTTGAGTTTTTTCATTTTATGGCATACCCTTATTAAGCTTTATTGTATAATATTACTTCTACTAGTTAAATATTCTCTTTTCTTTGGCTCAGAAATAGACCTTGAAACATTCAATCATTTGCTCAAGTATTATACTTTCTGTTGATTTAGTGAAATCCCAAAGTTTCTCACTTCAAATTCTCTTTCATTCACTTTCTTCAAATTTTCTCACGTTGATTTGTTCGTCAGTAAAATCTGGTTTACCCACATACAAATTTGGATCCAATACTGTTGAATTTCAAAATAATGCGGAATACTTTGAAATGAAAAAAGGGGTATAAATAACCCTTACATGAATTCTAAAATAAGAAATACAACATAAACAATAACAGGAAATAAAAGATATAATACCTAATATCTCCAATTAATCAATTCATATTAATCATTTGGAGATAAAAAAACAGCATAAAATAAGAAAGCCTAAAATAGGAATAGCAATAAATCGAAAACAATAAAATAATTCTAAAATAGGAAAGAAAATATACATTAAGAAATAAATATAATCTTCATAACTTCTAATAGGAATAAATTATTTCCTAATATAACTTCTAACACTCCTCCTCAAGTTGAAAAATGGTTGAAAACCATGTTCACCTTGAATTTGAAAAAAATCAAACAATGGACAAGGAAGATCCTGTGAAGTAGAACTTGAAGTATTCATCTCGTACTGTGGTTGTATTTGAATGTAGTTCCTGCAGTATTTATAAGTAGGTGGAAGACTCCTACATGTGATGTTGTAGGGGAGTTTGCAGGGAAGTAAACAGCTTGTAGGAAAGCTGACTTTAAGTTGAATGCGGTACGTCTTTGACAGTAGTTCCTGCAGTGTCTGCAGGTAGGCATGCTTCTACAGGTAACGCTGCAGAGGAGTTTGTAGGGAAATAGACAACCAGAAGGAAAAAATGACTTCTAGTTAACTGCGGCTTTCTTTGACTGCAGTTCCTAAAGTGTCTGTAAGTAGGCGAAAGGCTCCTATACGTAATGTTGCGGGGGAGTTTATAGGGAAGTAGACAAATAACAGGAAAAATGCAAGGTATGGATTGCAGAAAAAGGAAAAGCTCTGAAGGTAGGCTTGCTGCAAGAAGAATTCTAGTAAAGAGCCTGCTGCAGGGAAAAAACTCTGGAGAGCGATACAGAAAAAAGCTATGAAGGAGGGAGGACTTGCTACAGGAAGAATTCCAGTGGAGAGCCTATTGCAGAGAAAAAATTCCAGAGGAAGAAGCTCTACACCAAGGACGACATGCAACATGATACTTCCAGCTGCAGAGAGAATTCAGGTGGCAAATGAAAAATAGAGAAGGGCCTACGTAGAGTTTTTCGGCAATAGAGAAGAAACCAACGAAGAAGGGCATATAGGTCGACTGATAGGATTCCATTCAAGGAAATATCTAGTCTCGCCTCTGAATAGCCTTTTTCTCTGTAATAACCTTTTCCAAGTCATTTTGCAAGCAAACAAACGATAAAGTTCTCTGTAACAAGCTTCTCTTCGTTTCCACAATCCACGCATGTGAAATGACAAAAGACGTCACGGAGGCGGTCGCAGCCGCAAGTTCTTCAAGAAGGAATAGCAGTTGAAAACCTGCAGGGAAGAAAATGTCAGTAATAGATCCTCCCCTCTGTCCACGCTTGCTGCGAAGATGTGTCTTGAAAAATAATTTCTCTTCTTCGGTTAGGAGTGCTATTGGAGAGAGAAAGTCCTGCTCTCCGAACATAGGTGGCAGCTCTCCAATTAGGATTTCTACAAGAGAGAACGAGCAAATCACACACAAGAAATTCTACCAACAAAGAAAGCTGCAGGAGAGAGGGCCACTAGAAACACAGCTCCCCCTAACGTCTGCGAAGGAAGGGAAAAATACTGCAAGAGAAAGGGTTGGCGACGAATCAGGCTGCAGAAACCAACGCTTGGTTTTTGTGGAAGAATAGTAGGAATTCACAATAAGCAGCACTGGAATTCAGGGAAAAAGTTGAGTTGTTTCCTGCAATTGGAAAAAACAGCAAAAAAAACTATTTTGTTTCCTGTGGGAAAGTCCTCCGGTATGAACGGGAAGGTCCTGCGGAGAAGAACAGAGGCAAAGTCCTCTAGCTGGTAGGGACATCAGAGAAGCCATCGACACACAACTCATCAAAGAAGGGTGGTCGGTGAAAGGGAGAGCCTACCAACAGAGGTCAGGCAGAAATCATGCCAGGAGAGGCCGTCGATGAGAGGGTAGCAATAATCCACGGTTGGTTGCCCACGCAATATACCTCGACATCTCAAGGGCGTCGTCACTCTAAATGCGCTCCAGTCTAGCAAACAAGAAAGTTCCATAATGGAATCCAAGGATCGACTCTTCAGCGAAGGGAGGTTCGCGACTGGAACTACCTGTTGGAAGGATCAGCTTTAGCAACCTTTAGAAAACGGATAGGGAAGAGGGGAATCGGGGGCAGTTAGGGTGAAAAACGGCGGCAGTTAGGGTGAAAAACAGCGGTAGCTAGGGCAACCGGTGGCTATAAATCTACACGGCAAATATGCAATTGCTCTTAATAGGAATAAAATTACTCAGCAACCAACAACAAAAAATTCTCCACGGAATAGATCTCAATGGGAGGAAAGACATCAGGAAGAAAAACTATTTGGAAACTTTCGCTTGCTTTTTGGAGGCCGGCATAGTCGAAGCTCTCAACTTCGGAAGGGTCAGTCGATATGCCAAGCCTACAGGGAAAAAAGCAAAAGTCGATTCAAATACCAAGACGAGTGCCCCTCCCTTCGCGCACAGAGGATGGCAGGAAGGGAGTTGACAGTTCTGGAAAGAGGAACAGTGACTAAGATACAAAATTAGGCTCCGATACCATACTAAAATTCAGAAAAATGTGATTTTTATTGCTATGAAAATGAGGTACAAATAACTCATAAATGAATCCTAGAATAGAAAAGACAATAAAAAGAAAAAAACATGAAAGGAAAGTTATAACACCAAATATCTGTAATTAAGCAATTCATATTAATTATTTGGAGATAAATGAAACAACATAAAATAAAAAAATCTAAATTAGGAAAAATAAATAAATCCAATCCAAGAAAATAAATCTAAAATAGGAAATGAAATAAAATTATATTAGGAAATAAATATTATTCTCATAACTTCGAATAGAAATAAATTATTTCTTAATATAACATCTCACACCATTAACTTGTCATTTAGGTGCAATTATTGTCAAAGATGCCTATAACGAGAGATCATTCAATGTATCACTCTATGAATGATCAATGCAACGATAGCAAAATTTCATTACATCCAAGCTATTCAACCAAATGGAAGATCTTCTAACAAAAATGATTCAAGGAATCTGAGAATAATCTACAAGAATGATACTTCATCAACTCAGCACAACATCAGCCCAATATTCTACATCAAGCTCTTCTGAGTAATCATCTCATAAAAGAGAAAAGGAAGCACAACTTTGTCATCTCTACCAACACAATAAGATCTTTGTCAAAACAGCAAAACTCTTGTTTATCTATAGATAGCAAAGACTGAGCCTTCTACAAAGTTCCAAATGCAAGTTTACAAGGGGAGTTGAACCGATAGATCATATTGCTCGATTTGAATCGATGGTGTCACCACCCACTATAAGTTATGCAGACAAATGTCAATAAATCAAAACTTTAAAGAGTCAAAATTAAGATATAGTTCTCAAAACTTTCATTTCATCACAGAGGATGATAAGTTTTCCAGAGTTCAGACAACTTTTTATCACAAAATATGCTGATGCAAAAGTCCAATGAAAATCTCTCAAGCCCTCTTGAGAATTAGACAAAATCCTAGTGAATGTCTTTGGCAATTTATAGCTTGTTTTCAACATAAAATGTAGAATGTCAAAAAATTAGAGCCAATAGTTGCCCTTGTTGCATATACTCGAGGAAATAGAGAGTAACCATTCTAATATACACGCAGATTAAAACAGTCAAATATGTTAGGGAAAAGGCTGCAGTTGGCATTCTAAAGTCATCAATGAACCATGTAAATCTTATCAACATGGATCGAAAAAGTACTAGCTTGATTTAAACTGAAGAAAAGTTGGAACTAACGATACCAACTACCAAACAGCTACACGATTAAGACCAATGGCTAGTTAAGCATAGGAACCTACCAACTAATTCACCTCTTATCAAACACTAGTTCTAGTAGTTGATAGATATCATGGAACATTCAAAATGTTTTAAAAAGGTCGCTTAAAAGTAAAAAAAAAAAGAAAAAAAATATTCAAAATTTTATGACTTCTTTGTTGCATGTCACAGAAAAATAATTAAATTTACAAATCTTATAATTTGTTAGGATCAATTTGGTATTTATATAGTATATATGTAAATATTAGTATATTAGCTTATAAAAACTAATTCCATATTTGCAGTATTTACCCTCGGTTAATATATAGTTTTACTATTATCTACACTAAACCTACTGTTCGTTAGAATTCAAAATAACTTGTTCTTCAGTTTTCCACTTGGGAGATCATGTGGCAGTGGATGGAGGAGCAAATGATTGTAGTAGATTTCATATTAAGTATAAAAGTATATTTATTATATTTTAAAGTATATAAGTATTTATCATTAAATCACCCCTAATTTCTCGTAACCCTCCATCCACTGAGCAAACAAAGAGCTAAAGCAGGAGCAGAAGAAGAGAAAGGCAGAAAAAAAGCAAAGGGAGAAAGAAAAAGAGGATAAAGGAACGAAGAGAAGAGAAAAATAAATAGAGTAACAATATTAGGTATACATCCAATTTTGTGTTTGTGTATGTGTTTTCTTCTACAAAACAATGTATATTTGTTGTGCTTGGCTTCGAGATATGTATGAGTAGATATTTTGAGGTAAAAATATTTGACGCAGGAGCATCCCGTACTGATCTACGATCTTGCTCCCATTAATACATAGGTCTTGCGGTTCCACAGTTCGAGGAACTCCCACGATGATGGGACGACAGGTCGAAAAACCAGCCCATTAGAAATTATGCACGAAATATTTTCTTACTTTTCTGATTATTTTTCCTATTCATTTCTTCCTAAAAAGGTTATTTTCTATAAAGAGATTATGTGTAGTTTGTTGTTTATGACAGCTAGTTTGGATTTTATGTATTGTGGAGATTGTAATTTTTGGTTTATGCTCTAAGTAGTGTTGTAACTGCTTCCTTTTGTAAGTGGTGTATATATACCTTGCTTTGGAATATGTGTTGGAATCTTCTCACCACCCCAACATCACCAATTTAGAGTTTTCTCTACTTTTTGTGGCAAGAATAGCGGCTGGCGACGTCGAATCTGCTGTCCAACATCAGCTTTATCCTAGTAATCCATTCAAAACTCCACATATTAACCTTCCCTTGCTATTCAAGAACCATCACTTCGCAAAATCTGTTTTCTAAACACCTTCTAGGAGCCTTAGAACGGTATCACCTAGTATCAGATCCTAGCAAACCCTAAATTCCTTTTTAGGGATTTGTCTTTCCTAAACCGAAACCAATATTCTATTCAACCATACCTAGCACCCCCACAAACAAAAGAAAGAAATATTTTCCTGAGTCATTCCTACCACAGTTCCTAGCCCCAACCCTAAATTTTCAAAATTCAACATTTCTACCTTCACCAAAAATCCACCATGACACGTACTACCAAAACAATAAGCCCCCGACCAACCTTTGATTTGCAATCCTACATTTGCCAAAAACTAGATTGGGAGAAAAGGACACAATGCCGCCTAGGAGGAACTCGCAAAAAAGTTGCTTAGGAGCTTACTATGGAGGCTATACAGCGAGAAATCTTCCAACTACGACAGAGGCTTGCCATCTTCGAGAGGACAGCATGACAAGGTCACTCGTAGCCACAAAGGTGACTTATCAGATCAAAAGGAGGGAGTGAATGACTTCCATCGGGAAGTTTCCAATGACAAAGCACCAATAATCTAGCGATTTGGTATAGAAAATCATAAGAAAAGCCCGGATTTTGAAGTGAAGATTAACTTGCCATATTTTGAAGGCCACGTGCTTTGGATGAGTTTATCGAGTAGCTCCAAACAATGAAAAAGGTGTTTGAGTATAAGGATGTTCCACCTAACAGAAAGTTAAAACTAGCACCATCAAGCTCAGGAAGAATATTTCCTTATGATGGAAGAACTTGAAGCATCTTTCGACGGTGAAATGGGAAGAGTAAAATTACTACTTGGACAAAGATGAAACGACATATGTAACCTAAATACTGTTAGCACATTACATACATGATGTATTTTTTAGGCTTGATCACTTAAAATAGCAAAATCGCTTCGTAAGGGAGTACACCGCTACGTATGAGCAATTTATATTGAAGTGTGGGCTAGTGAAGCTCGAGAACACTTAAACACGATATTTGGGAGAATTGAGACTATCCATTGGTAATGTGGTATAGTTACAACCTTATATAGACATTACATGATGTTCAGATCTAAGCTTCAAATGTGTAGAAAAAACATCACCGGGTGACCACCACACCTTGTTGGCAAAGTTAAATCTCAAGATGAAGAAACAAGAGTATACCCAACAGAGCATCAAAGCCAACCCAAACTGAGGAGAAATTAGTTCATAGTGGAAAACATATAGAGCCAACCAGCACTCCCAAATTCATTCCTGATGGGAAGTGCGTCGAGTGTCATAGTTTTAAGTATAATACATTAGATTGCCCAGATAAGAGAATGATTTCTTTCCCTAAGCAAGGAACAGTTAAGGAAATGGACAGTGGCACATGAGACAATGAAGGCATCAAAAAGAAGTCCCAACTTTTAGCTGATGAAGAGATGTCAGTAATTCAAGCTGAGCCGGAGAAAGAGATCACAATAGAATTAACATCAACTATTCTAGAAGATAATGAGTCTGAGGAGCCAATACCTGAAAAGGGATAACCCTTATTGAAGGGTGTTGCCAAATATTATGACTAATCGTTGACCTCCTCAGCGGCAGGCTATAGATTTCATTCCATGGTCGATTCTACCAGACAAACTTGGCTCTTAGAAGTGCCCAGCCGAATACGGGAAGTGGGAGAAGCAGGTTACATATTTAATGACACGACACTTGGTTCGGAAAATACCCATTTATGTATGGTTCCAACTCTGACTGTCCCAAAAAAGGATGTTATTTATTCTATCATGACATGCTGTGGAATGACATACGTGTTCTCGAGTTACATGGAATGAATATGTGCATATATTTTATAGTGGAATTATCCCAAACACAACAAAACAATGATTCTACTATGGTGGTAACAAATCACTTCCTAAAACTTCCAATGAATAAGGCAAAACCTTTCCTAGCCAGGGAGAATGACACTACAGCACCCCGCACGGATCACACGACCCTACTTCTGGAAATACTATGGTCTCACGGTTCGATTGTTCGCGGAACTCCCATGATCCTGGGAGGATGGGTCGAGAAACTGTCCCTTAGAAATTATGCACAAATTATTTTCTTCCTGAATATTTTTCTATTTCTTCTATTTTCTTTGGTGAGACTATATATAAGTGAAGTTGTTTGGGAAAGCTAGTTTGGATTTTATGCATTGTGGAGATTATAATCTCTAATTTATGCTCTAAGGAGTGTTGCATCTTCCTTTTACAAATAGTATATTTGTATATTGCTTAGGAACATAAGGTTGAATCTCCTCGCCACCAGAAAGTCCACTATTTGCAGCCAGGATAGCTGCCAACAACGTCAAAACTGCCATGCAACAGCAACTTTATCCCCTTAATCCCTTCCAAACACCGTAAACTACACATAATAGCCTTCCCTTGCTATCATACAACCACACTTCCGCAAAAACTACTTCCAAATACTCCTTGTAGGAGCCTGAGAACGGTATCAATATTAATCTGAAATAATTTGATTTATGTATATTGATTTAAATTGAATAATTTTATATTTGTGTTAAATTGCATTCAAAAAAAAAATTTGCGGTGTTCGATTCGATAATATGAATCAACAATTCCACTAAAAAATTATTTATAATTCATGACAAAAATTGTCTTTAGTACTTATTGTATATGCATTTAAAAATAATTAGACTTATTGGTACAATTTATCAAATATTCTTCAAACCATAGAAAACATATTTACAGCTTATCACTCCTATATAAATGATCGCACATAAATTTTGAGTATACAGGATCTTAATCAAATATGATTATGTAGATATTTTGTTAATTGATAATAGTTATAAAGAAGGCCTTTGGTATTTATAAATTGCTCATTTATACATATATTTATTCAGTATATTTAAAAAAATCACATGTTTATATAAATATTCATTTATGAAAATATGCTAAACATAAAAAAAGGTCATTTTATGGATGAATAAATTGACAATGATATATTTAAGATATCTGCACAGATAACACAAAAGGGTACCATATGAAAGCAAAGGGGTCATTACTGTAGTTCAATGGAGATAATACTATATTTGACATACATTCTATTAAATTTTATGAAACAACATTCATGATGAGTTTATACCTCTAATATGTGGTGTGAGACTATAGCTCACTACCTTATAATAGCCAATCAACCAAAACATTCATATATTTTTTTGTTCTAAGAATAAAGTCAAAAATATAATTTTAGAAAAAATAAATAAGCAATTGAACGATTTATTGTAATAAACTAAATGTTTAAATCTCTGACTAGCATAATACACTAAAAAAATTTGCATTTAACATTCTATTGCTAATTCCCTTATGAAAGTATATTAATGTTAGTTCTTATGTAACCAAATTATAATTTTGAACGTTATAATAATGAACAAGTTAAAGAATGTTTGATTTTATGACAGTCCCGCCATAAGTAATATACATGTTGTTTACTCTAATGAATATTTAGATATTATATTAGAGATGTTTATCTTCCTGAGCCTCATAGCTCACATGATTAGTATTTTGATGGTTTTTACCAATAAATAATAAAAACAAATGAGATAATATTGAGGTTGAGTCAGAATCAGATTTAATTTTGTTATAAGTATTGTGAAATCGGAAGAGTAGCAAGATAATATATCCAAAAAAATTCAATGATTTCTGTAACTTAAAATTTATTAAAGACGCTGTAGACATAGAAATGAAATATTTTAGATTAGTTTTTTCTTAATTTGATTGGTTTGTTTTTATTGAATCCATGTGAATATTAAAAATGTGGTTGATTGAGTTTATCACCAAGTCTATTCTAGTAAGTAGGATATTATAATGGGCGTTGGAGGTATATTCAATCAATTAAATCAAGCCCACCTCTGTTATGTCCCACATTGATTTAAAAGGGATCCTCGTGAGGTATGACATATCCTATTTAACATTAATTTAAGCGTACCCCATGCAAAATCAGTGTAAGGAATCAAAGATAGATTAATCCCATTAGCACCTACATCATACGCCCAACCTTACACTAGAGATTTAACGAAATAATGAAACTTTTATATTGACCGCAACCATGAAAAGGATTGCCCACACATCTTCATAACTTTGTCAAAGAGCTCATCAAAATGAGTAAACGAACAAATTTTTTCTTGCCACATTTGCACAATGAGCATAAAGTGAAGAAAAAAAGAATGAACCAATCTCCTACACAAGTTGTTTAAATAGAAAAAAAAAGGGAGAGGTCTAAAGAAAGTGAACGAATCAATCCCAAAGGGACTACACAAAAAGAAAAAAGTTCAATTTGCCTACAAGTACAATAGGAAACATCTTTCAAAAAATTTTGACAGCTCACTTTCTCCAAATTGTCCCTTAGTACTTAATTCATTCACGACATTCAAGTAATTAAAATCTTATCATGCCTTTATTCTTCAATACTTCGACGCAGCAAAAAAATTCCCACTATGTAATGGTTCCTTGTTAATTATTTCTATTAGTCACACTTAATGAACACTTTGATGATGGAGATTTTACAGCTATGCAATTAACTTCGCCTTATCTGCTTTTATCTTCTTCAATCCTCTAGCTCAACATTCTTAGCTTGAAGAAAGATAAGAAAGCGATTGAATACTTTCATGGAAAGCTCAAATTAAATCAAAAAAGATTGTTTTCAATCTAACTTTACAACAAAGTGCTCACTGGAATCTCTTAATGTCCCCACAATTTCTTTGAATTTATTCGCAAACTCCTATAAGTCAAAATTCATCTTTTTAAAGAGTTCATGATATTTCTTTGCTTACAACTTGGCCCTAAGAAACTTCTTCAAAAAATTCTCCTCAAATTTTATAGCTATAAAAAACTCTTAATTTCCTTCACAAGCATGGTCTAACTCACCCATTAAGTCCATTTTCTTGGAGACTAATTTTGTTGTGGTCGCTAACTATAAAAAGGTAATTGGTAAAGTTGAATTACCTCTTTATCAAGTCTGCAACAATTTCCCCAAGTGCTTGTTTCGATATTCAAAAAATATGACAGAGCTGAGATTAAAAGCCAACAGTTTTAATCGTAAGAAATAAACGACTTCCTTAGACCACCGGACGTACCCTACTCGCCCTCTTAGGTGCTTTCTCTACTTCTTTACCCTTCTCATGAAGATCCTCGTGCTTTTTATGGGATGCTTCTCTTTGGCCCTATCGGCCACCTTTTTCATTTATTTCAACGCATGCAGGCAGCCTTGTACTCAGCATAGAAAATAAACTCGACCCTCGTGTTGAGGATAACTCAGACTTTGTGGTTGCCTTTGATGGCAACTTGCAAGGAGACAGACTCTTCTCCATCAAGCACTCATCCTCATCAACTGAAGAACTCATCCTCATGTTGCAACTTTGTAGCCCCTGTACACTTCCTACTTCTTTGACCCGACTATTCTACTCAACCTCTCCTCCAAGTATTGGATGTCAAAGTAATCAAGGGTCAAATAATCATAAGGACAACTAATGAAAAATGAACAAGTAAATAATTCACTAAATCATAAATAGAATGTTCTCGACATATTAAGACGACTTAAGAGTAAAGTGTCACTTCAAATATCTCAGCATTATATATGGCCTTAGCGTCCAAAGTCAAAGATTTCAAACCTGTCGGGATGTTCTCATCGTTCTTGCTCAAGGTAGGCATAGGCATGTTTTTAGTCATACTGTCATGACCCGGCCTCGGGCTTGGAGTTAACCAAGATGGAAACGTATGGTCAGACGGTGGAAATCAATTTTCTGTTATTATGTTTTTATAACAAGCAATTTAATATTCAAATTATACGTGAAAGAGTCACTAAATAAATCAATTAAAATTAACAAGAATAAACTTATACATTTTCATTTGTTATTCTCGCCTTCTATACACAATTGATCCTCTTCTGTTCATCTTATTCAAATACCTAAAACCCAAAAAGAATATTAAAGCAACATAATGAGTTATCTAAAGATAACTCAGGAGCAATCACACTCTTAAACTACAGTAATCCACTAAAAAAAATACAATATGTATACTGATCTTTCATATCTTTATAACAAATCTTTTAATATACTAAACTCACATATTTTTATAAGAAATTTTATACATGTTAAGGCATGTATCAATGATTTTTTTTTCTAAATTAACACACTAATCTTCTATATCCATTTATCTTAACTATACTTTTACTTTATACTTTACATATATTTATGTATCTGTGAGAATCACCGTCAATAAAACCTCACATACCCTTGGCTAATATTGTCCAGTCGGCTCTCGTCAACACAGCAGTTAGCAATCTACATATCGGAACTGTCTAGGTTGGAAATGCACTTACCTGTCTCTGATCGATATTATCTCGTCGGCATAGTGATTAGCAATATAAACATTACGATTGTCCAGAGAGATAAGCTCTGTTCTACTCGTCCCTGACCGATATTATTCCATCGGCACAGAGATTACTGATCTAACCATTACAATTATCTGAGGTGGTAGATAAATTTTATACGAGCGGGTAAACTGACATCCCCTTTCTGTAACGTTAGAGGAAAAAATCCTCCTCTAAACTGCACATATAGGCATTTATATACAAGTTATTTCATTATTTATAACATACATTATTATGCGATGCCTTTATGCATCTACTAACATGCATATTTACTCTGTTATGTAACTATTCATCATACATAACTCTCCATCTCATGCATATCTCTTACTTATATTATGTATATCATTTTTCATCGTGCTTATAATGTGCATAAATCATGTCATGCCCATTTTGCAGATCATGCATCTCATACATATCTTTCTCGCATATCTAGTCTGACTAACAATATGAAAGATCTAACTAAACTAGAATATCCATGGAGTTAAACATGCATTTTGAAATAAAGAAAATTACCGAAATTTAAAAATATAATTACTCACCTCGGTTGTCATGTTGGATTATGCGGTAACCTTTACATAGATTTTAATAACTATAAAACATAATATTAAACTTTAAGATTTAAACAATTTTCTCATCAATCAAATTATAATTCTTAAATTAACATAAGATTAATTTACGGGATCACATTATAGTGAATTTTCACACTCTTGCCTCGAGCCTGCCGCACCGGACAAATAACACGAAATCTACAATAAACTTAGGATTTATAAACCAATAAGGTAATATTCTTACCACAAATAAGCTTCTCGGCACAAATCTGTCTTTCAGAAGCTGCAAAATATCTTCCCCCTTCTTCCTAACGCTTCAAATCTACTTTCTCCTTCATTGACTTCATGCTAAAAGTCCCTACAGAAACTCATAAACCACTTAAGAAACTTTTGGCACAAGATCAGGGCCTCTCACGTATATCGCAAACGAACAATGCACGAAGAATGAGACAAATCTCAAAATAAAAGTAAGATGAAGGAAATGAAAGTCTCAAATAGCATGAAATAAGGTTTCATACTCACAGATTTCAACCTGGAGCCCTAAAATGTCGTCTGTGGCTCTATGCGGGCGCTCGCCTCCTCTGCACGACTCGACTACAATTTGGAATCACACTGTGCCATGACCGGGTGTTGAAATCGTGAGAGGAAGATCGAAAAAGGAAATCGGAAATAGAAGGGGCTTCACGCGACACAACTGAGAGATAGGGAGAGGAATCGAACGCTTTGGAGAGGATCCCCCCATTCGATGCCCAAATAGAGGGAAATAACATGTGGTAAGTCGGTAGGAACAGTAACAATAAGGATTTAATTATGTTTAATTAGGTTAATTAAACTTATAACTTCAAATCTTTTATCTCTCATTCCATTCATAATTTATACAGTATATTATATCGAATTGATCAATTTGACACAGAGTTTTATAAAATTCGCTCGATCAAAACTAAGGAGTGCGAAAATTTGAGTACATTTTATGTCAACAAAAATGAGTTATTACAATATCCACTCCTTATTAAATTTCATCTTCAAAATTCATAAACTCCACATCAACTATGAAGTTGAAATAAAAAGTCATTAGAAAAATCTGTTTATTATTAAGTGCTAACCGAAACATCAAACTCTATGCATCAGCAACATATTCTTCTGGGTCCAGATGAGTTAGGGAATAAACACTTGGACGATTGTTTTGACATCGTTGCTCCTTATGATTCATATTATCAACATTTTCCATCCTCTGCTATCCTCTATAACCACTTCTAGATGTAGATCTTTCCTGAAAATTCCTCTAAACTGGATTTCAGCCTGGGTGAGCATCTGATGTGGATCCCTGAACAGCATTAGGATAATTTCCCCTCTGATGTCCAAGTTGTCCACATAAGTAATACAAATTCAAATCTTACACTTAACACAGGGCTCTATAGTGCTACTACCAGCCTAACTAACAACTCCACCAATGTAGGACTTTACCTTCTTCCCAATGGACTCTCCTTCTCCTGATTGAAATGTTGGTACCACTTCTTCAAGCTCTCTCTTATGCATGTCTCTATGTTTCTGAGTCTGTTGAAAATCAATCTCCACCCACCTAGCCCTCTCCGCTAATACTGAATAGTGTTCGATCCCAAGTGGCACTAGTGATTGTCTGATCGAATCCTTCAATCCATAAAGAAATATGTGGCATTTCTCCTCTGAATTAGGAATCAACTGAGATGCATACCTTCACAGAATAGTAAATTCCGCTTCGTATTGCAAAACTGATCGATTTCCTTACACCAACCTAATGAATTTATCTTGCATCTATCTTCTAGTTGACAGTGGTACAAGCCAATCTCTGAATGTTTTCACAAACTCGTCCCACTGCACCAATTGGTTGGTTCTACCTCCAAACTCTCATGTAACTGTCCTTCCCACAATCTCACAGCTTCTCCCTCAAAAAACAAAAGTGGCAATGGTAACTCTTCTCTTCGATGTACATGATAACCCATTTATAATCTTCTCCTCTCAAAAGCCAGTTTTCAGCTTCCACTAGCCTTCCAGCTCCAGAAAGCAAAGGTGGTCTCATATATTGAAAGAGCTTCAAGTACTTATTCATTGGTGCTCATCCACTAGTACTAGCTTGAGATTGAGAATTCTTAATCAATTGAGCCGCATAATTCATCATATCAATAAATGCATCAGCATTGACTTTGACATTCTGGGGTACAACGGATTCTACTTCTCATCTCTAACCTCTTCCTCCGGATCATCCATAATTCTGAAAAAAATAACCATAATTTAATTAGAGTCGATTAAAATTTTTAATTTATATTATTTATAATTTAATCCAATTATTCTATTGACTCTTTCATTAAAATTAAGATTATTTAATCTAAACCTCTTGCTCTGATCAAAAATCTCTGCTCTAATATAACTTTTGTTACGATTCGCCCTGGGGCTAGGAGTTAACCAAGACGAGAACGACGGTCGGACGGTGGAAAATAAATCTTTACTATTTTATTTCTATCACAAGCAGTTTAATATTTAAATAATACATGAAAGATTCACTAAAGAAAGTAATTAAAATTAACAAGTATAAATTTATATATTTTCGTTTGTTATTTTTTTCTTCTGTACACATTTGATCTTCTTCTGTTATCTTATTCAAATACCAAAAACCTAAAAAAAAAATTAAAGCACCATAATGAGTTATCTTAAGATAACTCAAAAGCAATTACACTTCTACACTGCAGTAATCCAAGAAAAAGAATTTAATATGCATGTTGATCATTCATATATGTATAAGAAATTTTTTAATATGTTAGTCTTTCATATTTTTATAAGAAATCTTTATATATGTTAAGGCATGTATCAATGACCTTTTTTCTAAATGAACATACACCAATCTTCTATATGCATTTATCTTAATGTTACTTTTAATTCATACTCTTTACATATATTTATGTCTCTGTGAGGGTCACTGTCAACAAAACCTTGCACACCTTTGGTCAATATTGTTCTGTCGGTTCTCGTCGGCGCAGCGGTTAGCGATCAACACATCGCAATTCTCTAGAGTGAAAAGGCTCTTAGCAGCCTCTTACCAATTTATCCCATCGGCACAGTGATTAGCAATGTAAATATCACAATCGTCTTGGGAGGTAAGATCTGGTCTACTCTCCTCTGTCGATATTATTCCGTCGGCACGGTGAAAAGTTATCTAACCATCACAATTATCTAGGGTGGTAAAAAAATTTTACGCGCACAAGTACACTATTGTCTCTTGTATGTGCCATTAGGGGCTCATCTGAACATGCACGTGCAAGCATTCATATAAAAGCTATTTCATTTTTTATAACATGCATTATTCTAAGATAGCTTTATGTATATACTTACATATTTACTATACTATACAACTACACCATACACAACTCTCATATCATGTATATTGTTATCTCATGCATATCTCTTACTTATATCATATACATTATTTTCCATCGTGCTTATATTGTGTATCTATCATGTCATATCTATCTTGTAAATCATGTATATCATACATATAATGCATCTTATACATATCTTTCACATTATCTATCATGATTAACAATATGAAGAATCTAACTAAACTAGAATATCCATAAAGTCCAACATAAATTTTGAAATAAAAGAAAATTAATGAACGATTGTCGTGCTGGAGATGCGATAACCATTATGTTGGTCTTAATAACATATAAAACATAATATTAAACTTTAAGATTTAAACTAGCTCCCATCAATCAAATTATTCTTCTTAAATTAGTATATTATTAATTCACCTCAATTTACGGGATCACTTTATAGTGAATTTTTACTCTCTCTTAGAGCCAGCCACGTCGGACAAATAACCTGAAATCTGCAATTAACTTCGAATATAAAGATATCTTGGCTCATTAAGTAGTTTAACCCAAAAAAGTAACATTCTTACCACAAATCTGCCTTTCTGAAGATGCCAAATATCTCCCCCCTTCGTCCTAACACTTCAAATCTCCATTCTCTTTCTCTGATTTCATGTTAACAACCCTTCTGAAACTCAAACTACTTAGGGCACTTTCAGCACAAGATCGGCTCATCTGACGATTACAAGGTATGAATAATGCACGAAAAATGGGGCAAATCTCATAATAAAAGAAAGTGGAAGGAAATGAAAGTATTAAATAGCATGAAATAGGGTTTCGTATTCACAGATTTCAACCCAGAGCCCTAAAATACCTACTCCGGCTCTATGCGGGCAACTCGCCTCCTTTGCACGACTAAGCTACAGTGCGGGATCGCACTGTGTCGTGATCGGGCGCTGAAATCGCGAGAGAGAAATATCCCTTACATTCTAACACAAACAAATAAATAAACAAATATATATATATATATATATATATATATATATATATATATATATATAAGCCCTATGGTCTATTTCAATGAAATAAAAAGGGGTACAAAACAAGTAGTATGAGAGGGCGTCGGCGTAAGAACGACCCGAGGCCATCTCACAGCACTGCAGCTGTCGAGATCCGAGCAGTGGAGCAGCAGCCACGAAACTATCGGCGCAGCTTGATGTACTCTGCCTCCAGTCGAACAAATGACTAGAAGCAGAACAGAGGAGGTGCAACTAGTGTATGAAGACCAGGTCGTCCAGCAGAGAGTCGTCTTCTGTTCGATTGAGCCAGCAAGCTCGGACGACGCACTCGAAAACTGAAGCAGACGAGGCCGACGCACTAAACGCAGAGGACGACGAAGAGGTCGAAAGGTTTGGCCGACGCACTCGACACAAACGACGACGAAGCAGACGAGGCCGACGCATTCGACGACGAAGCAGACGAGGCTTGCGAACAGCTACAACCCGAGGTATACTTGCGAGAAGGCTCATCCAGCAACAGTAACCACGAACATGTCGAGGATGATGGAGAGATGAGATCTTATTAAGCGCTAAAAAAGTTTTTAAATCTCACATGAGGGATATTAATCAAATCCCCATGCAAAAGAGAACTAAAAAAAGAAGAAGGTGAAGAACTACAAATGATCTCATTTGAAAAAGTAGCTCTAGAAGCAAGCCAATTTGCAGGTTGATTCCCTTCTCTATGGATGTGACTCCAAATAATAAATCTAGAAGAAGAGAGATTGAAGATCATATTAATCCAAGTCTGTAGATACCAAGGAGTAGCAGCTTTATGAAGCAAAATTTGCACTAATGGAAGCGAATCCATTTCCATATGTATTAACAGTGATTGTGCATAACAACAGCTTTATGTTCCCAAAAGGCTGCAATTGCTTCAGTCTCAATGCACTGTTAGTGAGAACTGGTGCTGAAAAAGTACCATAAACAATGTCCACTGTAATCTCTACACAGACCTCCACTACCAGCAGCAGATTGTTTGAAACTTCCATCTGTATTTATTTTAAGCCAAGGCAATTTAGGTGTTCTCCAAAGAATCAGCTGAAATCTTCTATCAATAGAAGCTTTCCCTTGAAGAATAACTAACTTCCTTAATGTATAAAGATATGACAAGCAATTCTGTATAATAGATTGGGTAGAAAAGACTTTGTTATCAAAATAACTCCATTTCTGGTCATCCAAGTAAACCAAAAAATAATGAGTGGAAGATAATAATCTGATGTAACTTTCCAATCCTGCCAACAAGCTTCAATATTAACCCATAAATAAAAATTAGAACTGGCTCCATTTGAATGCAGAACTGATTTCGAAACTTCCTGAACAGCCATACAATGCAGAAAAAGATTATTAATTATTAATAGATTCCTCACTGGAATGACAAAAAATACAAACCTTTTATATATATATATATATATATATATATATATATATATATATATATATATATATATATATATTATAAATGGTAAATTCATTGATGTAAAAGGGAAGATACAAAGGTCTTAGTGAGTGGGCACTAAGAGCCCACTCACAAGGAATACAACTCACTCAAGAAGAGACTTTAAACAACTTGTATACCCAAAAAAAAAATTTGAAATACTCCTAATCGTGGTGGGTGGATTTACTTCCCTTCCCCTAGATCTAGGGAGGGAGTTCAGCAACAAACTGAGATTTGGGCTTCCGCCTGAAACTATCAAACAGTCATCCTGAAAATTCTTGAGTTCTAGCATTCATTTTTTCTTCTTCCTAGATTTGTAAACTTGCCATTCATCTGCGAGTGGTTATCCCATCTGATCAATTAGAGGATCCTTGATGGAGAGCTCACCCTGGGGGGTATGTTGAGCCATAAATTGCTGAGCAGTCTCAGCCTGCAGCCCACCTTGATCATGGCGCTCCTCCAGGACTTGAGCACCCTCATCTCTCACAATAGGTGATTCCATAACACTTCGGCTAACATCTGGTTGGTGAGCAATAGCTTGATGAGTCAAACTTTCATTCAACATTTCTGGAAGATTTTTAGTTTCTGCTATATTTTCCTCCACTTGGATGATGTTGTTAGGAATTGCATGATCCAAGTGCACAAGAAGGTTGGATCTCAATTGTGGATGAAGCCTAAAGCATTTGGCAGGGGTTTGCCCAAAGAGTTTCCAGTGATTACAGTAGTAGGGTCTTTGTTCTGCGACAATTGACTGCCAATACCCGTTGTGAGCAGTACAAAGCCATATTTCATCTTCATAAGTGAGAGTAATATCCCTTTCAACAAGAATCCTTGCAACGAACGCCTGAATAGGTTGAAGGTGGGTATGTCCAATTTCATTAGTCTCCTTAGTGCAGCTTCAATAGAATAGAGAACTTGGTGATTAAAGTAGTGCAACTTTAGGCCTGGTAGTTTATACCAGATTGGAACTATAGGGGTTTCTTCAGAAGACCACTTGAGCAATTTCATAAATTTCCCATCAATTGTCATAAACTTCTTGAAAAAAATTTTGGCAGCCTTCTATTTTAGATAATTGTATCATCACATGTCTCCCATCGATGATACCAACCTTCCAATGTCCCAATAGTTTGAGATCTTCAAAAGCCTTTCGAACGATTTCTATTTTAGGATGTCCCGATTGAAATTTCCCAATGAGGGTAAATTTGCACTTATCCACCAGATTGGAAACTTCAACATCAGAGAAGATTAGAGCTAGTTTTCCACTCTTTCTACTCGCCTTCTTGACGAGATTACAGTCCCCCTGGCCTTCAAATGATTCTGATAAACCTGAGGAAAAAACCTGATATGATCCCACAGAGCCAACCATATCAACATAAGAAGCCTTCCCAAGGTTTAAAACTGAAGTAGTTGGTGGTTGAGGAGGAATAGAAACCATAGAACTAAGAGTTGAACAACGGCAAGCTACTGGGATTGAGACGAGAGTACGACCGGAGCTCTCGTGCATGAAAACTGAGAGCAGAGGAGGAGGAGCGAGTGCAAACGCTCGATCCAGAGCAGTCGAGCTGAAGGAGAGGGAGTCGAACCCGAGTCCTCAGCAAGTAGGGCTCCATGGCTGTGACGAGAAAATCGCCCTCGTGCGTGCAAATCGAGAGCAGAGGAGGACGAGAGTGCAAACACTCGATCCTGAGCAATCGAGCTGAAAAAGAGGGAGTCGAATCCGAGTCCTCGTGAAGTAGGGCTCCACAGCAATGACGAGAAAATCATGCGAAATCCACGAACGAATCGAAGTGTCGAAGCTGACGAATCATGTAACCGAAGAGGTCGGCCTAAGTAGATGAAGTCGACGGTGAAGTCGACCAAAGTTGGCTGAATCAACAAAGAGGACTAAGGAAATTGTAATCAGGCGAAACCCTAGTAGAGCCTCCAACCATTATCATATATACTTATTACACCCTTTATTTGAGATATATATATATATATATATATATATATTCCACATAAATATATGTACTAATCACATTTTTATTCTAATTCTAATTACATTAAATATTCTCAAACTACTAAAACAACTTGAACCAATACCTAGTCATTATTAGATATAACAAAGAAAGAAATGATCAACCATCACTTATACAAGTAGACATCTTATCCTTACATGGTGGTGGAGTATGAAGTCACATCCAATGGGGAACAAATTAGATTTCAATACCAACAAGCATGCTGAATGAGAATAATCTCAATCTTCAAAATTTAATGTTCCTTGCCCAAGTAGATCTACCTCACTCGATAAGTCTAAATGTCCCTTAAGGCGACTAGCCTCTCTCGAGCCAATTACATCCTCAATACCTACTCTAGCAACACTCTTAACCAATTCCAGTTACTTTTGCTGGGTTGATAGTGTCACTTGCGCCAACATTTCATCCACCCATTTGGTCACGGCAACCATACCAACGGACTCTTTATGGAACAACTCACCAATTGCAAGAAGGGCTAAAGACCCCGGAGTTTCGGGATAGTGTGCTTCAGGCAAAGAGATAGCTCAATAGACATCTCAATCCTCCAAATGGGTCTCCAGAAGCACACATACTCAACTCATGTCGTGGCCACTCCTTCATGGAGCAACTTAGACAACTCACACACCCAACTCAACAAGATGCTCACCCAAGTAGTAATAACAAATGGTCAAACTCCTCCCAACCATGTTCATCATTTAAACATTCACTCCGAGAAATATTCTATACACCACTTAATAAAAGCTCAATAAAAAAAGTGAAATAATAAACTATAAAAAGTTTGCACCCTCTATGAAAACATTTGCTCATTAGGATGGCTTGGTTCGTCGCGGTCATCTTCTAATAAAGAAATATAACATTAAAATAGCTTTGCAAGAAAAAAAAAACAAAAACCTAATTTCTAATTTCACTAAGCTCACCAAGTTGTTCCACTTCTACTTCGTTCTTAGAGAGAGAAAGAGAGGTCTCGCATGTAGACTCGTCCGAAGCCACAAAAGTTGGATTGTCCTCATCCGAAGAGCTTGCTTCCTCTTTCTTTCAATATGACTCAACTTGTAGTTACCTTCCAAAATTACAAGAGAACTAAGTATGTATATCTCAAAGGGTGAACTCACCCAAAAAGGAAAATAAAGAGATGGGCTCAATACAAATTTGTCAACCGAACTCAGAGAAGAACTCACCAACGGGATCCAAAACAACTCCAGTCAAATTTGTGGCAATAAGGGTGTGTTTGGGGCGGCATGGTGCCACGTAGCAATTTTTCCTGTTAGGTAAAATTGTTTTTTGTCTGTGTTCTAAAAAAACTACAGCTAAAAACTTTGTTTCGACACCATACATGGCTACCTGCAGTGGCTGCTAGAAAGCCGCAGTCTGACTTTTTCAAAAAAAAATTATAATGGCTACCGCAACTTTTTAAATAGCAGTTTCTTCTTCAAGGGTTTCACAGCTGCTTCTTCAAACAACTACAGTTGCCTCAAACAAACCGTACATTTGACAAGCAACAAGGCAAACTCATACACCTACTGAATAGAAGAATCGATCAAGGCTCAAGAACGATCACAATTTACTATACCAAATCCAACGAACCAACAAAATCAGATAAGCACAAATGACCAAAACTACCACTTGTCTCAAGTTACTAGAAGATCCATCGACTCCTCCATAGTTCAACTGCATAAGGACCAAATGCCTTTTATATTTATTTATATTTTTCACATGTATTGCCTATTCTGTAGCATTTTCTATCACGCTCAAGTTCTTAGATCTCAAATATATAAATAGACGATCCTAAGGAGAGCCCAATTTTTTATTCTTCTAGCCCCTGCCGAATAATATTATTTTCTTGAGCCTTCTCTAGTTGATTCATTCTCTTCTTACGTCTCTATTTCTTACCCTTCACTATTTCTTTGGGTCCGTAAACTTAAGTGCGACCCATATACAAATCAAAATCCAAAAAAGAATGATAATGGTAATGATGATGACAGAGAATCACTAGAATATTGCGTAATAACTCATGTATAAAGAGAGATAATTGAGATGTCTCTTTGCCTCTTTTTATATGATAATTGAGATCTCAATTCTCCATGCAATGTCTTTTTTTATTCTCCTCTATTCACTAAGCAACACGTAGTTGACTTAATAATCATATCCCAACTAAAGTTGGGGTCTTGGAGAGGTCATCCCATGCGTACATATTTCATTGAGCAGGAAGACCCTTTGCCTTTGTTGATCCTCGTACTCGGCCTCTTGTATTTGGCCTATTAGTGATTTAATTGATGCTCCTGGTCAATCCTATGTATTCCACTTCTCCGGCTCGCCATCTTCTACGAGTAGATGGGCTGAGAGCTAGTCGATCTCTACTGATCTAAGTGGCTGCTTTTTGGTCATACATAAACTACAGTTGCTGGTATAATAAGTCCCATCAATCCTTACGAAAAAGATAAAAATCAAGTTCCTAAATTTAGTATTATTGTTTATCCTTTTCTCTTCCCCTTTTTGTTATATTGCTCTTTTTTTATATCATCTTCCATGTGATTATGATCCCGGGTGATAAAACAAAACTCAAAGAGAAACCCTCCCATGTTTCAAAATCATGATGCATTGAAAGAGGCTTCCGAATTTTATTGTAGCGGGATAGAAGAACAGACATAGAATATCATGTAAATAAACTTACAGATATATCCGCCCATGCTGGCTCGGGAATCAGCAGCGACAATGACACCTTCCTTAAAAATGAATGCAAGCGTCGTCGTTCCCTTTGCCGGCTTCACCATCTGTACAGCCTTATTCTGAAATGCGTCAAACTGTATGGAGAAAAAAAATGAGAGCATCAACAATAATGATTATTCTCTCCAAAAGTGGCACAAAACTAATGCCGCCAAGCAATCCAACAACGCAGTAACTCACATCAGGGTAGCTGGGAAGATCGAAAGAAGAGGATCCAAATATGTCGCAGCGGAAATTGTCAAGCGCACCGCAGTGGGAACCGAAAGGTTGGAGGCCGCTAGTATCGAGCTTCATCTCAATTTAGAGCTTGCAACAGTGAAATAAAATGAAAAGAAATACTTGTAGAGGTGGCGTGTGGTGTATGAGGGATGGGCGGGTCTTAACAGTAGAAGAAGGTAAAAAACGAACGGCCAACTGCGAAAAGCTAGATTCAGTGAGCGGTAAAGACGAGCGAGGGGCTCTTTGCTGCGATCTGTCGAGAGGACGAAAAACAAAACTTGGAAAGGAAGAAATGATGTTTTAGTTTGAAGATCCCCGGATCAATTCGATTATTTTCGAATTCTTTAGTAATATATAATGGGTGTGTGTTAGGCCTGTTTGGCGTAGCTGCAACTTCTCAGCTATGTTGTTCAGGGAAGTTCTTATGGGGAAAGTAATTGCGTGAGATTCTGATTGTCTGTTTCGATTCATATTGTCGATAATGATTATGGAAGCAATTGTTTGGGATGAATGACTAACTGCTCCTATTTGGTAAATCTGTTAAAAAAATAAGGAACACTTTCATTTTAAAATAGCGTAGCCACCAGTTTAATTCAATTTAAAATTATTATATTTATATGTAATATTAATTCCTTATAAATACCTTAATAATATTTAATATGGATATTTGACATTAATTGCATATTTTGCACGACTAAAGTCTAAATTTAATTATTTCGGTTCTTACTATGATGTCAAAAATATGTAAATTAATAATACATTTTAAATATAATGTTTAGTTCATTTCGTATATTTTAAATTTGTCAATATATGTCAAATAAAAAAATCCCTTTAGCTTTCCATACTCAAAACCTTTTTTTGTAGATGCATGAGTTTGCTCTAGAGTAGCTTCCATGGGTGAATTGTGTACTAAACTTGTATGCTTGAAACCTATATATGCTAACATCATATTTCTAACATAACAATTACATCACTTTATGGGGTATAGACCAAATGAAGTAGTGATTGATGGTGTAATTAATTCAAAAGGTAGAACATATGGTATACGAAACAGATTTTGATAAGTACTTGAATGACAAATCACTTATACAGTCAAAATAGAATTAATCTAAAAATCTCCTTAACGAGATACAAGTATATGTCATATTAACCAATGCATTTATTATTTCTTCTCGAAGCTGTGTCATTTCTTCAGCACCTTCGCCGTCCTTACTGCAAATGTTAGGCTGCTCGCTATCATCTGTTAAAGAACCTATTTGCTTTTCTGATCGTCGTGCAGCTGCTTCTTGTTCATTCATTTATGCACTGCAGAAATCGATATCGAATTGTGACGGTTATGCAGCGTCATCGTTGTTATAACGATCTGCACCTGTTTAGAAAAGGGATACGAGGGCATGTCTCGCAGTATAACCCATTTTTTCTTCCAAACACCAAATGTTCTCTCGATCACGCCTCTTAAGGAAGAATGTCGTTTGTTGAAGACGTCCTTCCGGGTTCGTGTCACTTTACTTGCTCTTTCAAAATCCGGTATATGATACCTTGTATCCGGGAATGGTTTCATATAACCTCTTTGCAACGGATAACGGACATCCACCAAGTAATATTTTCCTGTTTCAAATTTGTAAGTAATGTTTGATGTATGAAGATCACATAATTGAATTTTGATAGAATACGCATATCGTTTGGTGGATGCCGAAAACAGTAGCGTTCATTTCTCGTTACACTTTTAAATATCCTGCTGTCATGTGCACTACCCTCCCAACCAGGCATGACAAATGTAAAACACATGTTAAAATCGCATACCGTCATGACATTTTGTGTTGGTATTCCACTTCGGCCGATAAATGCTACTTTTTCATTGTTCAAAACACGTGCATCGACATGTGTTCCATCAATTGCTCCGATACAATCCTAACCATGTTTAGTCACATAATAAATGTGTTTAGCTGTATGTAGACTAAAAATTGGACAATGAATATTAGATGCATACCTTAAAGAATGGCATGTAACGAGGATCATTACGAATCTCTCTTGGTATTTGTGCAAATGTTGGATCCAGTGGCTTGATAACATCTTTACCTAAGCTTACTAGAGCATTCAAACCTACTGTGAAATACCTACTAATTGTTTCTGAAGAATGTTGAAACCGTTCCATCGCTGAACGCATCAACTCGTTCTGAGAAAGTATGTAGATAGTGATTGTTAATACCTCCTGATTTGTTGTCCTCATAGACCCATGCAGTCCATGAGATTCAGCAAGCTCCGCTAACAGGCCCTTAAACACCTCCTCACTAATTTTAAATATATTGTGGAATCTGGTTGGATGTCCTTCTAACATTTCCACAACCCATTTTTCCCCAATGTGTGCTGATGTGTAACATGGGGGAAGTTCAATGTAGGTGTTGTAGTACTCGATTGCCAAGTTTATTGCTGTTTTTGTCCTCCTACGACGACGTTCCTCAGAATCCATACTAGATCGTATTGTGAATTAAAAAAAAAAATCAAATCACTAAGCAATTCATATGCACAATTTAACCTAAGTCACATGCATAATTTAAACACTTCTCAGAACAATATGAAAGGAAAGACGAAAGAAAACTACGTTATGATCAGAATATATCGTTCAAAGAAACAACCAGCCAATCATAAGTTCAGAACAAAAAAATAATTGTCCAAATGTGCAATTTAAACTACAAATTGAACCCAAGTCACATGTTCCTCCTGTAATAAAAATGTCGTAGGTACTTCACCCTACGTTTTTTAGATATTGCCATGAAGAAATCTCTGTGTACCGAATCCTATAGCAGCTCAACAGCGAAATAGCACAGATCATCATCATCTGTAATGTCTTCATCCTCCTCCAAAATTGAAACCACCTTGTTCACCGAGGATTTTTGCACTTTATGCAGTGCATCATTTGAAGATTCGACCAAGTAGGAGAGTTGAGCCATGTATGAGGCAGCTCGACTCTTCTTCCTACCTTCGAAGCGAGAACGCTTTGATCGATTCGTTGGTCGGAGCTCGGTATGTCCGGAGGCTAAGCGGCACGGAGAATCATCGGATAGGCCGACGGCCACATTCTCTCGGGTCACGACAAATCCAACCTCGGCCGGGTGCTCATGCATACTTGCCGGTGGCGACGATACCACGAAACATCCGATCCATCTTCTCCTCAAGTTCAGGTTCAATTCCACTCAGTTTAAATTTCTTAGCAGCAGGAACAACCTGAGACAAAATTAGATCAATTAAAATTAAGCAAAAATTGTATAAACATTTGAAATTATGAAATATACTAACCGCAAGTCGTTGTGTCCACCACTCCTCAGATGCATCTATGGTGCGCGTAGCTGGATTCCAACCGAGACCTGTACACCCACTTTTTAAATCTTTCCATATCTTCCAATCCTTTTTCAGCTGATCCCATGTATTTTTCAGTTTCATTCTATCATACGTCCTCCCAGTTGCTTCTTTAAAATGCTTAACAATATTTTCCCAACCTTCTTTATTGAGAAATGTGAACGGTCTATTTCCCAACTCTATCTTTTTTATGCATAGATCACAAAAAAAATATTTTATATCATTTTCCCATGTTGCTGGTGGACCAATTTCCTTCCCCTTACTGGTCATGTTATACTAAGCTAAAACACATATAGAAATGAAATACATTCAAATTTACAAATAAACCACCCAAATCTTTCCAGATCTTGCAAATGAACCCCCTCAGCACTTTCCGATTTTACAAAGAAACCATGCAAAGCTCTCAGGTTTTGCAAATAAACCCCAAATCTCTCCAGATTTTGCAAAGAAATCATGCAAAGCTCTCAGGTTTTGCAATAAACCCCAAATCTCTATAGATTTTGCAAAGAAACCATGCAAAGCTCTCAGGTTTTGCAAATAAACCCCAAACTTGTAAGAGAAAACCTTCTCCAAAACATAAATTTCCAAAAATTCACAGAAAAAGTTGCAGGCATGTGTAAAGCATAGGGAAAGCTCCCAAGTTTCCTTAAACCAATTCCAGCATATATAAAGCAAAGGGAAAGCTCCCAATCAACGGGAGGAGCCAACCACCAATTCTCCATCAGAAGAATAGAAGTAGCAGTTGCCGCCAGACACAGGGGCCATCCTAGCTACTCTATTGCCGTAGGATGAGATGGTGATGAAGCATGATAACCACTAATAGCATAGGCAACAAAAAATGAAATCCAACTTTCTAATATGAAGCTCAATAGATAGGAATTGATTCATTACAATAACCCAGCATGCCTGAATCAGACTTCTCATGAAAGAAGCTTAAGCACTCAAACCTCAAGAAATTAAAACAAAAAAGCCATGTAGTTTCAGCAGCAAAGCTAAAAGAAGAAGCCAAATGACCCCAATCAGCAAGTTAAAAGAAAAGCCAAATAATCATTTAAAACAACTGAAATATACCCTATTTGAAACATACAGAACATTTCACAATGCTCAATAATCCCAAACAACAAGTTAAAAGAAAAGCCAAATAAGCATTTAAAACATTATTTAAAACACTTGAAATATACCCAATTTGAAACATTCATCACATTTAACAATGCCCAATAATCCCAAACAACAAGCTAAAAGAAAAGCCAAATAAGGGAAAGGGTTCAAAAAATTTCTCCCAAGCCACCAAAATAAAATCTCTAACATAGCATTCCATTTTTTTATTTCAAGTACGAAGCCCAAATGTGTCATCTGAAGCAAATCACTCTCTAAAGGAACATCATGTTAAAGTTATGTTATCCCACTATTTGTAGACCACCTGCACATCCAAGTGCCCGCTAAGGTGAAAACAGTAAACAAGTATCAATATAAAAAGCAAAATGTGGCAAGAATCCATGCCTCTATGATACTCATGATCCCACAAAACAAACAGAAGATTCAGAATTTTATAAAAAATCAGCTTTTGTGGTGCACCGCAGCACGTACAAAGAGCCTCATTGGCTATATCTTTCATAATTTAGTTTAACAGTACATTAGTGCTCAAATTGCAAAAATTTACTATTCCTGTGTTGGAATAACAGATCCATAGGTTCCACGATTCAAATTTATTGCATACATCTTATCAACTACTTCTTTTCCATCTTATCTTACATGAAATTTTGAAACATTTTGGGTACAGTCTTGCAGGTAGAATGTGGGAGAAAAGAGAGGGGGCAACATACTGGGATCCCTCACTCAGATTTGAATACAGTGAGCAAGAATATTTGCATGACTTCTGTTGCTTTGGTGAAAACAGTAAACAAGTATATCACAAAAGATGCATACAGTGTTCCTACTTCCATTGATTTGGTGAAAACTCAGATGGAACATGGCTCATATATCACAAAATAAAATACCTCACTAGCTAGGAACTGCATTCCATTTCCATCTCAACAAGCATATAACCAATGTAAGAAGCATAAGCTCAATGTAAGAAGCACATAGCTATGAATAACAACCCCAAATCTAGATACTCATGACAAAGCCAAATATTCGTAATGTAAAAGTGTAAAATATGTGTTAATCCACAGAAGGAAGCAACTAGCAGAAACGGGAAGGAGAGGTGAACGAAGCCCGTAAACAAGCATGGAGGGAAGAAGAAAATGCCCTAACATCCGCAATTAGTAAGAAAATATCTCAGGTTTACCTGAGATCTGCCGATTCGCGTGGATTGGGAAGAAGAAATGTCTCAGATCCTTGAGATAAGCAGCGGGGGCAGGGTTAGGGCAGAGAAGGAAGAGGGATTGCCGCAGGGTAAGGATGAGATAAACCCGTGGGCGAAAGCGGGGCCGTGGGGTTATTGCCGCAACCCGCTTTCCGTCCGCTTTCAAGGGGCTTTTCACCGCGCCGCTGCAACCAAACGATGATATTTTGGACGAAGCCGTTGCGACACCACCGCGGAAGAAAGTTGGAAACAAACGAGCCCTTAGTGTGGATTTTGAGATGAAACATTTATTTATAAAAATAACACCAGGCTAACTCTTGAAAAGTGAATACACCTTTTTATGCATACGGAAGATGACAAGGTATGTAAAAAGTTAACTTTAGATGTTAGATATGTAAATACATAGGAAATGAGAGGTATGTATATAAATGTCAACATTATTTAAAGTGTTCTTAAGTACAAATACTATTTATGTGAGAATATTAGGGGCAATTAAAGCATGAATAAAGAATCTGAGCTTAGGGTGGCGCAGCTGCAGCTTCTTAGCTTTGTAGCTGCAGTATCGTGCTGCCCAGAAGCTCGCTGCGGGAAGTCTGGTTGTACTGTTTGGTTGTAGACTGTTCGAGAACAGTATGTGGGCAGCTGTTTCAGGAGAAATGATCAAACTGCCCCTGTTTGGTAAAACTGTTAAAAAAATAATAGCTCATGCAACACTGATTAGGAGTGCAAAGAAAAATTATAAAATTATAACAAATTTTGATAAGTACTCAAATTCCATCCATTCAAATAGAAACAGAAAAGAAACCAAAAAAATGCATAAATATAAGCAGAGACAAATAATTTTACGTGGTTTGGTCATGATGACCCACATCCACGGGAAAAAGAGGAAGACATTTTTATTAAATGAATAAATAGGTAGGTACAATGCTTTTTTTCATGCATGACTCCCATCATTAAGCAATTCTATATACAATGCTTCAGGACCGGCTAGCAAACAAATTTGCTTAGAACCAACATGAGCCCACCAGAAATACCTTACAATCAGCATTGTATTTCTCCAATATTTATAAATAGCCAAATAGAATAAAAAAATGCTCACTTTCTTCTTTTACTTTCTCAGAAAACAATGGTAAAACATCAATCATTAAAATATAAACACCAAAAGTAACATTTAAGATATCAGTAGAATCTTCTATCATAAAGAACCAATATTTGCATGAAAGAAAACACGCACGAAATAAAAGTAAAATATCTTCCCAAAGTTCTTTAATTTAAAAAAAATAAAGTGATGCACTATTAGATTGCCAACCTTCAAACTATTATGATACCTTTATACAGAAATCACAAGTTGGACACTTTTCCATGAAAAAAAATACACAAAAGACAGTTAATAGACTATAACAACAGTAAAACTGTAGTGGGAATTATTTGTCGCAACCTTTCTGATTATTCATCAGCTGAGAGAATTAACATCATTATCATTTCATTAGCCTCATTCCGAATAATAAGAATCAGCTTTGGAAAAGGATACAATGCACATATATGATCTATTACAAGTATACTTAACCCAACATGGTATGCATTAAAGTTGGGTAAGAAAAGAGGTTAAAGACAAGATCAAGCAAAACATGCATTTTGAATAACTGAGAAATAACACCCCATATTTTGTCAAGTAATTGGTCACTGAAGTCACTCTTATTGTTGATTTTAACACATGTTAGGTGTATCTCTCTTTTATTTCTTTAAAAGAGTTTGTGCCACACATAAAAAAAAATATTTTCATTCACACAGCTCGGTCCCTATGTATTTATATACAAAACTTCTAAAATCCAATTTTTATATTATGCCACATTAACTACGCATGAGAGGATATATTTCACATCTAAAAATAAAAAAATGTGAGATCATAAATGTAAAATGTAAAACCCCTTTATCTCCTTCCACCATACACTTTACTATAGGAGATCCAAGGTATTGAAAATGCTAAAACCTTCAATTTTTCAAAAGCAAGATACCAATCTTCAAATTCTCAAAATTTCAGATTTTCATAAAACCTAATCAGACAAATTCTCAATCATACAAAACCAGCTTACATAATTTCAACTTCTCAAAATGAAACTTACAAAGCATTCCAATTTTTTTTTTCAAGTATAAAGCCCACTTTGATTTCCTTTCTCATCACAAACCAACAAGCAAGCAAAAGGGACATCCTTCACAAGCACACTTATCTTTTAATCATATGATCTAACACATAGAACTCAAATTTTACATGACTAACAAGGGGAAGAACCAACCTCAATGCCAAATGACCCCAAACAGCAAGCTAAAAGAAAAGCTATCCTTCTTCATAACCAACAAAGAAGAATAACCAAATAAGCATTTAAAACATGACTTTCCCAAATCAACAGTACAAGTAGTAAGGAAAAGAGGTCAAAAAATTTCCCCCAAGCCACCAAAACAAAAGCACAAATATAGCATTCCAATTTTTTTTCAAGTATAAAGCCCACTTTGGTTTCCTTTCTCATCACAACCCAACAAGCAAGCAAAAGGGACATCCTTCTCAAGCACACTTATCTTTTAATCATATGATCTAACACATATACCTCAAATTTTACATGACTAACAAGGGGAAGAACCAACCTCAATGCCAAATGACCCCAAACAACAAGCTAAAAGAAAAGTTATCCTTCTTCATAACCACCAAAGAAGAATAGCCAAATAAGCATTTAAAACATTACTTTCCCAAATCAACAGTACAAGTAGTAAGGAAAAGGGGTCCAAAAATTTCCCCCAAGACACCAAAACAAAAGCTCAAATATAGCTTTACTTGAATCCGACTAAAAAGAAACCACGAGTTCAGGAACAAAGAGAGACATAAAAGCTCCAAAAATAATGAAAAAAACGTAGCCAAAGTAAGCTACAAGAAAGCCCAAAACTGCAGTCATCCCATGCAGCTCAAAAAAACGTTCAACAGAAACCTGTTGACCTCATTTTTTTACAATGAGTCAACACCCTTTTGACCTAAAAAGTCAACTTTGGTCAAAATGGTCAAACCAGACCCAATGACTAATCCTGTTGACCCCATAGATCACCCTTTTGACCTAAAAAGTCAACTTTGGTCAAAATGGTCAAACCAGACCCAATGACCAATCCTGTTGACCCCATAGGTCACCCTTTTAACCTAAAAAGTCAACTTTGGTCAAAATGGTCAAACCAGATCCAATGACCAACCCTATTGACCCCATAGGTCACCCTTTTGACCTAAAAAGTCAACTTTAGTCAAAATGGTCAAACTGCACCCAATGACCAACCCCGTTGACCCCATAGGTCACCCTTTTGACCTAAAAAGTCAACTTTGGTCAAAATGGTCAAACTGGATCTAATGACCAACCCTCGTTGACCCTATAGATCACCCTTTTGACCTAAAAAGTCAACTTTGGTCAAAATGGTCAAACCGCACCAATGACCAAACCTGTTGACCCCATAGGTCACCCTTTTGACCTAAAAAGTCAACTTTGGTCAAAATGGTCAAACCAGACCCAATGACCAATCTTGTTGACCCCATAGGTCACCCTCTTGACCTAAAAAGTCAAATTTGGTCAAAATGGTCAAACCAGACCTAATGACCAACCCTGTTGACCCTATAGGTCACCCTTTTGACCTAAAAAGTCAACTTTAGTCAAAATGGTCAAATCAGACCCAATGACCAACCCTGTTGACCCCAGAGGTCACCCTTTTGACCTAAAAAGTCAACTTTAGTCAAAATGGTCAAACCAGACCCAATTGTTGACCCCATAAGTCACCCTTTTGATATAAAAAGTCAACTTTGGTCAAAATGGTCAAACCAGACCCAATGACCAACCTTGTTGACCCCATAGGTCACCCTTTTGACCTAAAAGTCAACTTTGGTCAAAATGGTCAAACCAGACCCAATGACCAATCCTATTGACCCCATAAGTCACCCTTTTGACCTAAAAAGTCAACTTTGGTCAAAATGGTCAAACCAGACCTAATGACTAATCCTGTTGACCCCATAGGTAAACTCTTTGATCCAATGACATGTTTAAAACCCTACAATGACAAAATCACAAATAACAAGATTGAGAAGGTCACATTGGACATCTTAAAATTAAAATTGATCAATTTAGGCTAACTTGTGTCAACCTAGGTTAAAATTGGTCAACACTTATCTATTTTGGTCAAAACACACAATTTTGGATAAAAAATGATAAAATGGATAAAAATGAAATAAAAATGACAAAATTAATCGGATAACTAATTTCAAAATTATTTTGATTAATTAAATGACTAATGAATTAATTTTTTTAAATTTTAATTAATGACATAATTAAAATGAAAAATTAAATTAAAGTCATAAAAATGATAAAATACACAAGTTAATTAAAAATAATGGAATTAATCAAATAATTAATTCCAAAATTATTTTTGATTAATTAATGGACCAATAATTTAATTTCCATATTTTAATTAATAACATAATTAATTAAAATGAAAATTAAATTAAAAAGACATGAAATGAGACAAAATTCAAGTTTAAATGAATGTAACATGAAAATTAATCAAATAATTAATTTGAAATTATTTTCAATTAATAAATTGATTAATGAAATAATTTTCAATAATTTTAATTAATGACATAATTAATTAAAATGGAAATTAAATAAAAACATAAAATGACATATAACATTATATGTGACAAAAAAAATCATAATTAATTAAATTGAAATTTAATTAATAATCTATTAAACCTATCATAACACATTTTTATCACATAACAAACCATGGTTAGCCATAGGTTAGAGCTCACTTTGAGGTGGCATGATCCCACCATTCCAAAATTTGACTCACCACCCTCTTAAAATGAGGTGGCCGGCCAATGCAAAGGCCATTTTAGGTCATCCAATGGGAGGGAAACACTATATAAACCATGCCTTAACCACGGTTAAATGTAATCATAAGTGGAGAGATTATGTGTCACTATTTGCCAAAGGAAATAAGTGACTTGTAAGCTCACAAGGAAGAGCAAATACAGCTCACTTCAAGGAGCTAAACCACCACATGGATGATCCAATAGAATGAAGCCATGGAATTAACTTAAGCTTTATTATAATAGGAATCCATCATGAGGATAGAATTTTGGCTGAGAACTTATCCTCAGTCATTAATAAGAAGGATAACACCTTCCCCATATCAACTAAAGCTTACCCATAGCCTCCCTATGGCTATAAATAAGCCATACCCGAAATCAGCAAGGAGAAAAAAAAATTTATTGAGACCTATAGGTTGCTCAAATCTTCTGGCTCCCAACACAAAAACTCTTCCCAAGAATCTTAGCAATCCATTTTGATCAAACCCAAGCCATAGATTGAGCCCAATCGAGCCAATTTGATCAATATTCAAAAACAGCCCAAACCAGCCACCTTCTTAAAATTCTCCTTTGAGGCCGACTTTTGAACCAAATTGGTGTAGCACCAATCTTCCTCTGGAGTCTTAGAAGACAACTACAAGGTCTGATCAAGCTTGATTTACTTGTGACAAATGTATGAAATTATTTTTCTTAAAATAATTCATATTTTTGAAATATCATGTGTTATACTAGCCCAGAAATGTTGCATCACCGTATGGATATATTCTACATGTTTAGATGATTCCGTAGATTCAAAAATCACTCAATTTCGTTGAGAAATGAGTGAGATATTAATGTTTGAAGTTTAACGGTTCGGAATTTTTTCGAATTAATAAGGGATTTATCCCCGCCGTCCGTTCCCGTGTTTTGGAAAGGATGGCGCTGATCGCATCATCCGGTGTACGCTGTTCGGATCCGCGCATGGGATCTTCCCGCTCTTCGACGCGTACGAGGACACGCGTCGATCGGCCAATTTTCTGGAATTAATAAATTCCAGAAAACCTTAAAAACTTCAAAAATTCATATCTTTTGATCCAGAGGTCACAAAAATAAAATAAAAATACCTCTGGAAAGCTCTTGAAGAGAGGAAAATTATGAAATAAAAATCATAATTTTATTCCCATTATTTAATTTTTAAATAATTAAATACTCTCTGGAGTATTTTAATTATTAAAAATTAATTATAAATCAGAAAAATATGAAATTTTGAGGCATTTATCTTTATGCTCTTAGGAATGTTTCATGATTTTTTCAAGGACAGAAAACATACCTATGACACATTTTTCTAATTTTCAAGATATTTTGTAATTAATTCAAATAATAATTACCGAAAAATGAAAATTAAGAAAAATAAAATAAAAATGATTAGAAATGTTAGGGTAACAGAAAATGACCCTAGGAAAATAATTTCTAGTCATAAAAATAATTTTAAATGATATTTTAAAATTTAGGATTAAAATTCATTATTAAATAATAAATTTAATCCTAAAAATCACCCTTTTATAAACTTAACCTATTTTCTTTAAGAGTCTAAATTTGAAATGAATCTAGTTCATGTTAGACTCATGAAAAACTTTAACTAAGTCTAAAAAAATGATAAATTAGACTTGATAAACTTTAATTAGGTTTAAAACATCATTTAAACCTATTAAACCTTAAGCTTAATCAATTAAGTCTAAAATAACAAAATTAGACTTAATTAGGTTTAAAACATCATTTAAACCTATTAAACCTTAAGCTTAATCAATTAAGTCTAAAATGACAAAATTAGACTTAATTAGGTTTAAAACATCGTTTAAACCTATTAAACCTTAAGCTTAATCAATTAAGTCTAAAATGACAAAATTAGACTTAATTAGGTTTAAAACATCATTTAAACCTATTAAACCTTAAGCTTAATCGATTAAGTCTAAAATGACAAAATTAGACTTAATTAGGTTTAAAACATCATTTAAACCTATTAAACCTTAAGCTTAATCAATTAAGTCTAAAATGACAAAATTAGACTTAATTAGGTTTAAAACATCATTTAAACCTATTAAACCTTAAGCTTAATCAATTAAGTCTAAAATGACAAAATTAGACTTAATAAGGTTTAAAACATCATTTAAACCTATTAAACCTTAAGCTTAATCAATTAAGTCTAAAATGACAAAATTAGACTTAATTATGTTTAAAACATCATTTAAACCTATTAAACCTTAAGCTTAATCAATTAAGTTTAAAATGACAAAATTAGACTTAATTAGGTTTAAAACATCATTTAAACCTATTAAACCTTAAGCTTAATCCTATTAAACCCTAAGCTTAATCAATTAAGTTTAAAATGACAAAATTAGACTTAATTAGATTTAAAACATCATTTAAACCTATTAAACCTTAAGCTTAATCAATTAAGTTTAAAATTACAAAATTAGACTTAATTAGGTTTAAAACATCTTTTAAACTTATTTAATTAAAGTTAAACCTTTAATCAAACATAAACCCTAATTAGGTCTAACCCATTAGACCTAATTAAATCAATTAAACCTTACCTAAATTAGGTTTAATTAACCTTAAACAATTAGACTTAACCCATATTAAGTCTAATTAAATCAATTAAACCTTACCTAAATTAGGTTTAATTAACCTTAAAGAATTAGACTTAACTCATATTAAGTCTAATTAAATCAATTAAACCTTACTTAAATTAGGTTTAATTAACCTTAAACAATTAGACTTAACCCATATTAAGTCTAATTAAATCAATTAAACCTTACCTAAATTAAGTTTAATTAACCTTAAACAATTAGACTTAACCCATAATAAGTCTAATTAAATCAATTAAACCTTACCTAAATTAGGTTTAGTTAACCTTAAACAATTAGACTTAACCCATATTAAGTCTAATTAAATCAATTAAACCTTACCTAAATTAGGTTTAATTAACATTAAACAATTAATTTAATTACACTTAACCCATATTAAGTCTAATTAAATCAATTAAACCTTACCTAAATTGGGTTTAATTAACTTTAAACAATTAGACTTAACCCATATTAAGTATAATTAAATCAATTAAACCTTACCTAAATTAGGTTTAATTAACCATAAACAATTAGACTTAACCCATATTAAGTCTAATTAAATCAATTAAACCTTACCTAAATTTGGTTTAATTAACCTTAAATAATTAGACTTAACCTATATTAAGTCTAATTAAATCATTTAGACCTTACCTAAATTTGGTTTTATTAACCTTAAACAATCAAACTTAACCCATATTAAATCTAATATAACCTGAATATAACCTAACTTAAACTCAAGTTAACTTAAACCTTAGGTTCAACTTACATTGAAGTCAAACCTAAACTTGAACTTAAGTCTAACCTACAGTCAAAATAAACTTAGGTTCAACCCGACATGAACCTAAGTCAAACCTAAAGCTAACTTAAGTCTGACCTACATTAGACTTAAGTCAAACCAAACTTAGGTTCAACCTGACATGAATCTAAGTCAAACCTAAACCCGAACTTAAGTTTAACCCATATCAGACTTAAGTCAAAATCAAACTTAGGATCAACACGACATGAACCTAAGTCTAACCCAAACTTAATCTTAACTCAAGACTCAACCCATATTGAACTCAAACCAACTTTAAGTATAGGTTCAACTTAACTTGAACTTAACTTAAGTCAAACCATACTTAGGTTCAACCTGACAAAAACCTAAGTCTAACCTAAACCAACTTAAGTCTAGCCCATATTAGACTTAAATCAAACCATACTTAGGTTCAACCTGACATGAACCTAAGTCTAACCTAAACCAACTTAAGTCTAGCCCATATTAGACTTAAGTCAAACTATACTTAGGTTCAACCTGACATGAACCTAAGTCTAACTTAAACCTAACTTAAGTCTAACCCATATTAGACTTAAGTCAAACCATACTTAGGTTCAACCTGACATGAACCTAAGTCTAACCCATATTAGACTTAAGTCAAACCATACTTAGGTTCAACCTGACATGAACCTAAGTCTAACTTAAACCTAACTTAAGTCTAACCCACATTAGACTTAAGTCAAACCATACTTAGGTTCAACCTGACATGAACCTAAGTCTAACCTAAACACAAATTAATTCTATTCCATATTAGACTTAAGTCAAACCATACTTAGGTTCAACCCGACATGAACCTAAGTCTAACCTAAACCTAACTTAAGTCTAACCCATATTAGACTTAAGTCAAACCATACTTAGGTTCAACTCGACATGAACCTAAGTCTAACCTAAACCTAACTTAAGTTCAACTCATATTGAAACCTTAGGTTCAACTCGACAGTGAACCTAACTCAACTTAGCTTGACATAAACCTTAGGTTCAACATACATGAACCTAATCTTAACCTAACTTAAGTTCAACCTACATCGAACTTAAGTCCAAAACTAAACCTTAGGTTCAACTCAACTTGAACCTAAACCAAAACCTAACTTAAGTTCAACCTACATCGAACTTAAGTCCAAACCTAAACCTTAGGTTCAACTCAACTTGAACCTAAACCAAAACCTAACTTATGTTCAACCTACATTGAACTTAAATCCAAATCTAAACCTTAGGTTCAACTAACAATGAACCTAACTCTACTCAACTGAACATAAACTATAGGTTCAACCCAAATTGAACCTAAATCAACATAAACTTTAGGTTCAACCCAAATTAAATCTAAATCGACATAAACCTTAGGTTCAACCCAAATTGAACATAAATCGACATAAACCTTTGGTTCAACTCAAATTGAACCTAAATCGACAAAATTGAATCTAAATCAACATAAGCCTTAGGATGGACAAAATTAAACTCAAATCAACATAATTCTGACATTTCAGACATAAATCGACATAACCGACATAAATTCTACATTCCAAACAAAACTCAACAAATTCGACATAAATCCAACATTCCAAACAAAACTCAACAAATTCGACATAAATTCGATATTTCAAACGAAACTCAACATAATTCGACATTAATCAACATTCCAAACATAATTAAACATAATTTGACATTAACCGACATTTTAAATCAAATTCAACAAACACTGCCATTAACCGACGTTAATTGACATTTCAAACGGAATTCGACAAACACCGACATTAACCGACTTTAATCGACATTTTAAACCAAATTTAATAAACACCGACATTAACCGACTTTAATCGACATTTTAAACCAAATTTAATAAACACCGACATTAAATGACATTAATCGACATTTCAAACCAAACTCAATATATCTCGACATAAAACGACATAATTCTTAAAGTTCGACCTATATTGAACTTAACTCGACATAAAATTAAAAATTGACAATCCAACCCAAATCAATATTTAAGATAAATAAAAAGTTAAACATAAATTGACATAAACCTAAATCGACATTTCAACCAAACTCGGACATCCAACAACTCTGGATCATCAGACACTTTGACCAGGTGAGCTAAATATTTCGATATGACATTATTTCTAGCTTTGTTTTCCTTGTAGGATGAAGACATGAAGTTTCATTTAGATTTTCTTTGCATGTTATAAGGTGTGCTAACTCTGTTTTGCAGGTCGTCGACAACGGAATATTAACAACAAAACCAGGACTTTTAGGATAGCCATAAAACCTTAACTTTCTACAAACAACAAAACAAAAATGACATGACAACAAAGACAACTGAACTTTTAGGTTAGCCACAAAATCTGAAATAAAACGACAAAATCATTAACATTGACATCGACATGACATCAACATACAACGACATTTCTATACCACAACAAAATGATGACATGACACTAAACCAAAACAAATACATGACAAAATGACATGACAAAATAAAATTGAGATGACCACAAAACCAAAACTTAAAACAAAAGGAAATCATATACGAAATAACAAAAATAAATAAATAATGATATCTTCTTGACATCATAGAAGATATCTCATGATAACGACATCTTCTTATTGGAGATAAAATATCTCATGACAAATCGAGATATTAATCATGACATCTTATGATATTATGACATCACATTAAGACATGACATAAAATGACATGACATTACAACATCACATTATGACATGACACGACATACAAACTATGACATCCTGATATAACACATGACATGATATAAAAAACCGACACTTGACATAACACGACAAAATCATTGACATTGACATCGACATGATATTTAACATAGAACCGACACTTCCAAAACAAATGACAAATCAAAATAACAACAGCCAGACAAAACAATGATAAATCAAACGGAATGACAATAAAACATAACCTTAACAAACACAAAACAATGATGAGATTAAAACAAACAAAACAAACATAAAACCAAACGACACGACAAGATAATATCATCATGACAATATAATAGCTTGACAAAATGACACCACGACATCATGACATAACAAAACAATATTACAACAATAAAAATGACATTACGACATGACATAAAACAACATGACGTACAAACTACGACATCCCATCATGACCTATAACATGACATAGAAAATGACAAAATGACATTACAACAACAAAACAAAACACAACAAAGCAACGACATACACCCAACATAAACAAAACTTTATGGTAGTATAGATTCTTCAAAAATGCACTTCCACGACAACACATACACTTTTTCGAGGATAAATGTTAACCTTAATCGGGAGTTTTCCTAGGCAGTATTAATTGCTCAAGATGTAATTAACTATAGGAGCTTGCTCCTATAGGAGATTAAAGAACTCAGGATAGGTATTTCACCTACAAGACCTCTCTGGTTACCCAAGATCTTCATATGATTTTCTTAGATAAAAAAACTTCAGACTTGTTCTATGAGATTATCATTTGATCTTTTTTTCTCTCAATCTCTATCATGATTAATCCTTCTTCAAATTCTCCAAAGACTTCTGACTATAAATCTAGGAAGGATAAAAATTAGGGCGATAGATAGAGAAAGAGAGTGGCGACTCTTTGACATTGACATGATACAAGAATTGACGGCTACGACACATGTATGAAATATATTTCATCGCCATCAAAACCATTTGCCATATCTAAGCTCCAATAAAAAACAAATCAGTTTGCCATAAAATAGTTCAACAGAATATGATGCACAAAAATAATTTCACGCAAAAAACAGATCTGTTTGCTATACCTAAGCTCAAAAAAAAAACATTTGCTTCGCATGCCAGATCCGCAAAAATGATGTGGAAAGAGAGGGATTTGTCATTCCTAAGGTTCACGAGAGAGAAAACTTTGAGCGGGGCGAGCGGGGCGAGAGGGATTAGCACAGAGCTCTTCGAACGGGGCGCGAGAGGGGCATAGGGTAAAAAATTAGGGGTGAAAGTCTTGACGCAAGGCGAATTCACCCCTGACCAGTGGGCTTCCTATTAACTTCATGGCCGCTGTGCCGCGAAGTCACGAAACAAAATGGGCGAATTCGAGCGTCACGGCTTTCGCTCACCGCGTAGCTCCAAAAGCTCCAACAAAACGCACCCTTAGTCTCCTCCTCACGTTGAAACTTTGAACTTGCAAATATTATTGATTGTCTGTATCTTCTTCCCCATCCTTTTGAAGTTTTAATAAATCTCAAAGCTCCTAAGTTATCCATACAATTCCTTAATTTCTTTGAGTTTTTTTAATTTTATTATTTTGGTACATAACAATTGCGCTGTGAAGAAAGCACCATTTCATTTATTGTCTATTATTACTATACATGTACTGGGGTTTGTGAATGGAAAACCTAACTATGGTTTAGTCAACAACCTAAATATGGGATAACATCAGTAACTAAAAATTCAATAATCTAGGATGTGATTAAATATGGCCAAATCAAGTAATAAAAAATTCATCAATGAGATTTAGCGATTAATGGCGAGGAGAATATAGTAGCAATGAGAGGAGAGTTCGTGTGAGGAAATTGAGAATGATGTGGAAAGAAATTGGATGAGATATGGGGTTAGACTAGTAAAAATGGTCAAAGCTAACATGCTCTTGGTGGATGGCTAGGAACTACAAAGATCTGGTGGAGATAGATCGGATACAAGGGTATGGATAAGTTGTTTAACTATTTTATGTCTCAAAGAATGTACAATTATTACAAATAATAAAAAGTAAAATATAAAAAATAAACATACATGTCTGTGTAGAGAGATAGGCACACACATAAGACTTTCTTAAGACTTCAAAAACAAGGTTGGGGAAACCACTTAGAAAATGCTCATAGATCTTGGCATCATAAGAGGGATAGGGAAGCGAGCTAATGCTTCTCTTTTATTCATATTTTGTTAGTCCTAAACACTCATAAGAAGTGTACTTATAAATTTAGAAGGAGTCTAAGGACTTATTAAAATAACTAAAACCAGCTTACTAAACCTAATTAGAAAATATTCATGAAGACTCGTTAGCTTGTCAAAATCTACCCATTATGTGTTGTCTGTTATTACCAATACAAATCCATAATTGGTCAAGCAATAAATGGCAAAATTGATTTCGAAAATAGCTTAATATTTGAGGTATGATAGAAAGAGAGAACATAGGATGGGGATGCCTAACTCAAATTTTCATTCATACTTTGATTTCTCTTAAGGTAGTGGGGTGGTGCTGATGATAAATAATGGGATATCCATAATATGTATGATAAACATGATAAATAATAATGTAATTTTGAATTTATTTTCTCATAATAGAAAAAAATTATAAAAATAAGTCAATCATTTAATTTCTTAGGAAAATATGCCCAAAAATTCATTTCGATACAAAATGCCTATGTTTTTTAAGCGTAGCCTAATCTCAAATCTATGTTCACCAATGCTAATTCAAACAAGCTTTGAAGAAAATTTAAATCGTATAACAACATGGTTTGAGTCTATTTTAGAATTTTTATCTAAATTTTATTCAAACTATGTTGAATATGATTAGAACATGGATCAAACAAAATTTAATCAAAGTTTGAACATCATATGAATATAGTATGTAGATTATTTGAATAAAGTATAAACTTGAATCACAATATAGTGAACTATAAAGTTGATACAACAGAGTGATTTCAATCATAGTAGTAGATTATAAGATATATAAATAGCACAACAACCATAATAGAATAAGATGAATTTTAATGGATATGACATAACATACATAATATATATTACAATTTAATTATATAATTCAAGCGCTATTAAACAACATCCATAATATAATAAATATAAATTCAATATTAATGTAATTTTGATTGATAACGTTGAAATTAACACCAAAATTAATATTTACATTAGAATAATTAATGGATTTATATATCTACATTTTTAGAAATAAATCAAAATATATGTAGTCATTAAAGTGTTAACTTACTAGAAGTACTTCAAAAAGAAGTTTCCTTGAAATTAGGTATATATTACATATAATCCATAATCACCTATCAATTAAGATGTAAAGTAATCATCAAGCTATATATGCAAGGACAATTTAAATTTTATTAAAGTCTTAGATGAATTAATTTATTATGGACTTGATACCACTCTCTTGAACCTTCAAGGAGATTTGGAGGGGAAAAGTTCATATTTGTTATCAAATAATCATAATTAATTAGCAATTTAAGAAAGTATTTCATATAAGCAACATTTTAGTAGTACTGTATTCGTTTCGTTTTTTACATATTATAGATTTTTTTACTTAATATTAAAAAATCCATTACACTAATCAAATTATTTTTATTCCTATTAAACACTTTGTAAATTTTTTTTATTACACAACTCTAAGTGAGAATGTGAGCACTCAAGTGGCATGCAATGCCCTTATGTCATTAGAGGGCACAAACACCCAGTTTGAGTACTTAAGAGCTCAGAAAAATATTTTGAGTATTTTTCAGAAAATAAAATGCAAGGTTAGTTATTAAATTTGAGATAAAGTAGGTTTCTTATAATGGAAAATTTTACTTCTTTTGAAGACCAGGTCTTTCGAAGTGATTGTACTAAGAATGAATCAAAACTTTCTAACAAAATTATCATAGACATTAGATTGGGTTGGATTTGGACCTCTTTGGTGAAAGGGCCAATATAGGTCAAATTGGGCTAACTTGGGCCAATGTTGGGCTAGAGTTGAAATTGGTGTAAAATTAATGTTGGGAAATGTTTATGGGAGTGTTTCAAAGAGATTTTGACTTTGGTTGGGTTTTGATTTTGGGATTTGGGCTTATTTGGGTTAGGTTTGGGCTTAGGTCAAAATTGGGCTTTTTAGCTTTGGGTGAGTGGGGCTTGGGTCTAAATTTTGGGAAAATCATGTTAGTGTTTTGATTTTGATGATGTTAGGGAAGGTTTAGAAAAGTTTTGGGGTTAATTGGAGTTGAATTGGGTGAGTTTGGATTAGGTTTGGGTCATGGGTCCAAATTGGGCTTTAAGGTCAAAAGTGAAATTGGATTCAAATGTCAATCAAATTGGGCTTTGATTTGGTCTATATTGGTGTTGGGGATGTTGAATTGAAGTTTAGAATTGAATTAGACCAGAATTTGGGTCAATTGGGTAGGTTTGGTTTGACATTGGGTTCACTTTTGGGTTAAAATGGGTCAAATTGGGGATTTTGACAAAAGTGGGGTAAATTGACAAAATTGGCCCATGGTGTAGTTCAATAAAATGAAATTGGGAATATTTGGGATTTTCTCGAATTTTCTGGGAATTTTCTGAATTTTTTGGATTTTTGGGTCAAGAGGGGCATTTTGGGTATTTGGAGGGTATTGGGAGGTATTTTTGGAATTTTTGGTATTTTTGGCTATGAATGATCAATTTGAGTAATGTGGGAATGTTTGGGATTGGTTTTGAGGAATTTTGGGTGATTTGGAGATTTTGGGTAATTGCAATAGGTTAGGCGGGTGTAGGGTCCCCGGGGTCAAAAATTAAAAATTTGGAAAATTGAAGATTGGGTAAATGTAAGTGGAATGAAATCATTTTGATTGAGCCTTGAAGCCATATCAAGCCCACATGAGCCATGAGAGGACTCATTTGAGGCATTCACTATGTTGTTCCTAACCCTCTTAGCCAAGGGCTTAGGGGTTAAAGACCATCCATGTGAATCACCTGCATGAGTTAGAAGGTCAAATTGGGTATGGGCGTGGTTTTAGAAGGTGTGTGAAAGTGTAGTGTATAGGTTTAGTGTGTGTGTAAGTCAGCCCCTTCACCAGACCAGGCCACCCAGGGCAGTCCTAAGGCCAAAGAGTCCTATAGGAACTCATCCTTTAAACTTCCACATTTGATTTCAACCCTCTAGGTGATTAGGGGTCTACAATCAGAAATTGTGGGGTTTGCAGGGAGTTAAGAAGTGGTTTGAATTTCTAAGTGGTGGGTCCTGATTCTAATCCTCTAGGACAGTCAAAGGAAAAGCCTAAGGCTAGATCCTAAGTACTAAAGAGAAGAAGAGAAGACCTCATCAAAAATGAGGTCAACAATAACATGGCACTTATTTTTAATCAATCACACAAAAATGTTCTTTTAAATTGGTTATGATATGTTTAAATCAATTCAACTACCATTATTAATTCATTTATCTAAAATTGAACAAATAAATTAAGGTCTTGCCCCACTTTTTCAATATTCTTTTTTTTTTAAAAAGAGGATTTATTTAATTAAATCCTTGAAAAAGATTGTAAAAGATTATGTCCAAAAGATATATTTAGTTGAACTCATGCCATTTTGACACCTTTTAATTGATCAATTACATGATAAATCAATTTCTCATGTTTAAAAATAAATCAATTACTTTACTTTCATTGTGATTTGACTTAAATAGTTGATCAAATTTAATTAAGCCCTTAAGAGTGATTTTATCTTAGATCTTAGAAGTATAGTCCAATTAGGTTAAATAAATTTAGTCAATTGGCTTAGCAATAATTATACAAAGGGGACAATGTGTTTCATTTAACCCAATTGGAGAAAAAATCATTAAAATTATGTTAACCATTCAAACCAACAATTTTTGTTGATCACATCAACTCTTTTAAACCAAAAGTTAACTCTTATATAAAATTATGCTAAGAAAAACCATATTACCTTTGTTTAACCATTGGATAATACCATTTTTAAGAAAAGGATAAACAAGTAGGACACTTATTTACTCAAAATTGATTAACAATGTAGTAGGAAATGATCCCAACTACCTTATGGCTTCACCTAGCCATTGGAACCCCTTAAATAAGCATGATGGTGGCTCAGATTAGGAATTAATTCATGAAAATCTTATTTTTAACCAAAACAAGAGAGAAAGTGAAAAGGAGGAGAAAGTTAGTAGTCCTTACTTCCCAAAGTCTTAATACATCTCGCGTAACTTTACCCACAACTTAATAATATCTTATTTTTAGTAACCCTGAAGCATCATTAATTACCTAAAATACTTCAGGATTTTATCTAACCACCAACCCATGATATCCTTGTTCAATTCTAGAAGGTTTTATATGTCTTAACTTATGTAGTATGTAATGATAGTCTTAGCTAAAGTCATCATCTATACCTATATAATTCTAAGACCCTAGCTCATGTCCATGTGATGTAGTCACTAGAGCAATTCAGATCATGACTACAAAATAACTAACTGATCATCCCCTTATTTTTTTCTAGTGAACTAATGGAAGGAGTATTTCTAGTAGATCGAGCTTAGGTTGCATGACCGCAGCCTAGTTTAGTCCTTTAGTTTCAACTTAGCATTATAAGAAAGATGATCACCATTCATTTAATATATTTTAATTAGAATTTAATGGTTGTGATCAAGTTGGTCTCGCATTAGTATAACCATATCCCTTTTTTATTTAATTTAGGATAGATTCTTGCTTCATTATTCTATTGAATTTGTTACTAAACCATATTACAAGTAAATCTAGACAAATGTGCATTAATGTATTGAAATTTTAGGGGAAAATAGTCATACCAAAAATATATCATTTTCTTATTAGCAGAAGTTAAGAAAATCACAATTTTAATAAATTAAACAACAAAATGAACCTTGAAAATTTTCAAAACTCATACGAATGATGGGCCATGTTGTGATCTACCAAAAAAAATTATTTCATAACATTTGAAGTTATATATAACAAGCTATGAATTTTTAAAACTGAGATTCTATTGATCAAAATATTTATTAATTAACTTTATTCCAAGAATTTCTAAAAAAAAATCAAAGAGTGAGTCTAAGAATTATACGTCTCATCCTAAATTCATATAAAAATTTAAAGCATCTTTAAATATCCTTATAAAGTAAAAAAATAATATTTTTCATTTTTGTTGAATTTTCAGACTTATTAAATTTATATGAAAACTTTTAGAAAAATTAGAGACTTATCATTACACAATTATCAACATTCTTAAGTTTTTTAATGATTTAATTAGATCATCTAATAACTATTTGCATTTTTTCACTTTATATTGCATATTTATTAAATTGCAATCATGCTACAGTGTACATACAAGGAAATCTTTGATGGTGAAAATCTGACTTTTTATAATTTATTTAAATTTTTTTCTTAATCTTAATTAACAAAACATCTATTTTTTTTTAAATACACAAACTGCAAAAATGATAATTATTATAAAAATATTGTAGATATATATAAGCCAAAGCTTACAGTGACTTTGGAGACTCTCGATGAATTTAATGATATATGAAGGAATAAGATATAATATATATAAATGTTTTATTTTCCTCGCATGAATTTTTTATTAAATATATTGACAGTAAATCATAATATTATGATTGCCACTATATGAATATCTCAAAATTAAACTTGAGTAAAATTGAAAAATATTAGGGCGCCTTGGGTATTTAAGATCATATACTCCTACTTCAAATCATGTTATTGATTAACTTGATTTCATCATATCACTATAATTTATGAGCACATTAGTTTAGTAGCTACTATTAGTAAACTAAATGGTAGGAGACCACACATATTAAAAAACTTTCATAACATTCTAAGATAACTTACCTTAGTCTTTCCTTATATATATCCCATTGCTTCCTATCTACTGGTGCGGAATCACTCTACTCAACAGTATTCTCACTACCTTTACAAATGAGTTGCATGAAAAAAAGCACAAGAATTCAAATGGAGAGGATATTTAATAGATTCCTTTGGTCTGGCCAAAGAAAGCAACTACACTGGGCTAGCTGGCAAAAACTAGCCAAACCTTTTGGGGCTGGTGGAGTGGGGTTTAAAGGCCTGAATCAACTACAGTAGGTTAATTTTTGTAAGCTCTAGATTAAATTCAAACAACAACAATCCCTTTGGGCCTCGTTCATGATGGGTAAATATTGTAAGGAATATCATCCCACTGTTGTACAAGATAAGCTGGGCTCCTCTAAAGTCTGGAAACATATGCTGAGACATAGACACTTAACTGAAAGCCTGTATAAGTGGGAATTGGGGAGGGGGAGTGTATACAAATATAATTTTATATATAGATGGAGGATCCGGTTTTCCAGGAAGTTTTCTTGAGGCGATTTGTAAATTCTATTCAATTCTTTTGATTTTATTTGGAGTTTTCTTCTGTTTGATCCTTCTTTTCTTGTTTCCTACTGGATTCTGGTTTTCGGGTAGGCTGCTGCAATTGGATTGGAGGTTTTTTTGATTCTTTTTTTTTTCCCGGGTTCTTGAAATTCAATTCTTTTGAATTTTCTTGTTCTTTGTCTGGTTCTCTTTTCATGGCTGATTCTTCTTCTATTGCTATTCCTGGCAAAACTTCTTTTGTGGATGTGGTAAATGCTGCTGTAGATCTGTCAGATAAATTGGTTTTTCCTCATTGCTATCATGAAACAATTCATTGGTAGGGGTAATTGCCCTTTTATTAAACAAGTAAGCAAGAAGGGAGGTAAGCCTGCCTTAATCTTCACGGATTCTGAGCTTGCTTCCTTGGTTGAAGTTCATAAATACACTCTTGTGGGGAAGTTTCAATATGGGCATCCTAAGATGGAAAGAATAAGGAAATGTTTTGAAGATTTGAAATTGTCTGGTTCATGGAAGGTTAGGTACGTTTGATGGAAGACATATAATGATAAAGCTTTCTAAAGATGAGGACTATGCAAATTTGTTTTCTAAAAAGTTCTTGATGATGGATGGAAAATATATGAAAATTCTGAAATGGTCTCCTGATTTTGATTCTAATCAAGAAGCTCCTATTATTCCTGTTTGGTTTAGAATTCCTAATCTGAAATTACAATATTTCAATCATCAAGTGATCTATGCAATTGGTACTGCTTTGGGGACGCCTCTAAAATTGGATACCTCTACTTTTAATTTGTCTAGACCTTCTTTAGCAAGGATTCTAGTTGAAAGAGACATTACTCTTCTTGATGTTGAGGAAATTTGGCTTGGATCTCCACATAATGGTTATTGGCAACCACTAATTATAGAACAAAGACCTGCATACTGTTGTAATTGCAAGATGTTTGGACATTGTAAAGACAACTGTTATAGGATTCATCCTAATCTTAGGCCTGCAAATGCTAAGGTGGTTATTTCTACTGCAGATAACTCCAAACCTGATGTAGTGCCTGCTGTACCTGCTGTAATGCCTGCTATTGTGCCTGCTGTATAAGTTGGGAGGAAGGCTTCTGAGGTTATGAATCTTGGACAATTTGATTCTGGCATTCTTCCATCAATTCCTTCTGAGGGTCCTGAAATTACTTTATCTTTATCTAATCCTGTATCTATTTCTGATGATTCTAATTCAACCTTGGTTCAACTTAAACAAGGAGTTATTTTTACTGATAATGAGCCTGTTACAAACAATCCTGCAATGGAAGTAATGGATCCTGTTGGTAATTCTGGTTTATCTATGCAGAATGTTATTCAGAAATCTGTAACTGTTTCTAATGTACCTGATGCTCCATCTTTTATTCATTCTGAAACTTCTTCTGATCTGATCATTCTTGAGAAAGAAGGTACTGTTATTGAACATGTTGGAAGAGATTTAAACTTTTCAAATAATATACAGTATAATTCAGTTTCAACTATCCCCAAACTCGTTGATTATCCCATTTTTCAAAATGTTGCTCAAGATGGGTTAACTTCTTCCTTGGATAATCTTGATGCTCGTCGCTAATGATCTTAAGGATGATTGGTTGATCAAGAAGTCTAAAAAGAAAAAGAAATATGCTGATTTATTGTCTTTATCTGAAGCTAACATTATCCCTTCTTCCTCTTCTAGGCTTACTAGAAGTGGAAAGCTTGCTCTTCATGTTTAAGTTCATATGCTGGAATATTAGGGGAGTGGCCAATCCTGGCTCCCTTAATAGAATTCCGAGTCTAAACAGGATTCATAAGTTTTGGGTGATTGTGCTTTTGGAACCTTTGATGAAATCTAAATTTGAAAAATACATCAGAAAATTTCCTGGATTTTCTTTTTTATCAAATTGTTCTAATAAGATCTGGCTGCTCTATAGAAATGAATTATTAGTGAATGTTCTTCTTGATCATTCCCAGATTTTACATTTTCATTTTTAGTTAGATCATTTTCAGGGTTTTGCATCCTTTGTGTATGCTGCTTCTCTCCCTAATGACATATTAGAGCTTTGGAATAAAATTCATGAGATTAGTTTAACAATGTCAGAAGGTTGGATGGTGGGTGGAGATTTCAATTGCATTGCTCATCCTAGTGAGAAGAAAGGAGTGCGTAAATCCCAATTTAATTGAGATGCTGAAATTTACTAATGATATTCATTCTGCCAAGCTTGTTGATATTGGCTTTGAAGGTTCTCCTTTTACTTGGAAGAGAGGATCCTTATATGAAAGGCTTGATAGAATTTTAGTTAATCAATCTTGGATTAACATGTTCCCTATTTCCAAAGTTAAACATTTGGCTAGAATGGGTTCTGATCATACTCTTTTGCTTGTTTGCTCTGCTCCTTTTTCTGTGGTGAAATCTAATTCATTCAGGTATCTCAATGTATGGTATGATCACCATGATTTCAGTAAAGTGATTGAGAGGAATTGGTGTGCTCCTATCACTGGTTTTCCAAATCCTATTATCAAATTATGGTTTTTACATAAAAGACTAGCTAAGGAACTTAAAGTATGGAACTCGGAATGTATTTGGAAATATTCAAGCAAAAGGTCGGTTCAACTTGAAGTTTTTGTTTCGTCGTGGAAAAAGATGTTGAAGCTGGGAGAGCTTCGAACAACAATTATCTCGTCGCCTATGCCAATTTAAATTCCGCAATTCATCAAGAAGAGTTATTTTTGCAGCAGAAAGCTGCTGCAAACTGGTTCCATCATGGGGACAGAAATTCTAAATTTTTCCATGCTATTATTAAATACAAAAGATCAGTCAACACTATCCTCCAAATTAAGACAATTGATAACAGATCTCTGTTAAATACTAAGGATATTGCTGAGAATGCTCGTTTCTTATTTCGGAGAGTTGTTTCGTTGCCCAGACCACTAACTCTAATATGTTTTCTGCTTCCATATTTTCTTCTTCTGGGATCATTAATCAATCATTGGATTTAGCTGTTGCTCCTAATGAACTTGAGATTTCTATTGCCATTAACTCTATGGAAAGTGATAAGGTTGCAGGACCAGATGGGTTCACACCTGATTTTTATAAAATTTTTTGGCATATTATCAAATCTGATATTACTGCTGCTGTGCAAAGTTACTTCCATGGTAATCAATTGTCTAAATATTTTGCTTCTTCAACTATTATTCTGATTCCTAAGAATACAATGAAAGCTTCTTGGTCTGATTTTAGACCTATTAGCTTAACTTCAACTTTTTCTAAGATCATAAGTAAGATTCTTGTGGCCGGATTACAACCATTGCTCGGAAGATTTAATTTCGGAAAATCAAACTGCTTTCTTAAAAGGGAGAAGTATTAGTGAAAATGTGCTTTTGGCTCAAGAACTTTTAACCGATCCGGATAGAAAGTGTAGAGGCTCCAACATTATTTTTAAATTGGATTTGGCCAAAGCTTTTGATACAATAAGTTGGAAATTCATTGTTGATGTATTGGAGGCAAGGGGATTCAAAGCCGATTTACGTAATTTGATTGTTAGATGGCTTACCAATAATCATTATAGTGTTATGACCAATGGGGAGTGTCATGGTTTTTTCTCTTCTGGTAGAGGCATTAAACAAGGTGATCCATTGTCACCTTACATTTTCATTCTAACTTTTGATTATCTATCCAGGATGTTAAATCAAATTCAGCAGTCTCATCCATATACTCAATTTCATCATAGATCTTCACAACTAATTTCCCATCTTGCCTATGCTGATGATGTTATTGTGTTCTCTAATGGAAGTAAACAATCCATTAAATGTTTAATGAAAACTTTGGCTATGTTTGAAAGTGTTTCTGGTATGCTCTTCAACAAACCTAAATGTCAATTTCTAGCAGGATCTAAAATCAACATATCTATTAAAAATTGGATTGCTGATTTCACTGGTTTTAAAGAAGCTCATTTTCCTTTGTTGTATTTGGGGTTTCCACTGATTAAGGGAAGAAGGAAATTATGCCATTTTGATGATATTGTTGCTAAGATATCTTCACAACTTAACTGCTGGTCTAACAAGTTTTTATCTAATGGTGGAAGAATAACTCTTCTTAAGAGTGTTCTAACATCTTTTCCTCTTTACATTTTTCAAATGATCAGAATGAAGAAGAGTACCCAGAAATTAATTTCTGTTATGTTCAACAAATTCTTATGGGAAGGTAATCACAAGCAAATGCACTAGACAAATTGGGATAAATTGTGCAAGCCTGTTGATTGTGGTGGTCTTGGGTTTAAAAGCTTTCAACATCTAAGCTTCTCCTTCTATTGTAAACAGTGGCTCAAGTTTAGAGCTAATGATTCTCTTTGGTCTAAATTCATGCATGGTAAATACTGTTATAATACTCATCCTACTCAAGTTCATTACAAAGTGGGTGATTCTAGAACTTGGAAGGAGCTACTTAAAGTTAGAATGAAGGCTGAAGATCTCTTTACTTAGGATATTGGTAATGGCCAAATTAATTTTTGGTTTGATAAGTGGTTGTATGATGAATCTTTAACAAATCATTATACTTCTTCTTCTAATATTAAGATTGTTGCCGATTGTTGGAAAGATCATAAATGGAATTTTGAAATGCTTGAACATCATCTTAATCCCGAAATTATTAACAAGATTTTATCCATTCCTATTCAGCTTTATCGGAAAGGATAGATTAATACCTAAGAATTCATCTACTCAGAGTTTTTCTAAGTTTGTTTATCACTCTTGCTTCAACTGGCAAAAAAATGATTGGGGTACTAAATTATGGAATAAATTTATCACTCCATCTATGTCCTTCTTTTGTTGGAAATTATTCAAGAAGCTACTCCCTACTGATGATATTTTGAAGCTTAAAGGTATTAGAGGTCCTTCTATTTGTCCTTTTTGTCTTCTTGATGAGGAATCTTTATTCCATATTTTCCTTAATTGCAATCGGATTCAGCAAATCTGGAAGGAGATTCTATCCTTATTAGGTCAGAATGAAAAATTTTTTGTGTGGTCTTCTATTGAGGCTTGTTGGCAGGATTGGAAAGATGGTTCTTGCTACTACACTCCCTTGATTATCTTCTGGTTCATTTGGTTGGCTCGAAATGATGTTAAACATCTTAATGTCTCTCTCTCTTCTCAATATATTATTCGGAATTGCTGGTCTTATCTCAACAAACTGCAGAATTTTATTAATCCTTCTCAGACTCATAAGAAAAGGCAAATTGTTTTAGTACAATGGAAGGCTCCTATGCATCCTTGGTTGAAAATTAATACAGATGGCAGCCTTAAAGCTACTTCTGCTGGTATTGGAGGACTTTGCAGGGATTTTAGAGGACAATGTCTATGGTTCTTTGCTGCCCCTGTCATGGCTTGTTCTGCACTAGAAGCTGAAATAATTGCTATTTTTTGGGGATTGAAAATTGCTGAAATAATGAACTTAAACTTTCTTCATTTTGAACTTGATTCCTTGCTTCTCTTACAGATTTTGACACAGAAATTTGCTATTCCATGGTTCCTTCATATATGGATATAGCAGATTCTTGTGTCAAAATCTGTAAGAGAAGCAAGGAATCAAGTTCAAAATGAAGAAAATTTAAGTTCATTTTTTCAGCAATTTTCAATCCCCAAAAAACAGCAATTATTTCGGATTCTAGAATATATATATATATATATATAATTTATATATACACGAGTCATTTGGTATTTATTTTAGGTCCGTTTTCTGTTTTTGGGTTTAGTCTTTGTACTTGTGAAGAAAGGCCATTTTTGTTGGTGGTGGGCATCTCCTCAATATCTTGTTTGTAACCCTCTTTTGATTTAACATGTAGGGAGCCTTTTGTTGCTCCTTTTTCTCAAAAAATATATATATACATATATATATATATATATATATATATATATATATATATATATATATATATATATATATATATATATATATATACAAGGAAATTGATATTTAGCAGAGACCCAAATATCGATTTCTCATGCACATTCTAGCCCCATAATGAGAGTCGCATCATGTGCCTTTAATTCAAGAGCCCCAAGCCATAGTGGGATCGAACCATGTGCCTATAATTCGAGAGCCCCGAGCCACAGTGGGATCGAACCTTTAACCTGAGGGGACTTACAGTGACCCCGCCACCAATAGGCCAAATTATGTGTGTGTGTGTGTGTGCGTGTGCGTGTGTGCGCACGCATACATATGCGTACACATATATGTATACATACATACACATATACATATATATACATAGATATATACATACATATACATATATACACATACATGCATACATATATATACATACATATATATATATATATATATATATATATATATATATATATATATATATATATACATATATATATACATATATAAATATCGGTGCAAAGAGTTTGGAGATAGATTTAATTTAATATATTTACATAATTTCAGAAAAATATCATTTTGATTTTAAAATATGAAATCAAACTGATGTCATACATGCAGTAATTTAAGTAATCAAGCATTGCACCATAAGCCATATATCTATCCGGAAGAGTGGATACATCGTTTGGTGGTGAGACTTGATCAAATAAACTAAAGACTTATGACATCTCTTTGGTCTGTGAATCATTTATATTGACCGACAAATTCCCCTATCTAATACAAAAGAATTATGTGGTCTTTAAGTTTCCTATAAGGACAATCCCCTATAGTTAGTTACATCTTAGATAACCGAAGTCTCCTAAGAAAACCCTTGATATAGATCAGGAAATATTGTATTCATGACTTCTAAAAGGTAGGATCTTCAAGAGAATGTGGTAATAGGAAATATAATAGTTGAGTGGCTCAAGTTTTAGAACAATTATAGTAGGAGTCAAAGGAAATAAAGATTAGGGGAAAGACATAGATCTGAGAAAAATCTCGGTTTTTTTTTTAAACTATCCTATAGTTTAGCTTCAATTTGAGATAATTATTTAGTGTTTCACCTTGCCAATTTTATTATCTAGGGCTTGCATTCGCTTGATATTTATCATGTGAATAGCCTGAAAGATTGGAGAACTTATGTCATATCAGATGACGACCTCAGAACCTAAGACGAGTTAGAGCTTATATTGCACAACATGGTTATACAAATGTCTAAAGAGATAAATTGAGAATTTATGTTGAACTAGGCAAACTACCTCAAAGTTCTATGGCTTATTGTTTATACGAAGGAGTTTTGCTGTTGAAGATGGCCGCACTGGCCACTGTGTATGCTCCGAACTCTTCGTCATAGCAGGTTTAGTTTTAGAAGTGTTAAATGTAAGAGATGAGAGAAGTTTCATGTTTTAGAAATCTTTGAAATTAAGGTGTCTTAATGTCTTAATTAGAGGAGAGTTTAAGTTAATTATAGTGAC